>OY755252.1:22921677-23200954 GCA_963576725.1 Azorinus chamasolen
AGCATGAGGCTCTTTCACAAACTTAGTCCTTGTTGGCGATAATAATTAAGATCAGCCTAATATTTGAAATAATTTCAAATGATAAATTTAGAGAGACCTTCAATTCAACCATACAATGGAGCTGATAGCAGAACCAACTCGTGTAACTGATTCTAACATTATTCTGTTTGATCCAATAGCCATATCAAAAAACGTACAGTCGTGTTGCACAGGCATACACGGTACTCCGTGAAACATTTAGTAACCATATCGGTACTTTCGCTTATATCAAAAGTGACATCAGTAATAGTGTTTCATTTAAAAGACAGATTTGGAATTACAAGCGTGCCGAATTTGATCTCTTCAATCACTTGATTGTAATGATTGATTGGTCACTTCTATATAACAATAATGTTGATATTGTCACCGAACTCCTCACATTCAACTTTCTCGGTATAGCAAAACAATGTATCCCGATATATAACGTAATAATTCGCCCAAATGATTAACTTTGATATAATTCAGATATTCGTAGAACTTTCAGACAAAGGGATAGACAGAATCATTTAACAATACAAAGTAGGAAAGTCACTTACATTGGCAACATATGAATCATCCCGGAATACGGTCAACGACATGAACAAATGGCTAAAGATTTGTATTTCAATACTCTGGAGTATAATTTGAAAGATCTAAACGCAGGTAATACGCGGCTATATTTGAAAACTGTTAAGATGCTCGTTAAAAGGAAATTAAACGGTGATATCATTTCAATCATACAAGATCCCAATAATCTTGATAATTATATTCTTTTCAGCCGATGAAGATAAAGCCGACACTGAACGCTTATTTTGCATCATTATCTACAGTTAACCTTTATCCTGCTGAGAAAATATTTTTTACAGAAATTTAACCTACTACATTTTAAACATTTTCAAAATTAAAGCTATACTTATATTTTCTACCAAAATGCAACCAGGCTGTCAAACTGTGTTTGGATCCTGATGAGACACCGAGTTGCTCGACGTCTCATCTGGATCCTAACGTTTTGCATAGGTATTCACTCATCCGCCCACAGCAGGCTCAAAGTTAATGACCTAATTTCACAACTTCCTTATAATGACCTAATTTCACAACTTCCTGGTTTTACTTTAAAACCGCAATCAACGTATACTTATTTGTTATTTCTGAACAAGATATACTGGATGTTTTGTCAAATATATTAGTTGATAAAGAAAGCGGTCCGGATAAAACAGTCATAGGATGTCACGAGTAACAAGAAAAACAAATGCAAACCGCTATAAGTAGTATTTACTGGTTCAAATCAAGAACGTAACTATCCTGAATTTTGAAAATCTGCAAATGTTATGCCCTTATCTAAGAACGGAAACAAACACTTAGTGTCTAACTTTAAACCAATTTCATTGATAAGTTGTGTCGGAAAAGTGATGTAACTTGTTGTATTTAAGCATTTGCATAATTAGGTCCATGAAAATTATATAAACATATGCATATCAATCAGACTTTCTGCCAGGACACCCAACTGTATACCAGCTTATAGACATTTATAACCAAATATGTCATGCTTATGATGATCGTAAATCAACATGCGTGATTTACTGTGATATATCAAAAGCTTTTGATAGGGTCCGGGAAAAAGGCATACTTTTTACACATGGACAAAATGGAATATATGGGACAGTTTTAGATTGGATAAAATACTATTTGACAAAACGAACTCATCGGGTATTTGTTAATTCATTATTCTCTGGTATAGCAGATGTAAATGCTGGCGTTCCACAGGGTTTTGTTCTGGGTCCTTTGCTGTTCTTAATGTATCTGAATGATATCGCATAACCTCTTACGTTTACAAGACTTTTTGTTGATGATAGTTCTGTAGTAGCATCGTCATCAAGCGCATAAGGACTTAACCATGATTTAGAGAATATATCCGTATGGTCTGCACAATGGCTGATACATTTTAATTCGGAAGGACAGACGTTAAATATTTTACCATCAAGTTCACTAACACTGCACCCCTATATTATCATACAGAGGTACGCAATTACGATTTGTTGAACATCACCAACATCTAGATGTAACAATAAGCAAAACTGATCCTGACACGAACACATATTAAATATAGTTTCTTCTGCTTCTAAAATATTAGGTTCAATGAAATCATTAAAATATAGTATTAAACAAGAAACTCTTAATCAAATATACATTGCGTACTTAACCCATTCCCTCATATTGACGACTCTGTAAAAATCACTGTGAAACCATTGTGATGAATAGAGCATTTGCTCCTAGAGGAGCAAATGCTCTATTTATCACAGTGGTTTCAGCCTACAAAATTCTAAAGTTTTCCTTTTCTCTAGATAATGCTCCTTTTTGGTAGATTTATTCAAAGAATTTGTATCTACAAATAGCCTATAAGGTAATGACAGTTCTTGGAATACGCGTCTGTTGTTTGGGACAATTGTATTCTATATGAAAAATAACGTTTATAAAAATCACAATACGATGCAGCAAGGACTGTTACAGGATTTGCGCGCTCGGTTTCAATTGAAAATATACGCCAAGACAAGAAGTAGGATGGCCATCTCTTTCAGAAGGCGTAAATTGCAAAACTATGTTCAGGATATGCACTGTTCGTCATTCATATCCTCGCCCAAGCGGACTCTATAGTAAACAATAATGGCATACTCTTATTCTGAAAATCTAGCGTTTAAAAGGCTCACTGATAATTATGCTCTCCATTACCAGCATTGTCGTCTGCTGGACATAGACTCAAACGTAAGAATGGACTTTTCTTCAATTGCGTTTTAAATATATAAACGCTCACATGACAATCGCACCTGCTAGCAAATGTTCGTAACGCTTATCCATTTATAGGACCCACTTTGTACTGTTCAGATGGTAACTGTTATTAGCTCTTGCCAGCGTTCTATCCTTAGAACGCGGCTAGAGTATGCAAACATTAGGGCTTACTACAGTTGTCCGAGTAGAGATTAAAGTAACGCAGATGAAGTCCGTGGCATTATCCGTAAGGTTTGACCTGGCTCTGTATGGATTTTTCTCTTTTTCCGTAAGCAAGTTTTATCTTTCCGAACAGACAATTGAAGAATGCACCACTATGTAATGTCTCTAGTTACATTATGTCTATCGCTACATCTGTAAACTATAATGAAGACTGCACTGCACTCGCGGCATTGTTTCAGAGTAACAAGTGAACTGCCGCTTGAGCAGCAAGCGTACATGTGAGAGAATCGTTGGTCACAAATAAAGTTATCCACCAAATACATCCTGAAACGATATAAATTGAAAGAATATAAGTGTTCCGCTGGGGAGACAGAGCGGTCCTTATACAGTAAAGTCTACCTAATGTAATGACATAATTAACATAAAACTTCGTAATTTTAACCGTTCGATGCTTAGCCCATTTCTGCATATTGACGCCTTTTTACTCATTCCCGTATTTTGACGTCTGTGTAAAAGCCACCATCTGAAACCATTGTGATAAATAAATCATTTGCTTCATAGGAGCAAATGCTCTATTTACCACAATGTTTTCAACATTACACAATTCTAAAAACTGTTTTTCCTCTTGTAAATCTCCTTGTCTGTATATTTTTTTCAAGGAGATAGGATCTAACAATTGCCTATCAGGGAATGGGTTAATGTAGGGCAACATTAGTTCAGCATGCTCCTCTAGGAACTTTCTGTATAGATTTTGTCATTCTACAGGAGCCCTCTTATATGTGTCTATTCTATTTGCAAAGGCGTGGAAAGGCGTTTCTTAGGAAAGGGTTAAAAGTCCTGAATTATAATTTCGTTTTTATTAGATCGTATTGGCGAGACTTTACTTTTACATGAAATGGTTGAATATCTTAACAAGGATGATCCATCCAAGGAGCACACACGTAACAGAAATAAAACGAAAAGAAATTAGTGAGTGAATTGGGTTTGACAACACTGCGACTATAACTATGTTAAAAAGCGTCAACAGTGGAGCATAATTTGCACTATTGTTATACAAAACGTACGGTCTTGTTCGGTAGCTACGTTACAGTTAAACCTCTCTATAACGGCCACTAAATTATGTTAATTAATTGGTATTTAGGACAGGTGGCTGCTTAAAGCAAGGTGAAAGTTAAACAGAACGCTCCTATGGGAGCCACATGCATTAACACAAAATAATTGATGTTAATTTAGTGCCCGTTATAGAGAGGTTTTACCCTAACCCTATCTACACGTGTTCGAAGTTTCAGTAGTACAGTACAATGGCAAAGTAACCTGTGCAAATTATTTCAAACAGTTATTCACCCATTACATTTTCAAAATTGAATCTATAATCGGCTTGTCAATCAAAATGCTATCCGAGGGTCAAACAGATTGGATCTCATTTGGACCCAAACAATTTGCATATCCCTACGTAATCACTCATCTGCCCGCAGCAGGCTAACGGATGGCGAATATTGGGAAAATGATTCCCTTAATGACCCTTTGGATTTAGAGTAGAACCTGTCTTAAGTGGTCGTGTAAAAGAGGTTCTAATTATGAGTATGTAAGGGAAGTAGTAGCTTTGTGCAGGTCAACAGTAATTAGTGCATTAAGCAACGACCTACTTATTAACACGCCCATATTTAATTAATAAATGGCCGCTTAGGGCAGGTTCTACTGCAAATATTGATTTCTGTTGGCAAAACGTTCAAGTAATTATTAAAGGAAGGTTCATAGTAATACAAAATATACTTAGAATGTATTCCATGAATGTATTTTATCAACACTTGATCTGATTTAATAGAGTAGACCCAGATAAATCGACATGCTACATAAACGTTTCTGCATGCTACATAAAGGTTTCTACATGCTACCTAAAAGTATCTGTATGCTACATAAAAGTATCTGTATGCTACATAAACGTATCTGTATGCTACATAAAAGTATCTGCTTTACAAGGTAAAACCACATGGTGTTCATGTAACATTAAACAAAATCAGTTTGTAAATATCCACGATCATGTCATTATTTCATCAATATTAACCATTTCCATCATATAAATGTATTTTCACGATTTTACAAACAGAGTAGACCCGGATCCGACATTTGCAAACAGTATATATCCAGATCAGGGTATGCAGTTTATGTCATTCATACGGTTTCTTTCATATTTTATGGACTCTGACAGTAAACAATGGTGGACTATTCCAGTCAGTGTTGAAAGGATTAAAACATACTTACAAGACTTATATAACATCTGCCAGTGGCAGGATTGTAGGTGTAGCTAGACTCGCATAGACAGGTCTGGTAGTGACATCTTGTGTTCATATCTAAGCAGTCCGCATCTTCACGACAGGTCTCAAACAGCGCACCTCTATAGGAGTTCTGACAAAACCAACATAAGTATGTCCTTTGCATGCTATGGCTGAACAACAACAACTCCATCACAAATACATTATTATTTTTTAATCAAATGTCATGATTACCAAAATACAGTTTTCTGACCGACCCCCCCCCCTCCCCCCCCCCCAATTTTTTTTTAAAAAAATAGCTAACACCCCTGCTCTATATAATAAGTAAAAGGTAATAAGTAACTCCGGCCGAAATCTGCTCAAAAATCGATGGGTTCATTCACTGCGATCGTCATTGAAAGCTTATTTGATCACCGATTTCCATAAACTGTCTTATTTATCAAAACAATCATTACTCTTGACGAGCAGTCATCTATTCTTTTCTCAGAATATTAACACGCTTTTACAACGAGTCGCCAAGTGACAACCAGCCTCTATAGGACACAGGTTGACTCTGGTGTTCGAAATAGAAATACGCTATAATTCAAGTCAAAATACCATATAACTTGTCTATCAGGCATTGTCCCGGTTTGATAGCATGAATGGACATCGTGTATTCACAATTTATTCAAATAATAATATTTTAAAAATCTCTACAAGCTTGATATTGATATCGGTGAAAGTCACTACTTTCGGTTTTTAATTATGGGTCATTAAGGCGGGTGGTTGCTTAATGCAGGTCAAAAGTAATACAGAAATCTTATATAGGAGATTTCTGCATTACCTTTGCCATGCATTAAGCAACCATATTTTTTCTCTATGTTCAAAAAATAAATGGCCGCTAAAGACAGGTTCTACTGTATTCTCAAATTTGCTCCTTGTTCAGTTTTGCCTACCTCCGATCGGAACAAAAAAGACGTTTACAAAGAGACCTTCATAGAGTACAAAATGATGCTTTAGAAAATTCTAGGGATACTACAGTAGAAAGTACTACTGGTAAACAGTTTACAAGCGTTTTCATTTGTCACAGAAACAGAAAATCATGTTTGTTTATACTAAGAATACTTTACCATTTTCAGCTCAGCATAAATGACCATCCGGCTGCATTCAGTCGATCCAAACAATAGTTTCAACGCACGTGTTCTGCATGTTTTGTCCAGTGGATCAAATTCGACTGATTTACATCCTTGCCGACTAGCACATATAATTGTGCACTCGGATACCGATCGAACTTGTTGGTACTCAAACAAGAACGAATTACTCACCAAAGGACATGAACGCTTTACCAGAAATTTGTTTGTACATGGTTCCTCACAGCTGATTTTGACAATGGCAACGAACAATAATAATGTAACTAGCTGCATACCTGTTAATACAATACAAGTAATGAAAACAAGTTCATGATCACCAGATACCCAGATTACAGTAAAACCTCTCTTAACCGGCCGTTAAATTTAGTATAAATATCGGTCTAGGGGACAGATGGCAGCTTAATACAGGGTGTAAGTCATGCAGGAGCTTGCCTAAAATATCTAAATTCTTCTCTACTAGAATTCCGGTTAAGAGAGGGTTTACTGTATATGCGCAAAGTAAAACATTTCAAGAACTACTCCTTCATTTCTCCACCAAACCCTATGTTGCTCTTCGAGTCGATTCCAACGAGTAGTTACAGTATACGGTTTGGTGGAGATATCAGTTGAAAACGTACTTATATCTATTGCTCCGTATACTAGTAACTGTTGGTTTTTGTGACATAAGTTAAACAATCTAAAAATAGCAGATCCTTCGAAAGCAAAAGTAGACATTCGACAAAAGACACTTGCAGACACGGTTTTATTGATTCGGTTCATGAGCAATTATTTCAAGTGCAGGCATTACTTACGCCTCATTGCACTGGCTTTAGCGGTATTCCATTTTCATGACTAAAAGCATTGCTATTTATTTCATTAGTAGGTATTACTTGACCAGATTAAACTGAGACTCCGTGCATATTCCGTATATATTCGTAATTCTATATATAGATTTCCGAAGATAAACAACGTTCCAACATTATTTACCATTGACGGTAGGTAATTTTAATTCCGTGTGATAGCTTAGTAGATAAAGGCGTTATATGATAATGCGTGGGGCAAGGTAGCGGGTTCGAGCCTCAGATTTTTTCTTCAAAAAGTAAGTACATTACATTTTCCTTGTTTTAAGCATTTTTTCATGAAACACGATCGTACCACTTTCCCACATTTGCTTTTTTAGTCAATATAACTTAAAGTTGAAAAGTGAGTGTAAGCGAAGGAGAATGACGCTTTTATGTGCAATTATGTCATGCACTTGAAATAATACAAAGAATATATAAATATATATGTACTTCAAAATACGTATATGTATATAATGAAATATCTGATGTATGATATATCTGATATGTTCTTGAAAAATCAAGTACAAACACATAATAGAAAATAAAAACAACAACAATGACTTCAGTTAGATTCGAACCTGCAACAGCTAGTATGACAGGCGAAGATCTTTCCACTGCGCCACTTTCGGTCGTATACTGGTCTCAACGCATAAGCCATGTATTGATATGTATGGTAATCGATTTTTCCGAGTATAGTGGAACGCTGACGGAAATTGATGAGTCTCAGTTTAATATGGTCAAGTAATAACATTAAGTAATTGTTGGGATAGCAAATCTTATTTATATTTTCTATCATCGTTAAACAGTCAACCAGGCTTGTTGTAGCAGCACCATGCTAATGAGGCCAAGTTGTGAAGTTAAGTTTCAACGGATATTCCTTTATTCTGTGTATTTAGATAGATAGATATATTCATTTAGCATCTAAATTTGCATACAATTTACAAGATAGTAATACATAAAAATGACATACTTAAAAATATGGTACAATCCAAATTTGTAATAATTTCCATATACATATTTAAATATTACATAGAAGCAATTTTTAATCAGTTATATTGAAATATTACAGTAGTGTAGTTCGACCCAATAAGATGGTTTAATGTGTTAAAATGACGATGATAATAAATAGATCTAAGTGGACTTTGATCATGACTTGGAAGAGTATGTCCATGCTGGGAAAGCCAAGAAAAGTCCGAAGACTTATTTCCACTGGGGTCCCGAAATTAGAAGAACTACTTAAACTATCTTAGAAAAAATTGAACGTACATATGATTCAATTTAAAAATACGTTTATTTGAAATAAAGAATGCTCGTTTTCAAAATTATAAAAAGCCTATTTTATAGCATTCGGTCAATATTAATATTAATATAGTTTAAAATCAGGTATGAATATTTAATACTGTTCCAGGTAAAACTTTTTAATTTCTTTTTTGAACTTTTTGTGGTTTTTTTGACAAACTGCACTTTCTCTGGCAATGAATTCCAAATGTTCTTGCTGTTAAAGTAGAAAGTTGAGAGTAACACATTATTTATTTTACCTTTACATTTATGAAAATTAGACTCATTTTTCCTTGTGTTGTATGAATGTACATCTGCAGTTTTAGTAAAATATATTTTCATATAGGATGGACAGTGATCATTATAAATGTTATGAACATGATTCATTTCAAGTTGTTTGACTCGATCATCTACGTTTAAAATGCCAAGTTTCTTAAAACGTTCATTTGTAACAGAGAAACGCGCATGTTCATTTAAGATGAATCTGATAACTTTATTTTGAGTGGTCTGTAACTTTTTTTCTTTGTTTTAGTGATACTGTTATACCATGCTGAACAGGCGTAGTCGAAATGACGTTGTGTAAGAGAATCACAAAGAGTATTTCTTGTTTAAATAGTATCGAGAACATCATTGCACCTATAAAAGAACTTCAGTTTTGAATTTAACTTTTTATAATATCCGATATACAAAACCTTCCTGAAAGAGTATTATCTAACACATGGCCTAAGTAACAGAGCTTTTAATCATTTCAACGTTGGATTTGCAGCGTGGGATAAATCCGTCAGTGTTTAACCCTTTCCCTGATGAATATTCATGTAGGAAATAATGACGTCATGAATATTAATAAGATTAGTTTTATAATGTCATATGAACACAGGAAATTTTGATTCAGACAGAAGCTGTATAATCAGATTTATAATACACCATAAGTAAACAGAGCAGACCTTGATCAGACGGCTCTTATAGGAGCCGCCTGATCTGGGTCTACTCTGTTTGCAGATGCGTCAATATGCGCTTACATAAGGGAAAGGGATAACTACATGTATTGAGTTAACCCTTTCCCTCAAATAAACGTGTTTTCACGCATTTGCAAATAAAGTAGACCCAGATCAGACGGCTCCTATAGGACCCGTCTGATCACTGGCTGCTCTGTTTGCTAAAATATTTTGACATATCTGTTTCTTAACTTTCTGAAATGTCTGCAATGTTCCACCTTCCATATTTCTTTATAACTTTTCGTAATGGATATTCAGCAGCTATTGAAATTTAGCATAAATTCTCAACAGGGAGCGGGTTTTATCCACGTAATAAATGGGGTGCAGATAAACTTAGGTTTATTAGGTTACTTCCGGTAGTAAGTAGAAGATTTATTATGTTGGTGGACGTTTCTCAGGCGTAATGATTAGTTATAGTCATGAAACTATTTTAATATACTGGATATATGCATATGTTGACGAAATAAAACATAACATACACCAATAGAATTTTACGAATAAGAGAAAAGGAAAAACGAGAAAAGAAAACATTTCTGGCTATTTGTGGATTCGAACACACACCGGATCATACAAAGGCGTATTTTCGAGACTATTCGAAAGAGTGGTCACAACATAGCATTTGGTGGAGAAATAAAGAAGTTCATCTTGAAATTGTTTTAATTTATGCATTTTATCTGGACCTCTGATAAGAGTTAGCCGTTAATAACGTAAAAGTAAATTGCGTATGTATTGAGCTCTAACTGAAGAATGCGACCTTATTAGGAGTTTTGCAACGGTAGAATAGATGAGAACCTTCTGAATTTTATGCATTCAAATCTCTAGAGCCAATCTGAATAGACATTGCAGTTGAGTTCTCAATGGTTTGAATGCTCAAAACTTGCTGATATTTGCTATCTGGTTTACTCTTTGAAAAAAAGCCCACTTGAAACATTAGAAATGGAACTCGATATGTATATGGTAAATACTCGGACCAGTTTGAAATATTCTATTGTGAAAAAGCTGTTATGTGATACTACATAAATCGGTATAACCTTTTACTCCTTGAATATTCATTTAACCCTTCGCTTGCTGAATTTTAAAACACATTTTTCCCCTTCTTTACCCATGCCCTGTTGTATAATAACAAATAGCTTCACCGTGTACAAGTATTTCACTGTGCAATCACTGCTGTGGAGTGCACTGGTTGCACAATCAACTTGTAAATAGTGCAGACCCTGATGAGACAGCTCCTGCAGGAGCTTCTCATCTGGGTCTTTACTATTTACATGTAGGTATATTGACGTGAATAGCAAGCGAAGGGTTAATATAAAATGACTGTATGGATATCAATTATCTGATGTTTTTATAATGGCATATGAACGCAAGACATTCTGGAGATAGTAGAAACTGTAGTATCAGTACTATTTTATTACATTAGCAAATAAAACAAACGCTGATCAGACGGCCCCTAAAGGATCCGTCAGATGCGGGTTTACTCTGTAATGGCATATAAATGGAGTACAATTTTAAGTAAAAAGTTGTATTTGATTCCATGGACGCCAATGGCTCATATGGAAAAAGAGCTTTATGTTGTTAACCCTTTCACCGCCGCAATCGCATAAATGCACCACGACACATAGTGCAGTCCCAGATCAGACGCCGCCTATTTGTCTCTATTTCTATATAATTAATATGTGCTTTATTCCTTTGAAATTTGCATTTATTTATCTCATTTCCTTATTTTACTGAATGATTTAACAAACTTGGATTGCAGACGACAATTAGAAATTTGGCGCCGAAAGAGTTAACCAATGCTGAACTATATTTACAGCTTGCCTTCAGTATACTATAGATATTTATTCATTGTTTTTGTTTGCCGTTTGAATGAGTTTTATTGAATTGCCAAAATAATATACCAATATAAAAGTATCTATCTATGTATCTATATATCTACATGTATCTTACATAAATGTAAATGACGCTTTATATGTACTTACTTTATCCCCGTTTGTCCTTTCAAATAATACTAAAAAGATGAAACAGTCTTAGAACTTGTTCATTGATACACTAGCTGCAACGATTACAATAAGTGTCATAATGACACGTTGCTGCACTCTTGGTAATTGGCTGCATTGTCATAAATAAAAGAACTGAAGTGACAATGCGCTTTGAAGCTCCTGTTGATAGGTGCCAGTAAGTATGACTTGTTATGTCATAAAAGACATTATCCTTGTGCACGCTACGATAATAGTTGTTCTTAACCCTTTCCTTCATGCCAACGCTTTTTTACTCCTTTGGAAACAGAGTAGACCCTGATCAGACGGCTCCTGTAGCAATCGTCTAACTAGGGTCTGTCCTGTTTGCTTATGAAATTATTCTAAGACAACCTCTTCAGTTTCCATCTGCCTATACCTTAATATCCTGTGTATATATGCTGTTACATGTATAAATATTCAGCTAATACATATTCATGATGTTTTTATTTCTAACATGAATATTAATCATTTACGTCACGAACATTCATGTAATACTGACATCATGAATATTAATTGCACACAAGAAACAGAAATAATTGGCAAATGCAGAAACAGTAACTGTAGAATCGTATCGATATTATTCCATCAGCAAACAAAACAAACCCTGATCAGACGGCACCTATAGGAACCGTCTGATCGGGGTCAACTCTGTCTGTAAAGGCATGGGAAGGCGTATTTGTGGAATGAACGGTTAAACAGGGACAAGGTTAACCATTATCCAATTGTGGTGCGATTTTCACCTATTTAACCCTTCGCTTGCTATTCATGTCAATATACGTACCTGTAAATAGTGAAGACCCAGATGAGACAGCTCCTGCAGGAGCTGTCTCATCAGGGTCTGCACTATTTACAAGTTGATTGTGCATCCAATGTACTCCACAGCAGTGATTGCATAGCGATATACTTGTACACAGTGAAGATATATGTAATTATACAACAGGGCATGGGTACAGAAGGAGAAATGTAATGCAAGCGAAGGGTTAAGATTCGACCAAGCTTTGTAAATAATTGACGAAGTGTCACAGCATACACCTTTGAACAGCTATTGACTATGTGCCATTAACAACTATTGACTATGTGTCAAATACAATGTAGCTTGGATTCTGATAAGATGCCGAGTAAGAAGATCAACAAGTCAGCAAGAGAAGGGTTAACATATGGCAATACAGTAATAACTCGATACGTCAACATTTTGCCATGAAGAATTATCAGATGGCTGTTGAATGTAGGGCGAAAGTCATGCAGAAAGCATCTAAGAACCTGCCACCTGTCTTTAATATCATTAATGATACGTATTCAAGTGTTCGAATAATCGAGTTTTTACTTTTTACTGTACTTGGAAAGTCTTTCCTTTCCGGGATATACGACCCTCTTTTCGCCGATCCACGTAAGATTGGTGAAAAATCCCGAGGATCAGAGCCGCGAATAAGAGGTCGTCACGTCGCCAGTAGCTTTGAGGATGTCCACAGTAGTGGACGAAGCAGTCAGCATTAAATATAGTAAGTGTTGTGTCACGAATAATTTCTCTAATTATGGATTTACCAACACAGTGAACACTTTCAAGGATATACTGTACTTGGTATCTTGGAGGTAAATAAAGTATTGTTGAGGGAAATATTCGGTATCACATTGGGTTTGTGAGTATCCAAGTAGGTTAGATGTGAAATGCTTCCAGGGTCTGCTCTGTTTGTTTCTGATACAGTGCTCCCTCTCTACAACGACACCCTTTGGGATACGAAGATTGTATGTGTTGTTCAGAGGGAGTTGTTATAGGGAGGGAAAATCAAACATAATTAGCTTGTTTGCAGATCCGCAGATCAGGTGTATTTCGAGAACTAAAACCGTTATGCCTCAATCAAACCCTATGTTGTGACCACTCTTTAGAATCGTCACAAAGTGACGATTCTAAAGAGTGGTCACAACATAGGGTTTGATAGAGGCATAAATAAATTACGATGGAAAAAAGTTGTTTCTGTAGCCTTGTTGTTTCGGAAACAGTGACATGCGTTGTTGTAAGGAGGGAATCGTTATTGAAAGGGCCGTTGTAGGGAGGGAGCACTGTACCATATAGATATGATTGTACAGTGTCTATAATGACCAACAACTCATGTGTCCATGTGCTGTAATAACAAATTAATCTAATTGATATTGATGAGGTCATTATTTTATACATGACTATTCATGAAGTAAAGGGTTAATTGATATATATGAAGTCAGAAGTTCAAACGTGGATATTCATGAAGCAAATGATTTAATGAATTCTTTAGAAACAAAGTTAGCGCATACTGGTTGCCACTCAATATCAATTATTCAAAGCTACGACAGACATGAGCAATCAGTAATACACTGTCTGGTCAATATGGTAAATATTCTACAGAACGCTTCCACAGTGACAAATGATATAAGTCCATAGAATTAATTGACTTTCTTAACCTTTAGCCTGTTATTGGCGGATGAGTGAATACCTATGCAAACAGTTTGGATCTAGATGAGACGCCGATTAACTCGGCGTTTCATCAGGATCCAAACTGTTTGACACCCTGGTTGCATTTTGTAGACATATTGATTATAGCTTCATTTTTGAAAAAGCAGTAGGTGAAGCATTCTGTAAAAATAATTTGCTCAGCAGGTTAAAGGTTAAACACATTCAATTCGGGACACGCATGTACTGACATTCTATAACAGCGAATACCTAGACCTAGACCAGAGGGCTCCTAGTGGAATCCTCCGATCAGAGTCTGCATTATTTGCCATTCAAAGCCCGAAAACTATGGTGAAACACTGACGGCCCAGTCCACTCTGATATTTCAGCGTTGAAGTGCTAAACATTTTGATCGCGCGGAGCGAGCGTACTTATAGCCAATCCAACTCTTCGAACAAATTTAAACTCATACCCAAATGTCATACTGAATGCGGATTCCGTACTTAAAACCTGCAGGCTAACTCAATTTTGAAGATTCAGCATTGAAATTGTTCACATTTATCTAAATGACTCGATTTGCATTTCCAAACAGATTGGATCACATGCTCAATATAGTGGACTCACTAACCAAGAGAGACTGTGCCAAATTAAATCAAAATAAATCCCTAGATTGGATCCAGATGAAAGACCATGTAACTCGCCGTCTTATCAGGATCCAAGGTGTTTGAATATGTCAATAATGTCTCCGAGTGACTTGGAATCTCATCAAGAACCAAACGGTTGGTCTCAGTAAAAGATTGAATAACGTATTGTTATTGGAGCGATAAGGGACAGGGAGATTATATTGTCCCAGTAACATTGTACACTTTGATTCAGTTTTGACCCAACCATCCATCCACCACCTCTCATACACATGCACATACACCTTTACATGTGTTCTAAATTGATGTGCCATCATACAGTATAAATGGTCTTCGGTAAAGCTTATAAAGTGTGAGTTGTCCTTTTTCTATATTTACGTTTTGCTTATAATTTTAACTATTTCCCTCAAATAAACGCATGTTTACGCATTTACGATTGCATGATTAGAAGGCTGCTATAGACGCCGTATGATCAGGGTATGTCCTGCTAGCTCTGATCTTAGCCCTTCGCTTGCTATTCACGTCAATATACCTACCTGTAAATAGTGAAGACCCAGATGAGACAGCTCCTGCAGGAGCTGTCTCATCAGGGTCTGCACTATTTACAAGTTGATTGTGTAACCAGTGCACTCCACAGCAGTGATTGCACTGCGAAATACCTGTACACAGTGAAGATATATGTAATTATACAACAAGGCAAGGGTAAAGAAGGCGAAATGTATTTTAAAATTCAGCAAGAGAAGGGTTAGTATAGATCTGTTACTACAGTTGCTGTCAATGTAACCACTTTCTTTGAAACTTTTCTGTCATTCAAAAATCGATTGATAAATATTTTTAAGATCTTTTTTCCTCTCATAAATATTGGTCAGGGAAAGGATTAAGACAATCAGGTTATTGAGTTATGTGTAACTGATGCATCATTTAACTGCCATTCCTAATAAATGGACCATTGTACACACTTATTATCAGTCTGTTCTCGTATTGTATCAATCTGCAAAGAGGCGACTCGCATAGAATAAAACTTTTGGATTTCGAATTGTTTTGAATACTGCCTAAACCTTTCTAAATGTTAGTTATATTCATTTTCTTGAAAGTGTTTGACGTATATTCACCTTTAAAGTGTAACATAACCACTCACACATTGGATGTGTGTTCTTCATATACTTATTTTAGCTCACCTGTTTCGAAGAAAAATCGAGCTATTGTGATCACTGGGTAGTAAGCGTTGTCGTTGTCGTCGTTGTCGTCGTCATGCAAAAACTTTAATGTAGCTCATTACTCGAAAAGTATAAGAGGTATCAACAAGAAACTTCATATGTTAGTAAATCTCATTATCGGGAAGGTCCCTACATATGAGCCATAACTCTTGATTTCAAAAGTTTGGAGTTATGGCCCTTTATTTTTATTCAATTTTCATTTGTTTTAATTTAGCTGGACAGGCAACAAATAAGACGAGCGTTAGCGCCGGACGCGTCTCTTGTTATTCAATTATGAATTTGATTAGTTCTATACTTTCTTTCTGAATTTCTTTTGGACATGTTTCATAAAGGGATTGACACCCTTATTTGGAGGGTTATATTATGTGAGAGAAAAATGCATCCGGTTGTTAGTGTTTTTGGCTACTGACCATTCCAAGGCGGTACTCATGCTTTCATCCTATGGCCATCTTTGTTGTTTAATATGCTTAATGGTTAATGTTTTTCGTCTTCATATGCGTCCCGTTATGTTTTGTCTTGTGGCTGTACCGTTTCTTGTTTGATGGTATTTGGTGCGGTCTCATGTATTTAAGCATTTGCATAATTAGGTCCATGAAAATTATATAAACATGTGCATATCAATCAGACTTTCTGCCAGGACACTCAACTGTATACCAGCTTATAGACATTTATAACCAAATATGTCATGCTTATGATGATCGTAAATCAACATGCGTGATTTACTGTGATATAGCAAAAGCCTTTGATAGAGTCCGGGAAAAAGGCCTACTTTTTACACATGGACAAAATGGAATATATGGGACAGTTTTAGATTGTATAAAATACTATTTGACAAAACGAACTCATCGGGTATTTGTTAATTCATTATTCTCTGATATAGCAGATATAAATGCTGGCGTTCCACAGAGTTTTGTTCTGGGTCCTTTGCTGTTCTTAATGTATCTGAATGATACCGCATAACCTCTTACGTTTACAGTACTTTTTGTTGATGATAGTTCTTTAGTAGCATCGTCATCAAGCGCATAAGGACTTCAAACTAAACTCAACCATGATTTAGAGAATATATCCGTATGGTCTGCACAATGGCTGATACATTTTAATTCGGAAAGACAGACGTTAAATATTTTACCATCAAGTTCACTAACACTGCACCCCTATATTATCATACGGAGGTACGCAATTACGATTTTTTGAACATCTCAAACATCTAGATGTAACAATAAGCAAAACTGATCCTAACACGAACACATATTAAATATAGTTTAGTTTCTTCTGCTTCTAAAATATTAGGTTCAATGAAATCATTAAAATATAGTATTAAACAAGAAACTCTTAATCAAATATACATTGCGTACTTAACCCATTCCCTCATATTGACGACTTTTGACGACTCTGTAAAAGTCACTTTGTGAAACCATTGTGATAAATAGAGCATTTGCTTCTATAGGAGCAAATGCTCTATTTATCACAATGGTTTCAGCCTACAAAATTCTAAAGTTTTCCTTTTCTCTAGATAATGCTCCTTTTTGGTAGATTTGTTCAAAGAGGTTGTATCTAAAAATAGCCTATAAGGTAATGACAGTTCTTGGAATACGCGTCTGTTGTTTGGGACAATTGTATTCTATATGAAATATAACGTTTATAAAAATCACAATACGAAGCAGCAAGGACTGTTACAGGATTTGCGCGCTCGGTTTCAATTGAAAATATACGCCAAGAAGTAGGATGGCCATCTCTTTCAGAAGGCGTAAATTGCAAAACTATGTTCAGGATATAAACTGTTTGTCATTTATATCCTCGCCCAAGCGGACTCTATAGTAAACAATAATGACATACTCTATTCTGAAAATCTAGCGTTTAAAAGGCTCACTGATGATTATGCTCTCCATTACCAGCATTGTCGTCTGCTGGACATAGGCTCAAACGTAAGAATGGACTTTTCTTCAATTGCGTTTTAAATATATAAACGCTCACATGACTATCGCACCTGCTAGCAAATGTTCGTAACGCTTATCCATCTATAGGACCCACTTTGTACTGTTCAGATGGTAACTGTTATTAGCTGTTGCCAGCGTTCTAGAGTATGCAAGCATTAGGGCTTACTACAGTTGTCCGAGTTAAGATTAAAGTAACGCAGATGAAGTCCGAGGCACTGCCCGTAAGGTTTGGCCTGGCTCTGTATGGATTTTTCTCTTTTTCCGTAAGCAAGTTTTATCTTTCCGAACAGACAATTGAAGAATGCAACTATGTAATGTCTCTAGTTACATTATGTCGATCGCTACATCTGTAAACTATAATGAAGACTGCACTGCACTCGCGGCATTGTTTCAGAGTAACAAGTGAACTGGCCGCTTGAGCAGCAAGCGCACCTGTGAGAGAATCGTTGGTCACAAATAAAGTTATCCACCAAATATATTCTGAAACGATATCAATTGAAACAATATAAGTGTTCAGCTGGGGAGACAGATCGGTCCTTATACAGTAAAGTCTACCTAATGTAATGACATAATTAACATAAAACTTCGTAATTTTAACCGTTCGCTGCTTAGCCCATTTCTGCATATTGACGCCTTTTTACTCATTCCCGTATTTTGACGTCTGTGTAAAAGCCACCATCTGAAACCATTGTGATAAATAAGTCATTTGCTTCATAGGAGCAAATGCTCTATTTACCACAATGTTTTCAACATTACACAATTCTAAAAACTTTTTTTCCTCTAGTAAATGCCCCTTGTCTGTATATTTTTTTTCAAGGAGATAGGATCTAAAAATTGCCTATCAGGGAATGGGTTAATGTAGGTCAATAGTTGTTCAGCATGCTCCTCTAGGAACTTTATGTATAGATTTTGTCCTTCTACAGGAGCCCTCTAATATGTGTCTATTCTATTTGCAAAGGCGTGGAAAGGCGTTTCTTAGGAAAGGGTTTTTAAATAAAAGTCCTGAATTATAATTTCTTTTTTATTAGATCGTATTGGCGAGACTTTACTTTTACATGAAATGGTTGAATATCTTAACAAGGATGATCCATCCAAGGAGCGCACACGTAACAGAAATAAAACGAAAAACAATTAGTGAGTGAATTGGGTTTGACAAAACTGCGACTATAACTATGTTAAAAAGCGTCAACAGTGGAGCATAATTTGCACTATTGTTATACAAAACGTACGGTCTTGTTCGGTAGCTACGTTACAGTTAAACCTCTCTATAACGGCCACTAAATTATGTTAATTAATTGGTATTTAGGGCAGGTGGCTGCTTAAAGCAAGGTGAAAGTTAAACAGAACGATCCTATAGGAGCCACATGCATTAACACAAACTAATTGATGTTAATTTAGTGCCCGTTATAGAGAGGTTTTACCCTAACCCTATCTACACGTGTTCGAAGTTTCAGTAGTACAGTACAATGGCAAAGTAACCTGTGCAAATTATTTCAAACAGTTATTCACCCATTACATTTTCAAAATTGAATCTATAATCGGCTTGTCAACCACAATGCTATCCGAGGGTCAAACAGATTGGATCTCATTTGGACCCAAACAATTTTCATATCCCTACGTAATCACTCATCTGCCCGCAGCAGGCTAACGGATGGCGAATATTGGGAAAAATGATTCCCTTAATGACCCTTTGGATTTAGAGTAGAACCTGTCTGAAGTGGTCGTCTAAAAGAGGTTCTAATTATGAGTCTGTAAGGGAAGTAGTAGCTTTGTGCAGGTCAACAGTAATAAGTGCATTAAGCAACGACCTACTTATTAACACGCCCATATTCAATTAATAAATGGCCGCTTAGGGCAGGTTCTACTGCAAATATTGATTTCTGTTGGCAAAAAGTTCAAGTTATTATTAAAGCAAGGTTCATAGTAATACAAAATATACTTAGAATGTATTCCATGAATGTATTTTATCAACACTTTATCTGATTTAATAGAGTAGACCCAGATAAATCGACATGCTACATAAAAGTATCTGCTTGCTACATAAAAGTTTCTGCATGCTACATAAAAGTTTCAGCATGCTACATAACAGTTTCTGCATGCTACATAAAAGTTTCTGCATGCTACATAAAAGTTTCTGCATGCTACATTAAAGTATCTGCTTGCTACATAAAAGTTTCAGCATGCTACATAAAAGTATCTGTATGCTACATAAAAGTATCTGCTTGCTACATAAAAGTATCTGCTTGCTACATAAAAGTTTCAGCATGCTACATAAACGTTTCAGCATGCTACATAAAAGTTTCTGCATGCTACATAAACGTATCTGCTTGCTATATAAAAGTTTCTGCATGCTACATAAAAGTTTTTGCTTGCTACATAAAAGTATATGCTTGCGACATAAAAGTTTCAAGTTTCTGCATGCTACATAAAAGTTTCTGCTTTACAAGGTAAAACCACCTGGTGTTCATGTAACATTATACAAAATCAGATTGTAAATATCCACGATCATGTCATTATTTCATCAATATTAACCATTTCCATCATATAAATGTATTTTCACGATTTTACAAACAGTGTTTTGCAAGCAGTATATATCCAGATCAGGGTATGCAGTTTTTGTCATTCATACGCCTCTCTTTCATATTTTATGGACTCTGACAGTAAACAATGATGGACTATTCCAGTCAGTGTTGAAAGGATTACAACATACTTACAATACTTATATAACATATGCCAGTGTCAGGATTGTAGGTATAGATCGAATCGCATTGACAGGTCTGGTAGTGACATCTTGTGTTCATATCTAAGCAGTCCGCATCTTCACGACAGGCCTCAAACAGCGCTCTTCTACAGGAGTTCTGACAAAACCAACATAAGTATGTCCTTTGCATGCTATGGCTGAACAACTCCATCACAAATACATTGTTATTTTTTAATCAAATGTCATAATTATCTAAAACATACCAAAATACAGTTTTCTTAAAAAAACAAAAATAGCGAACACCCGTGCTCTATATAATAAGTAAAAGGTAATAAGTAATTTCGGCCGAAATCTGCTCAAAAATCGATGGGTTCATTCACTGCGATCGTCATTGAAAGCTTATTTGATCACCGATTTCCATAAACTGTGTCTTATTGATAAAAACAATCATTACTCTTGATGAGCAGTCATCTATTCTTTTCTCAGAGTATTAACACGCTTTTACAACGACAACCTCTATAGGACACAGGTTGACTCTGGTGTTCGAAATAGAAATACGCTATAATTCAAGTCGAAATACTATATAACTTGTCTATCAGGCATTGTCCCGGTTTGATAGCATGAATGGACATCGTGTATTCACAATTTATTCAAATAATAATATTTTAAAATTCTCTACAAGCTTGATATTGATATCGGTGAAAGTCACTACTTTCGGTTTTTAATTATGGGTCATTAAGGCGGGTGGTTGCTTAATGCAGGTCAAAAGTAATACAGAAATCTCATATAGGAGATTTCTGCATTACCTTTGCCATGCATTAAGCAACCATATTTTTTCTCTATGTTCAAAAAATAAATGGCCGCTAAAGACAGGTTCTACTGTATTCTCAAATTTGCTCCTTGTTCAGTTTTGTCTACCTCCGATCGGAACAAAAAAGACGTTTACAAAGAGACAACCATAGAGTACAAAATGATGCTTTAGAAAATGCTAGGGATACTACAGTAGAACGTACTACTGGTAAACAGTTTACAAGCCTTTTCATTTGTCACAGAAACAGAAAATCATGTTCGTTTATAATAAGAATTCTTTACCATTTTCAGCTCAGCATAAATGACCATCTGGCTGCATTCAGCTGATCCAAACAATAGTTTCAACGCACGTGTCCTGCATGTTTTGTCCAGTGGATCAAATTCGACTGATTTACATCCTTGCCGACTAGCACATATAATTGTGCACTCGGATACCGATCGAACTTGTTGGTACTCAAACAAGAACGAATTACTCACCAAAGGACATGAACGCCTTACCAGAAATTTGTTTGTACATGGTTCCTCACAGCTGATTTTGACAATGGCAACGAACAATAATAATGTAATTAGCTGCATACCTGTTAATACAATACAAGTAATGAAAACAAGTTCATAATCACCAGATACCCAGATTACAGTAAAACCTCTCTTAACCGGCCGTTAAATTTAGTATAAATATCGGTCTTGGGGACAGATGGCAGCTTAATACAGGGTGTAAGTAATGCAGAAAGCTCCTAGAGGAGCTTTCTGCATGACTTTCTCCCTGCATTAAGCAGTCACCTGCCTAAAATATTTAAATTCTTCTCTACTAGAATTCCGGTTAAGAGAGGGTTTACTGTATATGCGCAAAGTAAAAATTTCAAGAACTACTCCTTCATTTCTCCACCAAACCCTATGTTGCTCTTCGAGTCGATTCCAACGAGTAGTTACAGTATACGGTTTGGTGGAGATATCAGTTGAAAACGTACTTATATCTATTGCTCCGTATACTAGTAACTGTTGTTTTTTGTGACATAAGTTAAACAATCTAAAAATGGGAGATCCTTCGAAAGCAAAAGTAGACATTCGACAAGAGACACTTGCAGACACGGTTTTATTGATTCGGTTCATGAGCAATTATTTCAAGTGCAGGCATTACTTACGCCTCATTGCACTGGCTTTAGCGGTATTCCATTTTCATGACTAAAAGCATTGCTATTTATTTCATTAGTAGGTATTACTTGACCAGATTAAACTGAGACTCCGTGCATATTCCGTATATATTCGTAATTCTATATATAGATTTCCGAAGATAAACAACGTTCCAACATTATTTACCATTGACGGTAGGTAATTTTCATTCCGTGTGATAGCTTAGTAGATAAAGGCGTTATATGATAATGCGTGGGGCAGGGTAGCGGGTTCGAGCCTCACCCCGGGCAGATTTTTTCTTCAAAAAGTAAGTACATTACATTTTCCTTGTTTTAAGCATTTTTTCATGAAACACGATCGTACCATTTTCCCACATTTGCTTTTTTAGTCAATATAACTTAAAGTTGCAAAGTGAGTGTAAGCGAAGGAGAATGACGCTTTTATGTGCAATTATGTCATGCACTTGAAATAATATATAAATATATATGTACTTCAAAATACGTATATGTATATAATGAAATATCTGATGTATGATATATCTGATATGTTCTTGAAAAATCAAGTACAAACACATAATAGAAAATAAAAACAACAACAATGACTTCAGTTAGATTCGAACCTGCAACAGCTAGTATGACAGGCGAAGATCTTTCCACTGCGCCACTTTCGGTCGTATACTGGTCTCAACGCATAAGCCATGTATTGATATGTATGGTAATCGATTTTTCCGAGTATAGTGGAACGCTGACGGAAATTGATGAGTCTCAGTTTAATATGGTCAAGTAATAACATTAAGTAATTGTTGGGATAGCAAATCTTATTTATATGTTCTATCATCGTTAAACAGTTAACCAGGCTTGTTGTAGCAGCACCATGCTAATGAGGCCAAGTTGTGAAGTTAAGTTTCAACGGATATTCCTTTATTCTGTGTATTTAGATAGATAGATATATTCATTTAGCATCTAAATTTGCATACAATTTACAAGATAGTACTACATAAAAATGACATACTTAAAAATATGGTACAATCCAAATTTGTAATAATTTCCATATACATATTTAAATATTACATAGAAGCAATTTTTAATCAGTTATATTGAAATATTACAGTAGTGTAGTTCGACCCAATAAGATGGTTTAATGTGTTAAAATGACGATGATAATAAATAGATCTAAGTGGACTTTGATCATGACTTGGAAGAGTATGTCCATGCTGGGAAAGCCAAGAAAAGTCCGAAGACTTATTTCCACTGGGGTCCCGAAATTAGAAGAAATACTTAAACTATCTTAGAAAAAATTGAACGTACTCGTACATATGATTCAATTTAAAAATAAGTTTATTTGAAATAAAGAATGCTCGTTTTCAAAATTATAAAAAGCCTATTTTATAGCACTCGGTCAATATGAATATTAATATAGTTTAAAATCAGGTATGAATATCTAATACTGTTCCAGGTAAAACTTTTTAATTTCTTTTTGGAACTTTTTGTGTTTTTTTTACAAACTGCACTTTCTCTGGCAATGAATTCCAAATGTTCTTGCTGTTAAAGTAGAAAGTAAAACATTATTTATTTTACCTTTACATTTATGAGAATTAGACTCACTTTTCCTTGTGTTGTATGAATGTACATCTGCAGTTTTAGTAAAATATATTTTCATATAGGATGGACAGTGATCATTATAAATGTTTTGAACATGATTCATTTCAAGTTGTTTGACTCGATCATCTACGTTTAAAATGCCAAGTTTCTTCAAACGTTCATTTGTAACAGAGAAACGCGCATGTTCATTTAAGATGAATCTGATAACTTTATTTTGAGTGGTCTGTAACTTTTTTTCTTTGTTTTAGTGATACTGTTATACCATGCTGAACAGGCGTAGTCGAAATGACGTTGTGTAAGAGAATCACAAAGAGTATTTCTTGTTTAAATAGTATCGAGAACATCATTGTACCTATAAAAGAACTTCAGTTTTGAATTTAACTTTTTATAATATCTGATATACAAAACCTTCCTGAAAGAGTATTATCTAACACATGGCCTAAGTTACAGAGCTTTTAATCATTTCAACGTTGGGTTTGCAGAGTGGGATAAACACGTCAGTGTTTAACCCTTTCCCCGATGAATATTCATGTAGGAAATAATGACGTCATGAATATTAATAAGATTAGTTTTATAATGTCATATGAACACAGGAAATTTTGATTTAGACAGAAGCTGTAGAATCAGATCTATAATACACCATAAGTAAACAGAGCAGACCTTGGTCAGACGGCTCTTATAGGAGCCGTCTGTAGTGGGTCTACTCTGTTTGCAGATGCGTCAATATGCGCTTACATAAGGGAAAGGGATAACTACATGTATTGAGTTAACCCTTTCCCTCAAATAAACGTGTTTTCACGCATTTGCAAATAAAGTAGACCCAGATCAGACGGCTCCTATAGGACCCGTCTGATCACGGGCTGCTCTGTTTGCTAAAATATTTTGACATATCTGTTTCTTAACTTTCTAAAATGTCTACAATATTCCACCTTCCATATTTCTTTATAACTTTTCGTAATGGATATTCAGCAGCTATTGAAATTTAGCATAAATTCTCAACAGGGAGCGGGTTTTATCCACGTAATAAATGGGGTGCAGATAAACTTAGGTTTATTAGGTTACTTCCGGTAGTAAGTAGAAGATTTATTAGGTTGGTGGACGTTTCTCAGGCGTAATGATTAGTTATAGTCATGAAACTAATTTAATATCCTGGATATATGCATATGCTGACGAAATAAAACAGAAAATACACCAATAGAATTACACGAATAAGAGGAAAGAAAAAAAGAGAACAGAAAACATTTCTGGCTATTGGTGGATTCGAACACATGCCGGATCATACAAAGACGTATTTTCGAGACGATTCGAAAGAGTGGTCACAACGTAGCATTTGTTGAAGAAATAAAGATGTTCATCTTGATTTTTTTTAACCCTTCGCTTGCTAATCGCGTCAATATACCTACCTGTAAATAGTGCATACCCTGATGAGACAGCTCCTGCAGGAGCTGTCTCATCTGGGTCTGCACTATTTACATGTAGGTATATTGACGTGAATAGCAAGCGAAGGGTTAATATAAAATGACTGTATGGATATTATCTGATGTTTTTATAATGGCATATGAACGCAAGACATTCTGGAGATGGTAGAAACTGTAGTATCAGTACTATTTTATTACATTAGCAAACAAAACAACCGCTGATCAGACGGCCCCTAAAGGATCCGTCAGATGCGGGTTTACTCTGTAATGGCATATAAATGGAGTACAGTTGTAAGTAAAAAGTTGTATTTGATTCCATGGACGCTAATGGCTCATATGCAAAAAGAGCTTTATGTTGTTAACCCTTTCACCGCCGCAATCGCATAAATGCACTACGACACATAGTGCAGTCCCAGATCAGACGCCGACTATTTGTCTCAATCTCTATTTCTATATAATTAATATGTGCTTTATTCCTTTGAAATTTGCATTTGTTTATCTCATTTCCTTATTTTACTGAATGATTTAACAAACTTGGATTGCAGACGACAATTAGAAATTTGGCGCCGAAAGAGTTAACCAATGCTGAACTATATTTACACCTTGCCTTCAGTATACTATAGATATTTATTCGGTTTTTTTTGTTTGACGTTTGAATGAGTTTTATTAAATTGCCAAAATAATATACTAATATAAATGTATATATCTATGTATCTATATATCTACATGTATCTTACATAAATGTAAATGACGCTTTAAATGTACTTACTTTATCCCCGTTTGTCCTTTCAAATATTACTAAAAAGGTGAAACAGTCTTAGAACTTGTTCATTGGTACACTAGCTGCAACGATTACAATAAGTGTCGTAATGACACGTTGCTGCGCACTCTTGGTAATTTGCTGCATTGTCATAAATAAAAGAACTGAAGTTACAATGCGCTTTGAAGCTCCTGTTGAAAGGTGTCAGTATGTATGACTTGTTATGTCATAAAAGACATTATCCTTGTGTACGCTACGAAAATAGTTGTTCTTAACCCTTTCCTTGATGCCAACGCTTTTTCACTCCTTTGGAAACATAGTAGACCCTGATCAGACGGCTCCTGTAACAGTCGTCTAACTAGGGTCTGTCCTGTTTGCTTATGATATTATTCTAAGACAAACTCTTCAGTTTCTATCTGCCTATACCTTAATATCCTGTGTATATATGCTGTTATAAATATTCAGCTAATACATATTCATGATGTTTTTATTTCTAACATGAATATTAATCATTTACGTCACGAACATTCATGTAATACTGACATCATTAATATTAATTAGATTAGTTTTATAAGAGCACATGCACACAAGAAACAGAAATAAATGGCAAATGCAGAAACAGTAACTGTAGAATCGTATCGGTATTATTCAATCAGCAAACAAAACAAACCCTGATCAGACGGCACCTATATGAACTGTCTGATTGGGATCAACTATGTAAAGCATGACAAGGCGTATTTATGGAGTAATTATAATAAATGGTTAAACAGTGAAACGGTTAACCATTCTCCATTTGTGGTGCGATTTTCACCTACTTAACCCTTCGCTTGCTATTCACGTCAATATACGTACCTGTAAATAGTGAAGACCCAGATGATACAGCTCCTGCAGGAGCTGTCTCATCAGGGTCTGCACTATTTACAGGTTGATTGTGCAACCAATGTACTCCACAGCAGTGATTGCATAGCGATATACTTGTACATAGTGAAGATATATGTAATTATACAACAGGGCATGGGTACAGAAGGAGAAATGTAATGCAAGCGAAGGGTTAAGATTCGACCAAGCTTTGTAAATAATTGACGAAGTGTTACAGCATACACCTTTGAACAGCTATTGACTATGTGCCATTAACACCTATTGACTATGTGCCATTAACAACTATTGACTATGTGTCAAATACAATGTAGTTTGGATTCTGATAAGATGCCGAGTAAGAAGATCAACAAGTCAGCAAGAGAAGGGTTAACATATGGCAATACAGTAATAACTCGATACTTCAACATTTTGCCATGAAGAATTGTCAGATGGCTGTTGAATGTAGGGCGAAAGTCATACAGAAAGCTTCTAAGAACCTGCCACCTGTCTTTAATATCATTAATGATACGTATTCAAGTGTTCGAATATTCGAGTTTTTACTTTTTACTGTACTTGAAAAGTATTTCCTTTCCGGGATATACGACCCTCTTTTCGCCGATCTACGTAAGATTGGTGAAAAATCCCGAGGATCAGAGCCGCGAATGAGAGGTCGTCACGTCGCCAGTAGCTTTGAGGATGTCCACAGTAGTGGACGAAACAGTCAGCAATAAAAATAGTAAGTGTTGTGTCACGAATAATTTTATTCTCTAATCATGGATTTACCAACACAGTGAAGACTTTCAAAGATATACTGTACTTGGTATCTTGGAGGTAAATAAGGTATTGTTGAGGGAAATATTTGGTATCACATTGGGTTTGTGGGTTTCCAAATAGGTTAGATGTGAAATGCTTCCAGGGTATGCTCTGTTAGTTTCTGATACCATATAGATATGATTCTACAATGACCAAAACTTCATGTGTCCATGTGCTGTAATAACAAATTAATCTAATTGATATTGATGAGGTCATTATTTCTTACATGACTATTCATGGATTAAAGGGTTAATTGATATATATGAAGTCAGAAGCTCAAACGTGGATATTCCTGAAGCAAATGGTTTAATGAAATATTTAGAAACAAAGCTAGCACATACTGTTTGTCACTCAATATCAATTATTCAAAGCTGCGACAGACATACACACTCAGTAATACACTTTCTGGTCAATATGGTAAATATTCTACAGAACGCTTCTACAATGACAATTGATATAAGTCCATAGAACTAATTGACTTTCTTAACATTTAGCCTGTAATTGGCGGATGAGTGAATACCTATGCAAACAGTTTGGATCTAGATGAGACGCCGAGTAACTCGGCGTTTCATTAGGATCCAAACTGTTTGACACCCTGGTTGCATTTTGTAGACATATTGTTTGAAAATGCAGTAGGTGAAGCATTGTTTAAAAATAATTTGCTCAGCATGCCAAAGGTTAAACACATTCAATGCGGGACACGCATGTACTGATATTCTGTATCAACGAAGACCTAGACCAGAGGGCTCCTAGTGGAATCCTCCGATTAGAGTCTGCATTATTTGTCATTCAAAGCCCGAAAACTATGGTGGATTACTGACGGGCCAGTCCACTCTGATATTTCAGCGTTGAGGGGCTAAACATTTTGATCGCGGGGAGCGAGCGTATTTATAGCCAATCCAACTCTTCGAACAAATTTAAACTCATACCCAAATGTCATACTGAGTGCGGAGTCCGTACTTAAAACCTGCAGGCTAACTCAATTTTGAAGATTCAGCATTGAAATTGTTCACATTTACCCAGCTCTCAATGACTCGATTTGCATTTGCAAACAGATTGGATCACATGCTCAATATAGTGGACTCACTAACCAAGAGAGACTGTGCCAAATTAAATCAACATAAATCCCTAGATTGGATCCAGATGAAAGACCAAGTAACTCGCCTTCTTATCAGGATCCAAGGTGTTTGAACTTGTCAATAATGTCTCCGAGTGACTTGGAATCTCATCAAGAACCATTATTAGTAAAAGATTGAATAACGTATTGTTATTGGAGCGATAAGGGACAGGGAGATTATATTGTCCCAGTAACATTGTACACTTTGATTCAGTTTTGACCCAGCCATCCACCCACCACCTCTCATACACACGCACATGCACCTTTACATGTGTTCTAAATTGATGTGCCATCATACGGTAAAAATTGTCTTCGGTATAGCTTATAAAGTGTGAGTTGTCCTTTTCTATATTTACGTTTTGCTTATAATTTTAACTATTTCCCTCAATTAAACGCATGTTAACGCATTTACGATTGCATGATTAGAAGGCTGCTATAGACGCCGTATGATCAGGGTCTGTCCTGCTAGCTCTGATCTTAGCCCTTCGCTTGCTATTCACGTCAATATACCTACCGGTAAATAGTGAAGACCCAGATGAGACAGCTCCTGCAGGAGCTGTCTCATCAGGGTCTGCACTATTTACAAGTTGATTGTGCAACCAGTGCACTCCGCAGCAGTGATTGCACTGCGAAATACTTGTACATAGTGAAGGTATATATAATTATACAACAAGGCAAGAGTAAAGAAGGAGAAATGTATTTTAAAATTCAGTAAGAGAAAGGTTAGTATAGATCTGTTACTACAGTTGCTGTCAATGTAACCACTTTCTTTGAAACTTTTTTGTTATGCAAAAATCGATTGATAAATATTTTTAAGATCTTTTTTCCTCTCATAAATATTGGTCAAGGGAAGGATTAAGACACTCAGCCTATTGAGTTATGTGTAACTGATGCATCATTTAACTGCCATTCCTGATAAATGGACCATTGTACACGCTTATTATCAGTCTGTTCTCGTATTGTATCAGTCTGCAAAGAGGCGACTCGCATAGAATAAAACTTTTGGATTTCGAATTGTTTTGAATACTGCCTAAACCTTTCTAAATGTTAGTTATATTCATTTTCTTGAAAGTGTTTGACGTATATTCACCTTTAAAGTGTAACATAACCACTCACACATTGGATGTGTGTTCTTCATATACTTATTTTTATCTCATCTGTTTCGAAGAAAAATCGAGCTATTGTGATCACTGGTTTAATGTAGCTCATTACTCCAAAAGTATAAGAGGTATCAACATGAAACTTCATATTTTAGTAAATCTCATTATCGGGAAGGTCCCTACATAAGACCCATAACTCTTGATTTCAAAAGTTTGGAGTTATGGTCCTTTATTTTTTATTCTATTTTCATTTGTTTAGCTGGACAGGCAACAAATAAGACGAGCGTTAGCGCCGGACGCGTCTCTTGTTATTCAATTATGAATTTGATTAGTTCTGTACTTTCTTTCTGAATTTCTTTTGGACATGTTTGATAAAGGGATTGACAAACATATTTGTAGGGTTATATTATGTGACAGAAAAATGCATCCGGTTGTTAGTGTTTTTGGCTACTGGCCATTCCAAGGCGGTACTCATGCTTTCATCCTATGGCCATCTTTATTGTTTAATATGCTTAATGGGTAATGTTTTTCGTCTTCATATGCGTCCCATTATGTTTTGTCTTGTGGCTGTACCGTTTCTTGTTTGATGGTATTTGGTGCGGTCTCATTTCGTATGTGACTCTCCCTGTTTGACTATTTTTTCCATATTTATCGCCTTGGTGTTGGTAATTGTGGAATACATGTATTTGAAATTTTCGGTGACATGAATAATCGTGGACCCAAATTCTCTGCCAGCGCTGACACAAATGTAAAGTTCCTAGTCTACTTTCAGTCCAAATGACCGCTCAGCCGACAGTACATTTACTCCCCTGGTCATTGAATCATTGGCATACAATATTAAGCACTGCTAACATATTGCCCAATCCTGCAGCCGTAGTACCGGCGAGTAACCTTCACAGGTACCCATTTTAACCCTTGGGTGGAGAGGATGTGCAGGTGGGAGACACGGAGAAGCGTCTCTTAAATTTCCGGGTGGGACCGGGATTTGAACCCCGGACCTCCGGACTGATAGTGAAGTGCGTTACCACTAGACCACCGCCACCTCTTTTTGATCTTTTTACAGACCACCTAACAATAATCGTAACTACAAAAGTATCATTGAAGACTTCTTTCATCTTGCTTTTGATACTGGTTGTACAGATATTATAATTACCGGTTACTTTACTTATAATTTAGCAAACGAATATCCTCGGAGGAAAATACGCTCCTTGTGTACCCAGTTTACCTACATACAATGCATCGACGACCCATTTTACAGAAAACTCCTCCTCTATTATCGACATCATTCTGGTAAATAACAGCGACAGTTTAATTTTATCAGGCGTTGGTGACGCTTTCCTAGAACAAAATGTTCGTTATCATTGCCCTATGTTTGGCATTTTAAATTTCAAGTCATTTAAAAAGACGGATATGGAACTACAATACTGGAGCAGCTGAGGGAAATGGCCAATCAGTCAGAACGGAAATCAAAGTGTGACTCGGATATAAATACGCATGCAAATAACATTAGCGAACACATAATTAACATTGCCAAACAATGTGTTTTAACAGAATGGTTACTATCAAATCAAATGGGACCTGTTGGATCATCTCAGTGATCAAACACCAAATTAGAACACGGACTCGCGCCTATCAAAGAGCTAAGTATACGGACAATATTCATCAATGGCAAAACTATTTCATTTTTGTCGTACGCTTTATTACTTTTCTACAGTTACTCTGTTTGCAGCTCAATCATTGAGTACACTAGCGATAGGTGGATACAGTATGTTCACTTTAATGTTTTTTCGTTATACATGCACTTTACCACTGTATTTGCTGTCGCGGTTGTTGTAGATTAGTCGGAGAGGGGATACGTTTATTTACACTGTTTGTCTTTTAGGATGGGGATGGAATAAGTGTGAGGTTGGGCGCCCATAAAACGGTTTAACCCCCAGTGACTTTTGTCACTGACCTTTCCAAGGCGGTACTTCCATCTTCCTCCTATTGTATGTTTGTTTTGTCTTTATGCGTCTCTTGTTGTTTTTTCTACTTATGTACATCTGCTGTTTCCTTGTGTTGCTGTTCGGGCGAGTGTTTGTTCTGTATGTGGTGTTTCCTGCATGACTCATTTTTGTATTTTTAGGAAAATTAGAAACGAAACAACATCCATGATAAGAAATGGGCAAATCGGAAAACCAACACAAATTAGTAAAAGGAATAAATACTGATAATTGCTCTTCCAAATCCTGGTGGAATATCCTCAAACAGTTTATTGGCCCTCGTTGTAAGGAGGGCATACCTCCACCAAAGTCTGGAAATCAAATTATAATGAGTGATATTAATAAAGCTAACCATTTTAACGACTTCTGTAAGAGACAGTCACAAATAGACAATTCGCACACGTCTCTTCAACGATTATTAGCTCCGAATTCTAGTATTTCTTCCATTGTAATTACATCGCAAGAGATGGAAGAGATATTACAATCCCTATCAATAGGGAAAGCTGTTGGCCCTGATGAAATTAGTAATCATGTTTTAAAGAAAATATTGTTATCATTCGCTTGAAGGTTATGCAAGTGACATTCATCATTCTCATCTGCCTCTTACGTCACCTCGTGTTAGGTTTGATGCTACGCTAGTGAATTGACAGATTGGTGATCACAGTACATTTGCCCTTCCATCTCTTCCACGTATGCACGCACTTGAATACCTTTGTTAGAACTGGAATCTCAAAAGAATACACTTTATGGATTCTGTCCAAGTACCCAAAGATATTTTACGATAGCTTTACGTACGTTTTCGACATCATCTTTTCACATACCATCTCTTTTGATCAATACATGTTTTATAATAGAGCCAAGATAGTACGTTCACCTTTAACATATATTCAACTTTTTTCTTCTGTTCGTAAACGATTCGTAAACAAAATACACAGAGTGTATCCATCTATCACAAAGTGCGATGCTATATGTTATAGTAATATTTCTTCTTTCTCAACTATCAAATCTACATTTAATGGCAGAACAGATATTGTTCAAATCAGTTAAGACATTGATTGCACTACATCCAGTATTATATGTTTTGACTTGAAACGTCCTGAGTTGCGGTATACAATGCGTTGGCCAATCAGGGAGCATGTATATCAATGTCGAAATACGTTTTGGCTCTGATTCTAGTTGAGTTATCTTAAATGTACTTAATGATTTGATATTATTTTGTCCAATTAACCAGAAGATTTATATGAACTGATTATATGTTACATAGGCTTTGTATATCCTTGATCCAGAACCGAAGTTAGAATCTCCTGTTGTTACCTCTTACTTGATGTGTTCTCGTATTGGCGTATCTGAGCAAAGTGAGGACGCTGTCTAATTAGCTGGTGCTTTGTTTGCCTTTAAATTACCGAAGGCCATGCTGCTGCACGGTCCATATTTATACGGATTCTGTTTGGCTGAAAACACAAGCATATAAAATATATTAACTATCTATATGCATTGTCATGCGATAACATCGAGGGATAAACTACAATTACAAATTGACGTAATGCAATGTAACAGAGCTAAACTTTCTCATTCTGTAGTACCATTGGTTAGACGGTATATCTTGTGAAAATCGTATTTGTATAAATTCTGATAAGTGAAAAAGTAGTAAATTTATCCGGAAAAGACACAAACAATACGCAACCAAAACACCAACAGAAAGCAAGCACCACATCTGCAAAACTACATACACATGCGCACACACAAACGCACGGGGCAAAAAGACATCCTGCAAACATAAAAGCAAAGGTGACAATGAGGGTACCGTCTATCATATAAGTTCATTAATCGTTAGCCTGTTGCAGGCAGATGTTTGATAAACATTTTAGACCTAGATCCAGATGAGACGCTGAGTTACTCGACGTCGCGTTATCATCCAAACTGTTTGACACCTTTATTGCATTTTGATAGATACTGGTTATAACATGATATTTGAAAATGTGTAGATCACCTCCCTTCAGAATTTATAATCTTCACAACAGCAGGTGTTAAGTGCTTGTGTGGCGGCCGTAAAACGTCGCCCCGTACTTCATTCTCAGTGTTGTTATACCTTCTGATCCTTCGAGATCATGAATTTCAGTACCTCTTGTTCTGAAAATTGAATACCGCTTAAGCCGGTGCTAGGGGGCGTGAGCAGTGTTGCACTTTCAATTACTGCTCATGAACATACTCAATAAAACCGAGTCTGCAATTTTCACTTTTTGTGTTGCAATTTTTGCTTTCGGGGGATCACCTCCCTTCAGAATTTATGTGAAAAAAGTAAAAAGCGCAATTTGCTCGGTAGGATAAGCTTAACACAGAGACGTGGTTGAAAGACCGCCTGCACTTACACTACGAAAAAACTCTAACGTATGATTGAACTCGATATATACCTATTGTCCATTTGAACCATACGAACAGAAAACGATATTTAAAGGTTACAATGCATATATAAAGGTTATTTTAACTACCAGGTACGCTGTATAGCTGTGTACGCTGAGTAACGTTTCATCGATTGAACACTTCAATACATTTTATTAGATGTACGAGTGTTCTATTTCCCGTAACGTGTTGCATATAAAAATAATATAAATATTGTATTTGTTGGCAGTTGTAATTATGTCGGTCTGGTTTAACGATATTAAAGAAATGACATGTTCCTTCTTATAATTCCCTACATATTCTATAATTGTTTCTAAAGGGAACGATGTTGATTGGAGTAGATCACATATGCTCAAATGAAAACTTTATTATATTTTATTTTCTGCACCCCTTTACTTGACACAGACGCATTTTAACGCCTTTTCAGACAGTCTACAAAACTTTGCTCCTTAAGCAGTTGTTTGACCAGGGCATGTATCGTTTGCTAATGATTTTTTTATCTGCTTATACTGATAGATATATATTTTGATACTTTAATATGTTCATTTACCGTTATAAACTATACCTATAGTGCTATTCAGGATGTCATTATGTTTCTTACATATACACTCGTGGATAAAAGGTTACGAAGCACAATTTACAAATTATGTTTCATATGATTTTGCCCAGTGTTATTGAAACAAACGAAGCATTTGAACAATGCTGGTCTATTCACGCAGCGATTTCAAAGGTATTGTTTTTGTCAGGCGATAAGACTACAGATATGATTGTTCTACAATATTTTTCTGTCAGCTTTTGTATTCTGTATACCCATATCTGCATGTCCCGATCTACATTCAACCTGTGTTTGTATGCAACAATAATTTCCCTAACCCCTTAAGTTTTCAATAGTTGTCGAAACAACACAGCTTCCAGTACTATAATTAGAAGACAAGTAAAACAAGTACGATTAACCCTTCGCTTGCTATTCACGTCAATATACCTACATGTAAATAGTGAAGACCCAGATGAGACAGGTCCTGTTGGAGCTTTCTCATCAGGGTCTGAACTATTTACAAATTGATTGTGCAACCAGTGCACTCCACAGCAGCAGTACTTGTACAACGAAATACTTGTACACAGTGAAGGTATATATAATTATACAATAGAGCATGGGTAAAGAAGGAGAAATGTATTTTAAAATTCAGCAAGCAAAGGGTTAAAATGCTTGAGCAAATTAGTGATTACTTATGTAAACAGTTTGGATCCAAATGAGTCGTCGATTGACTCGGCCTTTTTTTAACGATCCAATCAGTGTTATACTCTGAGTGCGTTGTTGAAAATAACTGCATGATAAATGGATATTCATAATTCAAATCGAGGATGTGTTATATTAAAACATTCAGTATGGCCTGTAATTTTTATTCATTACACCAAACAGCAATTTTATGATGTCTGTCTGTCCATTTGATGTTAATATTGAATCACACGATGTTGAATAAATCAGGCATGAACATCAGGTGTTAATTGTTAATTGGAGACCGAAAAAGGTTTCCCGTACCTCAGTTTCAGTGTTGTTATAATTTACTGGTATTTTACTGGTTCTTCCGGGTCATTAGATTCGATGTTTTTAGTTTTGAAAATTGTATACCGCTTAAGCTGGCGATAGGGGTCGTGAGCAATGTTGCACGTTTCATAACTGCTCATGAACATAGTCAATAAAACTGATTCTGCAATTTTCTCATTTTGCATTGTTGCTTTTGCTTTCGAATTATCTCCTACTATCAGAATGTATGTAAGCCACAGCAGTATGTGTCAAGTGTTTGTGTTGTGTTCGTAAAATGACGCCCCGTACTTCATTCGCAGTGTTGTGATATGTCAAGGTCCTTCGGGATAATTAGGTTCGATGTTATTAGATCTGAAATTCTAATACCTCTAAAAGCCGATGCCATGGACGTGATTAGTGTTGCACTTTTCATAATTGCTTAATAAAACCGAGTCTTCAAATGAGAAAATTGCAGACTCGGTTTATTGAGCCATGATTCTGTAAGGCATTATAGCTTTTAATCGATTATAGTTCAGTCAAATGTAATCCACCTAACATTAGCAATCATGATCAGAGTTTGGTAAATCTATCCCTTACTATCCAATCAGTGGAAGGTATTGTTATAACTACCGTTAAACACTGCAACTAGTATTATTCAAGAATAACGAATAGGAGAATACACTGAATTTACTCACGGTCTGCACTGTTGGTTTCAGAAACAGTAAATTCTGAAGGGTTGTGATCCCCCGAAAGCAAAAATTGCAACACAAAAAGAGAAAATTGCAGACTCGGTTTTATTGAGTCTGTTCATGAGCAGTAATTGAAGGTGCAACACTGCTCACGCCCCCTAGCACCGGCTTAAGCGGTATTCAATTTTCAGAACAAGAAGTACTGAAATTCATGATCTCGAAGGATCAGAAGGTATAACAACACTGAGAATGAAGTAAAACTGTTGTGGAACGTGATACAATTACGACACGACCTCTACACTATTTAGTGAGCATGGCGCTATAGAGTGAAGGCAACATACATTCAATGTAACATTCTATTTCTCCTACCAAAACTGTGTCTTTTATTAGCCACCCTTTTGGTCATCCTTTTTTCCAAATTCAGTTCATCCCCATACGCCCATACCCGTGTATCCTTCGCGTCATAATATGATCTAATGGTTCAGTACATTAGGGACTATAATATAAGTTAAACATCCCAAACCACATTCAATCGACCAAATAGTAAAATGCGTCAGTACACGGAACCTTTTTCTCTTAACGCAACTGACATTGCCCGTCTAAGAGATTCCCACATCAACATCCAAATACAAAACAGGAAATGAACGTCATCATAAAGAAGCAATACAATAATTGCTAGAACATATGTATTCTTAAAGGTTTTAATTACAGTTAAGACGAAGCTACACCGTGTCATCACTGCATTACTATCATGTAGAACAGGATTTCCGATAGTTGATCAGAAGCACACCAGACGGATTTTGTCGCGTGCTAATCTGAACCTTTTATAGGCAGACCCTACTAACCTTATGTAGAACTTTGTGACTATGAAACGTGGGTCCATCATTTCACCCCAGAGGCCAAACAACAGCATAAACAATGGAAACACCCTGGTGTACCCCGGCCAAAGAATGAAAAAACAAGAGAGTCGTCACGGGTGACAAATGCCCCCAAAGTGTTTGACACTGAAATGCATTTTGGCGGGAAAACAATACAATGTAATGCAGGTGTAACATGAAATTTTGATGCTGTTAAAATGACACAGGAATCAGTTCTTAACATTAGAAACAGAACCTTTGACAATTATGATAGCTAAGAAAAGAGCCAAGGGTCAAAACTTAGTTAAAAATGACCCTAAGTCAGTCTCAATGTTAAAAAGGACACTGGGTTGATTGTCAACGTTTAAGGTATAGGAGATATGCTCTGGACAAGCTTTTTGTATCTGGTAAGGTATAGGAGATATGCTCCGGACTGTAAAATTGAAGTCAAAGGTCAAGGTCAAGGTCAGTGATCTGAAAATGGTACACGACTCTCCGCCATCCCAAGATGAACTCACAAACCAAATTTGGAATCCGTAGCTGGTAAGGTATAGGAGAAATGCTCCGGATAAGCTTTGTGTAAAATCTAGGTCAACGGTCAAGGTCACTGTAACCTGAAAATGGTACGCGACATTCCTCCATCCCAAGATGAACTCACACACCAAATCTGGAATCCGTAGCTGGTAAAGTATAGGAGATATACTCCGGACAACCTTTTTGCAGCTGCTAAGGTATAAGCTTTTTGTAAAATCGAGGTCAAAGCCCAAGGTCACAGTGACCTGAAAAGGATACGTCACACTCCGTCATCCCAAGATGAACTCACATACCAAATTTGGAATCCGTAGCTGGTAAGGTATAGGAGAAATGCTCCGGATAAGCTTTGTGTAAAATCTAGGTCAACGGTCAAGGTCACTGTAACCTGAAAATGGTACGCGACATTCCTCCATCCCAAGATGAACTCACACACCAAATCTGGAATCCGTAGCTGGTAAAGTATAGGAGATATACTCCGGACAACATTTTTGCAGCTGCTAAGGTATAAGCTTTTTGTAAAATCGAGGTCAAAGCCCAAGGTCACAGTGACCTGAAAAGGGTACACGACTCTCCGCCATCCCAAGATGAACTCACAAACCAAATTTGGAATCCGTAGCTGGTAAGGTATAGGAGAAATGCTCCGGATAAGCTTTGTGTAAAATCTAGGTCAACGGTCAAGGTCACTGTAACCTGAAAATGGTACGCGACATTCCTCCATCCCAAGATGAACTCACACACCAAATCTGGAATCCGTAGCTGGTAAAGTATAGGAGATATACTCCGGACAAGCTTTTTGCAGCTGCTAAGGTATAAGCTTTTTGTAAAATCGAGGTCAAAGGCCAAGGTCACAGTGACCTGAAAAGGATACGTCACACTCCGTCATCCCAAGATGAACTCACATACCAAATTTTGGATCCGTAGCTGGTAAGGTAAAGGAGATATGCTCCGGACAAACTTTTAGTAAATCGAGGTCAAAGGTCAAGGTCAAGGTCACAGTCACCTGAAAATGGTACGCGACACTCCGCCATCTCAAGGTGATCTCACACACCAAATTTGGAATCCGTATCTGGTTAGGTATAGGATATATGCTCTGGACAAGCTTTTTGGAAAATCGGTCAAAGGTCAAGGTCAAGGTCACAGTGATTGGAAAATTGTAAGCGACTCTCCACCATCCCAATATGAACTCACACACTAAATTTGGAATCCTTAGCTGGTAAGGCAATAAGGTATAGTTGATATACTCCGGACAAGATTTTAAAGCTGGTAAGGTATAAGCTTTTTTTAAAATCGAGGTCAAATGGCAAGGTCAAGGTCAAGGTCACAGTGACCTGGAAATGGTACACGACACTCCACCATCCCAAGATGAACTCACACACCAAATTTGGAATATGTAGGTGGTAAGGTAAAGGAGATATGCTCCGGACAAGCTTTTTGTAAAATCGGTCAAAGGTTATGGTTAAGGTCAGAGTGATCTGAAAATGGTACGCGACACTCCTCCGTCCCAAGATTAACTCATACACCAAATTTGGAATCCTTAGCTGGTAAGGAATAGGAGATATACTCCAGACAAGCTTTTTGTAGCTGGTAAGGTATAAGCTTTTTTTTAAAATCGAGGTCAAAGGTCAAGGTCACAGTGACCTGGAAATGGTACGTGACACTCCGCCATCCCAAGATGAACTCACACACAAAATTTTGAATCTGTAGCTGGTAATGTAAAGGAGATACGCTCCGGTCAAGCTTTTTGTAAAAACGGTCAAAGGTCATGGTCAAGGTCACAGTGATCTGAAAATGGTACGCGACACTTCTCCATACCAAGATGAACTCACACACCAAATTTGGAATCCTTAGCTGGTAAGGTATAGGAGATATACTCCGGACAAGCTTTTTGTAGCTGGTAAGGTATAAGCTTTTTTAAATCGTGGTCAAAGGTCAAGGTCAAGGTCACAGTGACCTGTACGCGACACTCCGCCATCCCAAGATGAACTCACACACCAAATTTGGAATCTGTAGCTGGTAAGTTAAAGGAGATATAGTCGGGACAAGCTTTTTGTTAAATCAAGGTCAAAGGTCAAGGTCAAGGCCAGAGTGACATGAAAATGGTACGCGACACTCCCCCATCCCAAGATGAACTCACACACCAAATTTGGTATCCGTAGCTGATGTGACAAAGGAAATATACTCCGGACAAAAGGTACACACACCCACACACTCAACCACCCACCTACCCACACACACCCAACCACCCACACACACACACGCACGGTGCGATCACTATATGCCGCCAAAGCCTAGCTTTGGGAGCATAAAAACTTCGAACGGTTATGGCCTCGGTACTCTATTTCAGCGAAACCAAAGTGACTTAACACAATTTGAAAGATGATATATATGTATATAAGAAATCGTTAAATACATAAACTGGGATTATTCCGAATAATCATAGCAAGTGTCTTCATCGAACCGAAACGTGTATCTCTGAAGCAATTCACAAATGTACTCGATTACTTCTCCGAAATCAGATCAACTGTAGGAAAGCCATTAGGTGTATGACAGAAAGAATAATTTTCGAACATTCGACATTGTCCTTCCATCTCAAAGTTTGGGAGTTCAACATCATATGTACTTCTAGTATTTTTGTGACTTTGCAATATTTGAATGTCAAGGCATGACACCATTATGGCTGTCTGATACAGGTACACATTTCACGTACTGAAACACCGTTTACTGCAACGCACCATTCCTAGTGTATCTGCGTCGAGCTAAACAATCACATTTTCAAACAAACATTTTAAACACCCCTCGTATGACAACTTTATTTCACATTGCATAAACTATACACACGCAACATATTGTACACAAACAAAACAGGAAGTAAAAGCACGCCATTTGAATTTGGGTGTTTCAGCATTAGGGATATTATTTATGTGGTACTACAATGGCCGACGCACACGTTTACGAAATGCCAACACATACCATGGATGATAGACTAGGCAATAAATGTTCGACTTACACTAACGAACGCCCACGGATCCTAAGGTTGACGGTTATTGTTTGTATACTTGTGCTTGTCACCTTACTATGCACACTCATCCTCTGTATAGTGGTGTATGACACTGCTACCCGAGACAGGATATGCAATTTGAAGGATAATAAAGGTAACGCATTTGGTAAATTACTTAGTTAGACCTGGATATAAGTCAGGTGAAATTTAAAACTTCTACATTATATTATTACAAGCCACTGTGTCAGAAATTTACATATTCATACAATAAACGATAATGGTCACACCGGCCTGTCACATTTAATTCATTATACCAAATTGCATGCGATTTCAGAATGTGTGATAATAAAAGTACAAAAATGAGTCATGCAGGAAACACCACATACAGAACAAACACTCGCCCGAACAGCAACACAAGGAAACAGCAAATGTACATAGGTATAAAAAACAACAAGAAACGCACAAAGACAAAACAAACATACAATAGGAGGAAGATGGAAGTACCGCCTTGGAACGGTCAGTGACAAAAGTCACCGGGGGGTTTAAACCGGTTTATGGGCGCCCAACCTCACCCTTATTCCATCCCCATCCTAAAAGACAAACAGTGTAAATAAACGTATCCCCTCTCCGACTAATCTACAACAACCGCGACAGCAAATACAGTGGTAAAGTGCATGTATAACAAAGAAAACATTTAATTGAACATACTGTATCCACCTATCGCTAGTGTACTCAATGATTGAGCTGCAAACAGAGTAACTGTAGAAAAGTAATAAAGGGTACGACAAAAATGAAATAGTACAGATATCCGACGTTCTCCTTCAGAATGTGTGATAATATTAACCCTTCGCTTGCTATTCACGTCAATAAACCTACCTGTAAATTGTGAAGAGCCAGATGAGACAGCTCCTGCAGGAGCTGTATCATCAGGGTCTGCACTATTTACAAGTTGATTGTGCAACCATTGCACTCCACATCAGTGATTGCACAGCGAACTACTTGTACACAGTGAATATATATGTAATTATACAACATGGCATGGGTAAAGAAGGAGAAATGTGTTTTAAAATTCAGCAATAGAAGGGTTAAAGCACTTTATGTTGGACAATGCTATCGGTAATGGTGTACCGACATCTTACGTAACGTCCGTCGTCCTTCTCGAGGTTGACATAATATATGTTTAGATAAAAAATGCTTTACTGTGTGATATTCTTTATGATTTGTTAGCAACAGATTGACCTGCCGAAAGGCAATTTCGAGAATTGCTCGCATACTGCAGACAATGCAGAAAACATGCTGCACGTACTAGAGTTATAGACTTTGGTCAGAGTTTATTTTGTTATAGTTTTGGGGCTGACTGTATTTTGTTATAGATAATAACCAGAAAGTATATATGGAAAATAGTCAAACAGGGAGAGCCACACACGAAATGACACCGCACCAAACACCATCAAACAAGAAACGGTAAAGCCACAAGACAAAACATAACAGGACGCATATCAAGACGAAAAACATTAAACATTAAGCATATTAAACAACAAAATTGACCGTAGGCTGAATGCAGGAGTACCGCCTTGGAACGGCCAGCAACCAAAATAAGCTACTGGGGGACTTAAACCTGGTTTACGGGTACCCAACCTCGTCCTTATCCCACTTTCACCAAAGTCAAAATGTAAATAATATTCCCCCTCCAGACAACTCCACAACATGCAAAACGATATATGCCAAAGTGAAAATGATTTGAAAATAAACGTTAGAGGTAAACAAGCGACGTCATCACTTAAATGACGTCATAATTTAAAAGTAGGGGAAAACTATATGAAACACTTCTACACCGACATTTAATATAAGATAAATCGCAAGAAGATACAATTACTAGTGGATATTAAGCATGCACAACTGTTTTGTTTGAAAAAGAATAAACTTGACATCGTAGACAGGTACTCGATGACTATTCAGGTCAGAGCAGCTGTGGAGAAGTCATTTGGGGTACGACAGAACTGGCAAAATACAAATATCTAATTTCCTCCCTCCGTAAACGGGTTTAAGAGGGAATCTTCATAGAGTATTAAGCCTTTTCCGTCGTCGCACAAGCAAAGAGGAAAGCCTAATGACAAACTGTAAAGGGGTCGACCACCAAGCATGTAGTGTGCTGCAATATAGAGGGGCCATATCCCTTTTAAATGAATTGTTTTATACGTTTGAAAAACAATGTATCAAAATATGTGTGTCCAATAATTTTTCGAAGTTTGTAAATGACATCACCGTAAAACTCCGGAGGTGAAATACCTAACTTTAGAAAAGTACGTAAATTACAATTGTATTTGCCGATGAGTAGAACATTACGGTGGTAATTTTTTATATAGTGTGTTGCCAGAGCGTATTTTAGCTGTGTAAATGTCATTAATAAACACATGGAAAACAGTACGTTATATCCTAATTAACAACAATACATGAACCTTGAGGCATATTCGCCTTCAATTTCTCTAAATTTTACTATCGAAATCTCTCTCTTATTGGCAAGTACAAATGTATTCTCAAGGTGCTTCTGCGACACGGTATTTCACATCCTGAATTTTATGGTGATGTGATTTACAAACTTCGTAAAATTATTGGACATACCCATTTTCTCACTTGGTTCATCAAATGTATAAAACAATTCATTAAAAAGGGATATGATCCTGTAGTACTACAACATACTGCATGTTTGGTTGTGAACCCTTTTACAGTTGGCAATCACGCTGGCCTCTTTGCATGTACGCCGACAAGAAAGGTTTAGTACTCTATGAAGGCGACCTCTTAAATCCAGAAATGGAAGGAGAACGTCGGATATCTGTACTATTTCATTTTTGTCGTACCCTTTATTACTTTTCTACAGTTACTCTGTTTGCAGCTCAATCATTGAGTACACTAGCGATAGGTGGATACAGTATGTTCACTTAAATGTTTTTTCGTTATACATGCACTTTACCACTGTATTTGCTGTCGCGGTTGTTGTAGAATAGTCGGAGAGGGGATACGTTTATTTACACTGTTTGTCTTTTAGGATGGGGATGGAATAAGTGTGAGGTTGGACGCCCATAAACCGGTTTAACCCCCTAGTGACTTTCGTCGCTGACCGTTCCAAAGCGGTACTTCCATCTTCCTCCTATTGTATGTTTGTTTTGTCTGTGCGTTTCTTGTTGTTTTTTCTACTTATGTACATTTGCTGTTTCCTTGTGTTGCTGTTCGGGCGAGTGCTTGTTCTGTATGTGGTGTTTCCTGCATGACTCATTTTTGTACTTGTTTCAGAACATCATTTTAAATATGAACCGATTACAAACCAAGTCAAAACAGCAACCGTGTTGCGACCCTTTCAAATCAAGGACGCATCGGCTGTCATGATATGGAGAATGACTACTCTGTATTTAAATATAATGAATGTTTACTCGAATTCAATAAAAGAAAAACAAAGAAAACAAAATAGATAAAAATCGAGGTATCATGGATAAGCCTTTACCATATTTTTTAGGAGAAATATAATATTTGGCGAAAAAAAATCCCGATCCCGAGGTTATAAAACGTTTTTGAGTCAAGACTCGGACACAAACTGCTGTTTGGAAACCCAAATTGTATAGAATCGGATTAAAGATGAATTTATTACAAACAGTGTAGACCCACACCAGAGATTCCCTACAGGAGCCCTCGGACTTGGGTCTATACTTAAGGAATATATAGAATAATTTGTCTTAGTTATGTTATGTATGATGACTATGTAAACAAATATTGGCAATAAAATATGTTTAAACTAGAATATATAGAATATTTGTTTACTAAAGCCACACATTTAAGTTCTAAATTTGAGTCCGGTTCTGAGTATGGACTCAAAAAGTTTTATAACTTCGAGGCCTGTACTGCCATAGGGACGGATCAGTGTTTTATAATGATGGATACAACTTCATGAAATTTAATATGCGATATGTCCACGATGTGCCCCAATCACAGCCCTGCATCCGGATCGCATGTTTTTAGGTTTTCCAACTGTTTTAAACAATACTCTACTAACACCGATTATAAGATAGCTTCCAACCAACGCGCACGTGCCACACGCGCATCTTACCTGATTTCGGCACTCTGTCCGAATAACCGAACTGAACCCTAAACAGCACGAGGGAAAATCCAACTAACCGATAATATGCCAATGTTTGATTATGTTTACATATTACTATGACGTTTCAGCTGAAAATAGCTATATTGTGCAAATTCAAAACCAGCGTACTTATAAATGTCGTCTAGTGTATGACAAACTTTCACGTTCAAAATTCATATCATTACGTTACCTTCCGCTCATACCTATACTCCTCCTTATGTACTCTGCTCAGTGAAGGAAAGCTGTACCTAGCGCTTTATACCCAATACGATCTACAAATAAAACAATAGATACTTTAAATACAGACCACCCAACTTCTTATCAGTGTCAAACCAAATGGAGAAAACAAAAACAATGGGCGTTAACTGTATGTAAGGTATGTGTTACCCTCTCTGTCAAAAGGCCGATAAGGAGAAATATTTAATAATCATAATTAGCTATGCAGTATTAGTACATTTGGGAGTACAATTTGCTAATGTTTAATTTCAAAATATATAATTGGTAATTTGAATAGATTTAATTCTGTAACTGATAGCATTGACATATCGGACAAAATTCCATGAAAATATTTACAATTAGTTCTGTATGTAATCATTTCAAAATGTTCTATAGTGAACTGTCCTTTATTAAACAGAACAAGTAGCTTGATAGGGAATGTAGAAAAGCAAAGAAAAAGTATCAATACTATCAATATACCTTAAAATTAGTTTTAGATGTAAAATTGGTTATATAACAGACAACGTTTTATCTTGTAATGAAACAGTTACACACCTCTCGTGAGGAAACTAGAACTTTAAGCCAAAGGCTAACGAATACCCCCACCTGGCTGCTTGTCGGAACACCTAACGTGAATCGAATTTGAACATATGCACATAAAGAAACATGAAGAGATTTAACAATACACGCCGAAGTCCAATTTATGTTATAGAAATGACAGTATGCTCGGCAATAAAGAACAATTAGGAATTTAGAGAAATTAGACCCTTTCGTGAGTATTTATAGACACATCATAGTTTACTCATATTCTAAGTAAACAAGTTATGGGAGCATTGAAAGCAATGTCATAGTCATCTAACCGGTTAGAAGAAACTTGTGTGCTTCACATTGATACAAGAATCTGTAAATCATACTTGTTGGGTCAAACATATCACTTCGAACGCGTGATATTCAATCAAAGATCAATCACAAACATGATGTCTTTCAAGACACTATACCTTGTTTTGTTTCGTTTTTATAAACAAGAGGGTCATGATGGCCCTGATATTGCTCACCAGACAATCAGAGGAAAAGATTTTCCAAGTTTATACTATATTTTTATAGAAAACCGACCATCGCTGGGGTGGAGTCTCGTTAGAACCCAGGGACATAATTCATATAACTTTTGTTGAGGTCTTCAAGATGATGCCGTGTACAGAATATGAAATCTGAGAACCTTCCAGATTCAGAGGAGGAGATTTTAATTTTTTTCAAACTTTTTCTGTATAAAACAAGGTAAAAACTCAAAAACTTACTAAATCTTGGCGAACTGAATTCCAATGAGCAAAATAACCCACTTCAGCAATACATATATGCTAAAATAGCCATTGGTCAAGCAACCAAACTGATTTAACTACATCTGTATACTCCATCAAAACCAATAATTGTCATTGACCAGCAAATTATTAAAACAGCAGTCTGCTATAGAAACTTGGCCATCCCTGGGGCAGGAGCTGCACATGATGATATGTGCCAAATACGAAAGCTGATAAACTATCAGTTAACAAAATTCAAAGTTTTCACTAATTGTTTCTATTGAAAACAATGCACCCACGGGCGGTGCCTATTTTGAACCCAGGGATATAATTATACCCCCACAACGAAGTTTGGGGGTGTTTACTGGAATCAGGTTGTCAGTATGTCTGTCCGTCCGTCTGTCCGTCTGTCCGTCCGTCCGGGGACACACTTTTGTCCGGCCTTCTTCTACATTTTTGCTTCAATTTTGTTGAAAGTTCATGTATAGCCATATGACCATATAAACACGTGCACCGCATATTTCCATTATGTTCGGACCATTACTTCAGGAGTTATCCCAGTCTCCCTTTTAGCCCCCTACCAATGTTTTCCAGTTTTCTGGACTTTTTTATGGAAGTGACTGGAGATATCAACTCTAAATAAGTTACAGCTTATTTTACCAATCTCAGTCCGGTTGAATAATTATTTCCAGAGTTATTGCCCTTGAACTTCAATTTTTTTCTTCAAATTGTGAATTGTCCAGACTTTTTTGGGAAGTGGTTGGAGATATTAACTTTATTTTTACATAAAGCTAAATCTAGATGATTTACAGCTTAATTCACAATCTCAGTCTTGTTGAATAATTTTCCGGTCTTTCTTTGGAAGTGGTTGGAGATATTAACTTTATATTTGACATGAATCTAAATCTAGATGAGTTACATTTTAAGTTCGAATATTGGTCCGGTTGTCAGAGTTATGATCCTTGAACTTAATGTTTTTTTTCTGAAAAGATGCCTACAAAATGTATTTGTTTAGAACTTTGGAGTTGAACTTGACACTTTACACAAATAAACAAAGCTGCTTGAACTTATTGGATGCCATTGTCTGGCAGCAGCCATAACCCTTCGATGGATTTTAACAGACTTATCTCCCTTTTTGGACTTGACAATAGTTGGTAAAAGTTGCTTTATTTATGTTTGTGATTGATCTTGGATTTAATATTACATGTTAGAAACGATATATTTGAATCAATAACTATCATATACAGTTTCTTGTATGAATGTGCAGCGCATAAGTGCTTTTCGTTAAATTTTGACAGAGTTCAACCGGTTAGGGACCATGGCATTTCTTTCAATCCTCTCATAACTTATTACACATGTACTTAGAATATGAGAAAAATATGTTGTGTGGATAAAACCACATGAAAGGGTCGTATTTTTCTGAATTCTGAATTATTCTTCATTTTTCTTTATTACTGAACATCTTGTCATTTTTATTACATAAATTGGGATGGGTCATGTATTGTTTTTAATTTTTCTTCATGTTTCTGTATGTACATATGTTCAGATTGATGACAGATGTTCTGACAAGCAGCCAGGTGTGTGTGTGTGTGTGTGTGGGGGGGGGGGTATTTGTTAGCCTGTGGCTTACAGTTCTAGTTCATATAACTTTGGTAGAGGACCTACAGAGGACCTACAGATGATGTTATTTGCCAAAGATGAAAGCTGAACACCCTGTAGATTTAAAAAAGATTTTTAAATGGAAAAGTAGTAAAGTCAAGCAGGCAAAGCCACATGCAAGACGCAACCACCACCAAAACACCGATAGACAGCATGACACACACACACAACCACACACCCAAACGCACACACACACACACACGAAATGAACACAGAAAACACCAAAAGACACACAAGAAACAGGGACAAACGTTCCACAACATGAACAAACCACAAGCACAAAGACGCAAGGCAAACATAAGGAAGGGTGACAAAGAGAGTACCGCCTTGGCACGGTCAGCAGCAAAAACACCACTGGGGGTTTAAACCGGTTTACGGACGTCCTAACCTCACACTTCTCTCAAAGTCATCCTAGCTTTACAAATATTGTAAATAAAGGTATCCCCGCTGGACTTACCCACAATATAGACGACGGTGAACACAGGACAACATGTAAAACATAGCATAATAACTGTGACAAACCGTCAAATATGTACTCAATGACTTTGCTGAAGTCAGAGCACCTGCAGGAAAGCCGTTAAGGGCACGACAGGGGAAAAGTAATACATGAGTCTGGTAAGCTCCTCCTGCATCCAAGTTTAGGAGTATACCATCATAGAGTACTACCCTCGGCCTGTCATCGCACAAGCAAAGAGGGAAGCGTAGCTACCAACTGTAAAAGGGTCGATAACCAAACATGCAGTGTGTTGCAATATAATAGGATCATAACCTTTCTTTTTAAATGTTTTAATGCGTTTTATAAACAAATCATGAAAATGGATATGACCCCGAATTTTCCTAAGTTTGTAGATAACATCCCCATAAAATTCTGGTTGAGAAATGCCTTGTCGCAGTAACGTCCGTAGATTGCAATTATATTTACTAATGAGAGGTAAATTTCGATAATAAAATTTAGAAAAGGTTTTCCGAAGTTTGTGATATCTGTAACCTTGCTTAAGAAGTTTATCAGTTATAACTAAATTACGTCTATTAAAATCTTCAAGCAAAGAACAGGCTCGGGCAAACCTAATAAGTTGAGAAATATAAACCCCATAAGATGTAGAACGTGGCACATCCCCATCTAGAAAAGGATAATTAACAATTTTAAAATTAAAAGTTTCTCTTTTATCGTATACTTTGGACGAAACTTTATCATTTGTAATTGAAAGATTCAAATCTAAAATTGAAGCATAAATGTCAGATTGATTAGCTTTGTTTAAAGACAGTTCTTTTGGGTAGATTGAAGAAACCATAGTATCAAAATAAGGATTATCTAAATTCAAAATATCGTCTAAATACCTTGAAGTTTTATTAAAAGCATTAACAATATCGGTCTGTGTATCAGGTTTTAAGCTAAGCATAAAATCCCTCTCGTAGCAATACAAAAACAAATCTGCAACAAGAGGGGCACACTTTGTACCCATGGGTATACCAACAACTTCACGATATATGGTATCCCCATAACGCACAAATATATTATCTAAAAGAAAGGTAACAGATCTACAAACATCAAGGCAAGTCCACATTGTGTAATGTTCAACTTCTGAATTCGAAAAGAATGAACGTTGAACATTACAAGCAATGTGCTTGTGCTGCCACCGAAAGACTTGTTAGACGCCTCTGAGGTTAAAGTAACATCGCGTGTATTCCGACGAGGCGTTCGTACGCTTGACCAAAAGCAGTATGAGTGCAGCAATGATCCAATTCTGAGTGCAGAAAGTCCCCAAAACGACAACGATAGTTCTGATGATATGGTTGTTACAGTTTGCTAGGGGTTAGGTCAAGGCAATGCACATGCAATACCGAATAGTCCACTTAAATTTCTTACATGGAATATTGAAGGTCTGTCAAAAAAAGCAGGCGATAATGACTTAATTGATTATATAAAATCCTTTGATATAATTGGTCTGGTAGAAACTTGGGAAACTACAGCACAGGTTTGCGAGAAAGTATTTGAAGGTTTCAGTATATATATGTGTCTAGCCAAACGATCGACTAAAGGCGGTCGAAATATGGGTGGTGTGACGGTTTTAATTCGAAATTGCTATGACCATTATATCAAAAGAGTTAATGACAGTTTTGAATTTGGTGTTTTACTTCAGATCCGAAAAGAGCTTTTTGGTGCTTTAAATGATATTCTGTATGCATGTGTTTACCTTCCACCTGTTGGTTCGCCACTATTAACAGAACACACTGAATCAGGCATGCAATTACTTGAAAATGACATATTACGTGTAGAAAATTTGCATAGCTTAGAGCTTATGCTCTGTGGCGATTTTAATGCGCGAACTGCGGAGCTTGATGACTTTGTTATAAATGAAAGCCATATACCTCTGTTTGCAGAATATGATGACGTATTTAGAGAAACTGTGACATCGAATCGTTGCTCATGTGACAAAGTAGTTAATAGATGTGGCCGAGAGCTTTTAAACTTTTGCAAATCGTATGGCTGTTCCATTGCTAACGGCAGAAGTGGCCAAGACAATGGTAAAGGTGACTTCACATATGTAGATACTGCAGGTTGCAGTGTTATAGATTATTATATAATGACTAAGAATGTGTTCATCCTAATCTATGACTTTACTATTGAAAACAGGTCAGAGTGCAGACATCTACCAGTGACGTGCAGTTTACAGTCACTTTGTCCAGATACTTTGTGTCAGAATGAAGAGTCACTGGAAAATACTGAGTCGGTATACTATAAGTTTAGAAATGATAATGAAGAAATGGAATTTAGAGTAAATGTCCGGAATAGTATCTTAAACGGTGACTTTGACGAACTAGACTCAAATATCAGAAACCAGTCGATTGATATTAATGAGGTAATGAATGAATTTGAAACGCTGGTTTTAAATTGTAGTGAGAATGTTAAGAAGGAAAGGGGTAGATATAAACAAGGTTTCGTTCGGAGAGGTCGTACATGGTTTGACAAAGAATGTGTAGAATTAAGAAAACAGAAAAACAAAAGGTTGAGGCAATTTAGAGAATCGAAACTTCCTTATGACTTACATAAATATATTGATACCAAAAAGAATTTTCAAAGAACTTGTAAATTTAAGAAGACGTCTTATGACAAGAAGACTCTTGATAAAATTGTAAGTTCAGTCACGGACCAAAAGAGGTTTTGGAATAATGTCAGACAAGCCCAAGGCAGTGAAAGGGTGACACCAAACATTCCTATGTCTGAATGGTGTGATCATTTCAAATCAGTTTTTCAACCACCCGGTGCATCTTATATTGATATAACTAAAGCTGATGATGCTGTAGAAAACAGCAGTGATAATGAGGTTGATAGCAATATACAGAATGATTTGATAACGGATGATGAGATATTAAGTGCCATAAAAGATCTGAATAAAAATAAGGCGTCTGCAGGGTGTTTAATACCTGAACATTTAAATTGTGTAGTGATCTTTTACTACCTTATATATGCCTTCTTTTAACAGATTGTTTACTAGTCATTCTTTTCCAGAAAAATGGTCATTGTCGATTATTATCCCTTTGCATAAAAAAGGTCCGACAAACGATCCTGATAACTATAGGGGAATAGCGCTTTTACAGACATTCAGTAAGATTTATATTAGCATTCTGAATAAGCGTTTAACATTCTATGCTGATATGAGAGATAAAATAGCAGAGGCCCAAGCAGGCTTTAGATCTGGCTATTCCACTGTGGATAATGGTTTTGTTTTGTACTCTGTTGTAAATAAATATTTATGCCAGAAACGTAAACCAGTTTATGTTGCTTTTGTTGATCTCAAGAAGGCGTTCGACAGAGTCAACAGAAGCAAATTATTTCAAGCACTCAAGAAACATGGAATTAGAGGGCACCTCTTAAAAGCAATTAAAAGCATATATGTATCAGTACAAGGTATGGTAAGAAATGATGGGTTACTTAGTGAGATATTTGACTGTCCTTTGGGACTAAGACAGGGATGTAAATTAAGTCCTATGTTATTTTCTTTGTTTATCAATGACTTAAATGATTATATATCTAGTAGTGGAGTAACTGGTATACAATTAATGCCCGATATAGTCCAAGTCTTTATCTTACTGTTTGCAGATGATGTAGCGTTACTTTCAGATACAGTTGTTGGACTGCAAAGACAGTTAAATATGTTATCAAATTATTGTATTGACTGGAAACTTGACGTAAATATCCAGAAAACAAAAGTTGTTGTGTTTAAAAACGGTGGAAAATTGTCGAAACATGAGAAATGGGTGTTACAGGGTGAAAAAATTGAGGTCGTTAATGGGTTTAGTTATGTCGGTTTATTTTTTAGCAGTAAACTATCGATGTATAAAATGTCAGAGTGTATGGCAGATAAAGCCAAAAGAGTACTGGTGGCACTTTTAAATTCTGTACACCATCTGATGCCCATGCCTCGATCAGTATTTTTTAAATTGTTTGATTCCAAAATAGCTCCTATTTTGATGTATGGATCTGAAATTTGGGGCCTGGACTATATGCAAGAAATTGAACGGGTACATCTGTATGCGTGTAAACGGTTTATGTTTGCCCCTTTACGGGCATGCAGTGCAGTTATCTATGGGGACTGTGGAAGACACCCCATGTTTAGTATTGCATCTAAACGATGCATTAAATTTTGGCTAAAAATTGTAAATATGCCAAGTAAAAGATATGTACGGAAGTGTTATGACATGCTTAAATATTACGATAGTATAGGCCATCGAAATTGGGTAACAAAAATCAGGTTACATTTATATGGTATCGGTTTTGGATTTGTGTGGGAACATCAAAATGTTAGTAATGTACCATTATTTTTAGCTGCTTATTCACAAAGATTACAAGATCAATATCTTCAAAACTGGTCTGAAAGTTGTAATACAAGTCCAAAATTAGAACCATATAGACTTTATAAAACTGTGCTTAATTATGAAAAGTATCTTGAAGTGTTAGATGTTAGAAAGTTTAGATACCATATGGTGGCGTTTCGTTCTTCATCCCACACATTAATGATAGAGAAGGGTAGACACCTTGGTATTACAAGGCAATGTAGAAAATGTATTCATTGTCGAGATGCTATTGAAACAGAGTATCACTTTTTATTGGAATGTCCGTTGTATACATTACTACGTCAAACTTAGTAATTACATTCAGAGAAAATATTATGAAAATCCTTCTTTACATAAATTCAATATCTTAATGGCATCTCAAAACGAATCAATTATAAAAGGTCTTGCCACATTTATATATCATGGTATGCAGTTGAGGAAATCTTACATCTAGGTAATGTTTCATGTTAGTCATGCTCCTTTGTGTGTTATGTAGACATGATTGTGTATTTATGTGTGTTGATAGCTTGTGTATGGGCTGGTGGCCTAAATCGCAATAAAAGTTTGAGTTGAGTTGAGCAATGAACATTTTGTTTTCTCTGGCAAAGGTTTTTTTCTATTAATTTAATAAGTTTATCCTTTATAAGATGGTGAGGTAGAGTAGTATAGAGTGTAGAGAAATCATAAGAGCTCAGTAAAGAAATGTTATACTGTTCATTTTCAAGTTTTGTTAAAACATCATTTGAATTTTTTATGGACCAAAAAACATTAATACCAGAATTTTCATATATTTTATCACAGTAGCGTTTAACATGTTCTTTGATCGTAGTAAGACAGGACGTCAAAAGTATAGATAATTTAGTAGTGGTACAACAGCTAGAGTTGGCAATAAAACGCGACTTATAAGGGTTTGTATGTAGTTTCGGAATCCAGTACAAAGTAGAAAGTTTATGTTGTTTTATGTTAGGACCAGACTTAAAATTATTGCACATTTTAACATGTTCCGAGACTATATCTTTTTCAGGTGTTTGAACTGTTATATAAGTTTTTGAATCAGTTAGCTCCTTTAAAACATCAACATAATACAATCTTCAAATAATGATTACATTGTTTGATGCCTTGTTAGCAGGAACAAGAACATAATCTGAATGAAAATTAGAAATGTTTTTCTTCAAGTAGCGAAATGTAACTCTAGGTCGAGGTGGTAAAAGATGGTAATTAGATTTGTAAAAAGTTATTCGCGTATCAATAATATCGAAAATACATTTCTTCCAATCCGAAAGGACATTAACATCAGCATGTTCTCGTCGACACCATTTGATGCAGAATTCTTGAATAGCTTCCGCAATATTGTTGACGACTGACGACGCACGCCGAGGGGCGACGGACACCAGGCGATCACAAAAGCTTACCCTGGGCACTTTGTGCTCTGGTCAGTTAAAAGGGTACCTTTTACCAAATATTGCAAGTCCAAAAAATCGGATAACGTTGTTATGACTGCAGCCAGACAATGCCATCTAATAAAGCCAAGCAGCTCTGTTTATATTTTGAAGTGTCAACTCCAAAGTTCAAAAGATAGGTAAATTCTTTACGGAGGTGATCCCCCGAAAGCAAAAATTACAACGCAAAAATTGCAGACTCGGTTTTATTGAGTCAGTAGCCTCATGAGCAGTAAATGAAAGTGCAACACTGCTCACGCCCCCCCCCCCACCTAGCACCGGCTTAAGAAGTAAGCTTTCACAAAAACATCAAGTTCAGGGACTATAGTTGTAACAAATATTATTCAACCATACCGATATTCGAACTTAATCTGTAACTTATCTAGAGTTAACTTAATGCGAAACATGAAGTTAATATCTCTAACCACTTCCAAAACAAATGCAGACGATTGATAATTTGACAAAAGAGTAAAGTACAAGGGCCATAACTCTGGCAAAAATTATTACTAGACTCTGATTCACTATTAAGCTGTAACTCATCTAAATTTAGCTGTATGCCAAATATAAAGTTATTTTTTCGAACCACTGCTAAAATGTTTAAAGTTCAAGGGCTATAACTATGGCAATTATTATTCAACCAGATTGAGATTGTAACTTAAGCTGTAACTTATAAAGATTTTGCTTTGTACTTAATATAGAGTTAGCTCTGACCACTTCCATAAATACGTCCTAACAACCGGAAAACAATGGTAGGGGACTGAAAGGGGGAAATAACTCCTGAACCAGTGGTCTGGTTATAAGGGAAATATGCAGTGCACAGTTTGATATGGTCATAAAGCTTTACATAAACTTTTCAAAAAAATATAAGCAAAGCTGTAGAAGAAAAAAGCCGGACAAAATTGTGTCCACGGACGTTCTCACGGATTGAGTATTATGTGAGTATTCATATGTTAAAAATAGTCACATAAAAAGACAAAGACAAAATATATTTTGTTCTCAGTGTCACTTAACTATCAATTCGTGTGAGCGCGGACGGACAACCTGATTCCAGTATACAGTGTTCCCTCTCTACAACGACACGCTTGTAATACGAAGAGTATATGTGTTTTTCAGAGGGAGTTGTTATAGAGAGGGAAACTCAAACATAATTAGCGTGTTTGCAGATCCCCAAATAATGTGCATTTCGAGAACTAAAACCGTTATGCCTCAATCAAACCCTATGTTGTGACCACTCTTTAGAATCGTCACAAAGTGACAATTCTAAAGAGTGGTCTCAACATAGGGTTCGATGGAGTCATAAAGAAAATACGATGGAAAAAAGTTGTGTCTGGAGCCTTGTTGTTTCGGAAACAGTGACACGCGTTGTTGTAAGGATGGAATCGTTATTGAGAGGGCCGTTGTAGGGAGAGAACACTGTAACCCCCCCCCCAAAAAAAAAAAAAAATCAAAAAAAAATCGTTGGGGGATAGGTATGAAAACGCAGAGTATGAACTAAAACGTTGAAAGAAACAGAAAACCTACGAAATATAAAGCCAATATATTTCTGAAAATGATTAGTAAGAGCAGTTTAAGTCAAGTGACATTAAGATCAGTTTGGAAATGGCAAGTTTCATTTGCCATTAATACCAGCTTGAAATGACAAGTTTCAATCTCAGAATGAATGAAGGAGACTATCTCTCCTCAACTCATATGTTTAATAATACAAAACATAGTTACCCAAAACAGAATGGGGAAAATAATAAATCTTATCACTCTCAGTTTTGGTTTAGAAAAGGTAAACCTGCTATTGATTCATTATATACATTGCAGTCTATTGTCTAGAAATCAGTGAATGCAAACGAAGGGTTATATTGAATTTTTGAACGTATATATCGCAATGCACACTGGATAAAATTGTACAAGTAATTGAGTGATGGGAAATACTGAGGATAATTAGAAGCATGTACAACAATATAAAATTGTGTATTATAGGGGCAAAGATTACCAAGAGTGTTTTAGTGTACGGTTAGATTGAGACAAAGGAGATCATTTCGCCGATAATTTTCTTTAGAAGACATTGAACTAAATTAATTTTACAAGAAACATATAATGATGAGGTTTTCATTTTTTGTTATTTCCAATTGATATGATAATATTAGGTGATTTACGTGAAGATATACAACACAAGTTAACATTTTATCATCATATTGTATTCAATGGGGTTTGGAGGTGAATACTTCCAAAACCATAGCGATGGTCGATGGTACTTGGGGAAAAGGAAGACTGTTAACAAGTGAATGTTTCACATATAAAGACTGTGATAAATACTTCGGTACAGCCTTTAATTATACAGATTCTTTCGTTCACAATCAGGAAAATGTAGTAAGGAGCGCTCTGAGGGCATTGAATATACTTTTCACCACTTGCAAAAAACATAAAAGTACAGGTATGGGTCATGCAGGAAACACCACATACAAAACAAATTATCCCCTGAACAGCACAATGACAAAAAACAACAGCACATGTATATGGCTATTAAAAGACAAAAAGACACAAAAAGATATAACAAACGGACAATAGACGGGAGATGGAAGCACCGCTTTAGAACGGCTAGTGACAATTGTAACTTGGATTTTAAACCGGTTTAGGGCGCCCACTGTCACACTAATTCCGTCCGAACGTTAAAAGACAAACAGTGGAAAAAACGTTTCCCATTTTCGACTGATCTACAACAACTGCAATGGCAAATACAGTGGTAAATTACATGTTAAACGAAAACATTATTATTTACTCGGAACGAACTGAATCCACCTATCGCTAGTATAGCCAATAGTTGATCTGCAACAATAGTAGCTGTAATAAAGACGTAATAACAACTTGTATAAGTATCCGTCGTCTTCCTTCCGTTCCGGATATTAGAAGGTGTCTTCATAGAATACTAAGCCTTTTCTGTTGGCGTACATGAAAAGAGGACAACGTGATTGCCAACTGTAAAATGTCTACAAATAAGACTAGTAGTATGTTGTAGTACACTAGGATCATATTCCTTTTCAATGACTTGAAACCAAACTGTCGACATAAGGGTCAGGATTATGGGATCATAGTAAGAAATTAAAATAGTCCATTTGAATATTTGTAAATGAAAAAGTAGTAAAGCCAAGCAAGAAAAGTCGAACACAAAACGCCACCATCACCAAAACATCGAATAGTCAGTTTTAAATGTGAGAACAACCCCACTACAATTTGCGTACATGGTGAGTTAGGGAGATAGTTATACGCTTTACATATCACGTTATGTAAGAATAGTTGAATTGGTATATATGGTAGACATTGTTGAATTCGGATAATATCACATTGCATACATTTTACAACGTGTTTTGAGAAGGTTGTAATGTTGGATATAAAAGCTGGTAGTTCAAAGTGAATGATATACTATCCAAAATTTGGATTTGCTTTTATTTGGGATCAGCAGAATATTGCAAGTTTTAAAGCATTTATCAGCATTTTCAAACAGCGTCTGCTGAATAATTTCTACCAATCTTGGTATTCAGGTAAAGAAACCCATGCAATGCTAGTCTTTTATAACAATATAAAACTATTATTCGGTAATGAAACATATTTCGGTGTCTTTCCTTTCCAGTTAAGAACTTACATTACTAAGATCAGATTATCGACTCATAACTTGAACATACACACTGGTAGATATTCAAGAAAAGTACAAAAATGAGTCATGCAGGAAACACCACATACAGAACAAATAGTCGCCCGAACAGCAACACAAGGAAACAGCAAATGTACATAACTATAAAAAACAACAAGAGACGCACAAAGACAAAACAAACACACAATAGGGGGAAGATAGAAGCACCGCCTTGGAACGGTCAGTGACAAAAGTCACTAGGGGTAAAACCGGTTATGGGCGCCCAACCTCACACTTATTCCATCCCCACCCTAAAGACAAACAGTGTAAATAAACGTATCCCCTATACTACAACAAGTCGGTTACTAATAAAAAATAACATTGTTTGTATTACAGGCATGCTAATATAGAGGACGAATTCCATTTTGTTATTACTTGGTCGTGCTTTTCTAATCTAATAAAATATATCAAAAAGTTATTTTGTTAATAGACGAGACATTATAACATTGATTACATTGTTGCAATTAGAGGACATGTCTAAACCTGGCAAAGTATCTTAAAGCTGAATTTCATGCATTTTACGCTTAGTCATGCTCTGTAGTAATTGTTCATCCTCGAAATAGATGTAATATGTATCGAGAACGTGAAGAAAACTTCTTGTTTTGTTTGTAAACTGAATGCACTAGACATAATTATCGAGCTTTTGTGCGATATTCATCACTTATGGTTAAGTGTTATCCAAACAGCATTAGAAACCGTCCAGTGAAATCTATTCTTCCCTTGTAAAAAAGAGGCTAGTATAGAAAATGAAAATACTGTTCGGCAATCAGAATATGCCATTAGCGGCAAATGTTTAGTTTTCACATTTTCAAATGCAATTTGGATATTTCAAACTGGTCAACAATTTATTTCAAACTGGTCAACAATTACAAAAAAGAAAAGTTTCAGTGATACATGTTGAATATCGTATAAACTTGATAATAGCCATATCTGACGATATGCACCTTAAAAGAACATTAACACAACGCTTGTTTTATTGCATTTAACTTGGTAGGTGAAACCACTCGAAGTCCATCGACAGTTCAGATGTCCACTGAGCATAACCGTACCCCGGCAGCAACGAGTCGTATCCCGACAACAACGAATTGCGTCCCTACAATAACGAGCAGCGGTAAAGCAAAATAATCCTGATTGCATATTGAATCTTAGATATATTATTAATTTGGAATGCGTTTGAATGCCTGAGTTTATAATTATATTATACTGTTTTGTTCATCGCTGTCTCGCACGTCATATATATTTGCTTTCTCTTTATTGGTTGATTTGCGTGTACAATTGTATTTCTTTCATTCCATATCCATTTTGTCTCGTTATCAATTTCTTAATTTTGTCGCGATATTTTAAAATAATAATAGTCTTGAATAATTTCCTAACTACAAACTGTATGGCATCGTTGACGAAAACGGAATAATAATAATAATAAATCAAAATTAACCAAAACCTCTCAGATGATCTCTCATATTGATACTTGTTTTGTTCTGTTTGTTGTGATTAAGCTTAAATACGATTTCTACAGTTTGTTTTCTTCCAATAATTGTTTTTTATTTTGTTTTTTACAGTCTGCTCGATTCAAATAAAAAAAGAAAATAGGGGGTTACAAATTTGCTTTTGAGTAATTACCATGAAATAAACATAAGCGTGCTTCCTGACTTTTGCATATGGGACAGTACACAAATTGTGACATCAGTGATATTTCTAAGAAACCTATCCAGGATATTTCTTTCAAATAAAATCATCAGTAAAAATATGGGTTGCAGGCTTCGTTTTTAAGTACATACTCAATTTATCACTTAGGAGTGGTGATCCCCCATGAACAAAATGATTTTATGACAATTATATAGTTAAATTATTACATACATTTATTATGAGTTAAATGTACTAATTAACCCTTTACCCCATAGTATGCAATTAATTTATTCGTCTATTGAAGTAAAAATACACATTTTAAACAGTCAAAAATACGCGCCGAAATATAACCGATTCCTAGCAGATGGTAGATTAAAGCAGGCTAAAAGTAAACCATTCTGCATTACTTTCGGCATGCTTTAAGCAACCACATGTCATCAATACTGATGGAGCTATGGAGTAAAACTTTTAAATGTTTTAGTTGTAGACCACTCTTAGGTATTTTCATCTTGTTATAACCTTTTGGTCGACCAGAGGAAAATTATGCCAAAATGGGCGACGTCGTTTCACGCCACAATGCTATGACGTCGTTCCAATATGTTTATAATACTGCCGTACTGGGCTTTTCCTGTTTGATTTTAAGTTTTTTAGACGTTCAGCTAATGTTTGTTTTAGCTATTTTCCCGTGTAATCAAAATTGTTGAGACATAATTTAAGATTTTATTACTGTTGGTCGAAATCAGTCGTCCGAAATTAGTGTCATCCAGAATACCGATACCGGTTGTTTCCTTTGTGGAGAGTATTCCGCGCAAAAAACTGCGCAGAACTTACTACCGAAATCGTCTTTAAAAGCATTGCGTATATAATAATTGATGTAATTAACAATATAATTGGTACTCACTTTGATTTGATTTGTATCTTTCATTTATTATCAGAATTTTTGAATCTCACCAAATGCCCGGACACATGGATAGCATATCAGGGTTCTTGCTACCTGTTTGGTCATCAGAATGCCGTCAATTTTGTCACCGCCCAGGTAAAGTTGTCTGATGTTAGAATGGTTTAAATGAGCTAAAATTCGTATTAGTCTTAGCAGTGCGACACTAGACGTAAACTAAGGTGGCATTGCACTCCCGAACGACTGGGTTACAATGAGGGATGCGCCTGCGAGAAGACATGTTAAAGTATCGGTTCGATATTGTTACGGCGCTTGCCTATTTGTTTACAAAATGCGAAGGAGAAGATTCAATTAACGATCGATAAGCTGTTTATTTTTCTAAGTTTTGGTTTTTCATTCAATACTTAGGCAATATCGTATATCGTTTCGAATTTTACATCATACGTGCGCATGAAATCGTGTTAAAAGCAATTAGTGCGCGAAAAAAAAGGTTTTAAAAGTAATAATTGTTCAAAACATGAAGATGATGCTCTGTTTTACATTTCGTTTCACTAAAGGTGAGAAATCTCTAAACGATATGTAACAGTGATGCCTTATTTAGCATATAGCACTCACATGTACACTTAATTTGCAGATTTTGAATTGCTTTTGACGAGTTTATCTATACTTTCACATCCGTGTACATGTTACGGTTTCTTCTCAATAAACTGACGCATGATACAGTCTCTTATCTACAGCGTTACGGACTCTGCTAGAATGTCTTACGGCATTACATTCTGATAAGCGACGTTTCTGGTATACATACAGTAACCCCCTCTAAACTACATGTTAAATGTAGTATAAATATCGGTATTGGAGACAGGTTGCAGCTTAATGCAGGGTTAAAGTCATACAAAAAGCTCCTATAGGAGCTTTCTGCATGACTTTCACCCTGCATTAAGCAGCCACCTGCCTAAAAGTATCTAAATTTTTCTCTACTAAAATTCCTGTTTAGAGGGAGTTTACTGTAAAACTACATATAATATTCGAGAGATAGATTCTTAAATTCTGTCACGCTACCGATGGTATTACTCAGGGAGCCAGTTGGGTCTACCGTGCTACCCATCCTTAGACTAGTCTAGGGGAGGGGTGCACGGTAGACCCCACTGGCTCCCTGAGTATATATCTTTGGATCTATGCAAGACGTCGATTACATGGTAATTACAATTACTAAATGATGTTTTACTGTCGTTGTTTTTCTAAAACAAATTGTAGGGGACATAACCATGAAAAACAATCGAAAAAGATCACCCTGGCGACATGCACAACTACACTTAATGCTGTGATTTATTTTGCAATCTGCCCAGCCGTTTTTGAGAAGCGCAGACAAACTTTGCGACAGGCAGACAGGGAAGACAATTATACCATAAGCAAACAGAGCAGACCCTGATCATACGTCTTCTACAGAAGTCGTCAGATCTGGGTCTGGCGATTATATACTTAATATCAGAAAAAATATTAGCTGACGAAAATATCCATTTTGCAATGGAGAATTGGCCAGTCTATACCAAAAGACAAACGAAATACAATGAAATACTATAGCAGCATATTCTTTTGTTATGCAACCCGCACACTATCAATGCAATGTTGATAATGACCTTTTACTAGATGAATAATCATGTATGACTTATTTTAGTTATTGTATTAAAAGTACAAATATTTGCTATTGCAAACAAATACGAAGCTGTAACAACAGACCCTGATACACCCACGACGATCCTCTGATCTGGATCCACTATGTATACAGAGCACCAAATGGGTAACTATCAGGAAAAGAGTTACCATGTTCCACGCTGATGTTTTGGAATGGAATAGCCCATCATTGTTTAACCCTTTCCTTCATATAAACATATTTTCACGCATTTCTACAGTCCCGCTGCAATGGAAAATTGCCAGTTGCATATTCGCTGAACATATCGTCATCTGCATCCTTCAGTGTGGTGCACGTTACTGGTAAAAGGTTATTAACAACATTGCATCACAAACAGAGTAGACCCAGATCAGAGCATGCTCTGTTTGCTATTGGAATTTGATAAATGTGTTTCTTTAGTTTCTAACATGTTTTCAAGGTTACGCTTTCTATACTTGTATTTCAATATAACTATTTTGTCCATGAATATTCAATAGGTATTGAAAATTAGACTAAATGTAAAACAGGGAAGATGCTAATTAATAGAGTCTACTCAGTTTGAAAGGTATGCTAGTGGATATTAAATGACAAACAATGCAGACCCTGGTCAGAGAGTTCCTAGAGTAACCTTCTCATCTGGGTCTGCACTGCTAGGGGATTTCGAAGGACAAACAATACACATCCTGGTCAGAGAGCCCCTAGAGGAACCTGATCTTCTGGGGCTGCATTATTAAGGGATTCTGAATGACAAACAATACAGACCCTGGTCAGAGAGCTCCTAGAGGAACCTTCTCATCTGGGTCTGCACTGCTAGTGTATTCGAAGGACAAACATTGCATACACTGATCAGAGGGCGCCTCTAGGACCACTCTGATTTGTCTATAAACTGAGGTCATCGAAGGTTTGGTCAGATTTAATTTCTACAATAGCTGTTAAAAATCTGGCATATTATTACGTGTCATACAAGTACTGGTACTAAGAATGGAATACGTGTTCCATAATTACGTTCAATACAACTTTCAGTTTATTTTGTTACCTCGCTCAATATCTACGACAGAAACTAGTGTAGTTCGAGTCTTCTGTCAGGCCTAAAACATCAATTCCATACCCTTATTGTTTTCGATTAGGAACCGTAACTGAGTTGGATGTAGATCATGAACCGCAACACTCTCTGGCACACGCCTTAACCATGCGGTTTTGAAAATTGCATCCGATTTGCCTTATAATCAGTTAAAAGAGAGAAAAAATGTTATAAAATTGGTCTATTATTAGTTTTGGATTATACTTGTACATAACATTGGAGTTTGAAACTGATATTCAAAAGACTATGCCATTTATTTTGCTGTAGTTCTAACGATTCACATTATCCTCTATAAAACGATGAAATCAGAAGGAAATCAAACAAAAAACACCACAGATAAATCAAAAGACAATAATAAGACTAACAGGTATTTAAAACGTGAAACAAATCTTATTAACTACCTGATAATGTAATTTTATTGAAAATATGGACAGACGTCTTAACACATTGGGTAGGAGCCCTAACATTCTCGTTACTAAACCTTAACATGTCTTCTCGCAGGCGCACCCCTCATTGTAACACAGTCGATAGGAAGTACATTGGTGTGTTGTATATCACAGGTCATGTGTTTTTAGTTAAATAGTATGCCGGGAGTATTGATGTCTACAAAACGCATTTTATTTCAAACAAATTATATTTTGGTATTCTTAAACTGGACTAAGCTGTCCGGCCGACACTCCAGAGGGTGAATTGCCTTCCTTCTCTTATCTCAAAGACCTTCAAAAGAATACATACTTTTTCACAGATATCTGTCTAAAATCAATAAATACCACCATTCACTAGCACAGAAACTCTGTTTGAAGCCTACAAAATGTCCACATTTACTGCAATATTCGGAATTTGACCGGGGTCAATGGGAATATTTGGCATATTATTATGTAATACCTCCTTATGAAGATTGTCAGTGTGAACCTGTAAATCGACAAATGCGCGCGCGTTCATGTATGTGTGCGTGCGTATATATCTGTATATGTCTGTGTTTCTGTGCCTACGTGTCTGTGTTTCTGTGCCTACGTGTCTGTGTTTATGTGTGAGCGAGTGTCTGCGTCTGTGTTAGCATCCGTGTATGTGTCTGTGCGTGTGTCAGTGGATATGTATATATAACTGAGTAGGAGTGAGTGACCTGTTGTTTTTATTTATATATTTGTTTTTTTCCAAACTATTCCATTCTATGTAAATTCTCGTGAAGTTCTTGTAGTTAGTTAGACCTGAAGTCCGATTGCCTATACATTGTAGTGATTAAATCAAATAGTGCAATGCTGAGCTGACCGAATACAATATTGGTCGGGTCATCTATAAAGAAAAACGACATGTCACTCCTTCTTGCTAATATGCCTGTGCGTCAGTGTGTTTGTGAACGAGTGCGTGTGCGTGCGTGTTTGTTTATTTATGTATTTATGTGTACGTGCGTTTATGAGTGTGCGTGCGTGCATGCATGTGTGTGTGCATGCATGCGTATTTGTATGTATTTGTGTGTTTTGTATGTTTGTTTATTTTTGTGTACGTGCGCGTGCATTGTCAATATTTCTTATAATAATGGCTTATTATTTATTTAGAAAGTATTTCTAACGTTAATATGGTATTGTGTTTTGCAGCATTTTTGCGCACAAAGAAACAGTCATCTTGCCAACATCAAAGACAGAAAGGAGGACACTTTTATCAAGTCAACCATGGAAAAGGTTGCAGGTATACAATCAATAACTTAACAATGAAGAAAATATTCCAAAATAGGGAATTAATATAATACATAAATACTTGAACTGCTCTGATCTAATATTTCGACCACTAAGGGCCTTTTTCAAAGATTATCATGTCAAAATACACGTCAGATTTTTGTTACATGCATTCAGCCATAAAATCAAAGAGAATAATGTTGATCCAGCGTCATGGTGACATTGGGTTGTTTTTTAAAATGTCATGACGTCATCAAAATAGCGTAATCAAATGAAGTCATGGGTGCAACGACGTCATGCATGCATTAGCGCATTATCCTCTTTGATGTTACAGCCAAATGGTCTGTACGTTCTCAGCCTCCATACCCAATCAGTTTCATGGATCTGTCTTTCAGTTCTACATGCATGGAACATCCGTTTCAAAACTACAAATCTCACATCATCACTGCTATAACCACCGATTCCAAAATGTCTGTTTATTGGCTTCTCTCTCTCATGCCTCACATCACTCAAATGCTCTTTCATTCTCTCCCGAATTTCTCTCTCAGTTTCACCGACATACACCATTATATCGCATTTACTGCATTTAATTGCATATACTACATTTCTTTCTCTACAGTTAATATTGGTAGACACATTGTAAACTGATTGCCTATTTGTGTCACTTATACTTGACATTTCAAGTGACTTGACATTTCAAGAATACTGCAAGTAGCACAACCCTGTGAACAGACTGTATTGCTTGGTCTAACAATCCTGTTAGTTTTTGAATGCACCAGTGTGTCACATAGAATTTTAGCCTGAATGCTACGATTGGCAGTTGTTGGAATACCTCTTAAAGCCGGTCTGATTGATGCAAAACTTTTGAATGTTTTTTTTACAATGTCATGTATATTCGGTAGCAGATTTGAATACGTCAAAACTAAAGGGACCCTATTCATTTTCCTATTAGATCTGTTTGTTTCTTTACTAATGTGGCAGATCTTTCAAGTTTATCCACCCTTACCAACTGATTTTCTATCATCCTGCCACTATATCCTCTCTTCCTTAATTGACCCTTGAGTTTATTTCTTTCTCTAATATAATATATTAGAGAAAGAAATAAATTCTCAGGAATTGTTGTCACTTCTGTGTATCATTTCATTTTTTCCTGCCTGACTTCTTTTCTTTTACTGTAAGTAGTATGCAAATGTGTAGTATTACTATTCAATATATACAGTTTATACAGTTATACAGTTACGAGTCATCTACATTCTCTGTTAAAACACTACAATTCTAATAGATTTATAAGTACAATTGAATGGACTTATACTTTTCACAAAACAATAAAACAATCTAGTCTTTATAAATTGATACTGTTCTTATAGCATAACATCAATAAAATAGATTTACATTTTTTTGGTCTGTATCAAATATGAAAACCGTCAGATGTTCTTTTGTTAGGATAAAAATTACAAACACAAAAAACCAAACTACCAAAGCCATTTTTCTTTCTAATTTGTATTTTATGTTGAACTGTACAAACAATACATCAGGGTTTGATTTTTATCGATCAGCTAAGCTGTAATAGTATATATTTACAGTCATGCCAAGCAAGAGAATATACGTTAATCACTTTTCGCAACACCATCGCTACGCGAGTATGAATATAGTAATGTCAGTACATCTAGCCCATTTTGTGTTCAAGGCGTTAAGCTTAAACTGAAATATTTGTAGGTGGCCGATTCTGGTTAGGTCTGACGGACGAAACAATTGAAGGGATTTGGGTGTGGACTGATACACACCAAGAAGCGGAATTCTTCGAATGGAAAGGAGGTGAGCCTACTAACAGCGGTGGAAATGAAGATTGTGCGATTGTTTTGTTATCCGGTTGGAATGATATCAGTTGTTCCTCTCTTGTCTTACCTCTTTGCGAAATGAGAGGCTTAGAAAATTGACATGTATTAGGTATCCTGATACCAATTGAATTGACAACTTCTATCGGTAATGAACGTGCAAATTATTTTCAATGATAGGAGATAGTAATGCATAGATCAGGACACTATTTATGTAAATACAAATTGCAAGCAAAGTGTATGTACTTTTGTTAATATGCAAATACACATCCTGTTTAAAAATGACGTCATTCAAGATCAGATTATAAAATAGGGTTCGCAATCAACCTATATGACATAATACTATTATATTATACCGTTTGATATTGAAAACAAAAGAACAAAGATGAAGGGAGAGAATCAATACTTCACCCGTGTATTTATCATTTCAAACGTTGTGGTAGTTTGCTCAGAATAGTTGAAATCTCTCATTGTATGCATTATGATTAAACTTTATTAGGACCTTACGTATTAGGAGTCTAGTAAACGTTTAGATTGGCTCAGGTATTGCTGCTGAATGAACTGTGATTTTATAAATAGTTGGTATTTTATATCAAAATACTATGCGAGACTCTGGCGAGCTTAATACACATGTAATAGGGTCGTCAAAACCATCTCACACGCCCAGAAAACTACGCTTCATGATTTCGTTAATAAAGATTGATATGGGAAAGGTAAGCTTGTGGCGTATGAAAGTTGCTATTAATGAGGCCAATTGTTAAATATAACTTAGTATCTGTGCAAACTTTAGAGCAGTGATGCACTATTAATTACCGTTCATGAATAGACACAATAAAACCGAGTCTGATTTTCTCTTTTTATATTGCTCCTTTTGCGTTTGAAGGATCTCATCTTATCATAGTTTATTGACTTCATAACATCGGATGTTAAATGCTGATGTGGCGTCCGTAAAAAGTTCTCCCGTACTTCATTATCAGTGTATATAAACATATAACGTGTTTTTCCTGGTCAATAACATTTTTTTTTGTAAATAACATTTATTTCAGGGTTAATGCCCTATGGGACTTTCGTTACTACTATACAATATAGTTTACTTATATTCTGATTATGCTCATTAACCTATTTTGTCCATATTATTTATGGAAAACGTATCCATGTAAATATGGAAGGGAGACAGCAAACAAAATATTTGCTGGTGTGATCCGACGACGTGGTTGTGTTTAGCAAACATTACAGACCATGATCAAAGTGATTCTTCAGGATTCCTTTGATGTTGGTCTATCCTCTCAAGCGTTTTAGGGACTGGACACAAATGGGTTAATACATCAAACTTCACCGATTATGCTGTTTGTAGTCATTTGACAGAGACTATTGATACAGTTGAACCTGTTTAAAGCGGTCACCAGAACGACTTATGATTATGGGTCTGGGGTCATATGGTAGCTTAATGCATGTCAAAAGTAATGTAGAAAGCTCCAAGAAATACTTTTGCTCTACATTAAGCAACCGCCTGCTTTTTTAGACATCTATATTCAATAAAAAAGCCACTTAGAGCAGTTTCTACTGTATATACAAAGTACAACTACATGTACATGCATTTCTGCATGGTCATATTAAACCTTTTTAAATGATATGTGTGTTTGTTACATTTCCCGGGCTCTCCTGTACAATATCTAGGTAGTTGGTGCAAATAAACCCATATAGCTATCCTTCATTCCACCATGATGAAGGCAACATCCAACCGCACCCGTGTCTTCTTACAGTTATATGTAGTGATGATACCTCGAGATCTTATTCGACGAACGGATAAATATGCATCCGTTTACAAACATGACTTTTGTGTTCAAAGAATTTGATTTCAAAGAGTGAACTCTAGACTAACTAATATCGTCGAATGGTCTAAAACGATCAAACAATATGGGATAATGAAAATGTCAAACTATATTTTATGCTCATAGTCACAATCCCACATTGGTACTTATGTGAAATGTAATGGTACAAACGGTACAATTGTTTACCTTATTTATACAATGGTAATGAGTATATACTTATCCTGATTGATGCCTTCTTAGTTAATGTTACCACGCTGTGAAAAGAAAAAACGCTTTTTGTTCAAATTTGTATCTGGTGCTATTTTGACACTTTTCGATTTGATCAAGCATTTGGGAAACTTTTCACCGAGTGTCGATCAACTTAGGTCCTAATTGAATGCAGAGTTACTCGGGGTCTCAACTAGTTCATGCTGTTTGCATAACTAAGTCAGGTAGCGGTTAGAAGGGATGAGTTAACATTGAAACAGACTATATGTTCTCTAGCTCACATTCTCTAGGTGATATCAGTAGCTGTTCGACTAGAGTTGCTTGATACATTGCTTAACCCTAATCACACCATCCTACTACCTGGTGAAATACTGTTGTTCGGACGTAAACCCCAACTCACTCAATCGCCTGGAGGCTGAAAGTGTGTGTGTGGCGGGGGCTGGGCGCATTGCAGTTGTGCATCTTGGATTACTATGTAATACTGTTTGACATACCGGGTGTCTGACATCTGTTATATGTTTGAATTTGCAAAGAGCACAATATTTAGACTTACTGGGCGTCTCATCAGGAAATAAGGTGTTTGACACTCCGCCAATTGATTCTCCAAACCTTGGTCCAAAAGACAACAGTGCACCAGACCCACATTTAAGCAGGGTAGTGGTTAACGTTAATTTTCAGCTTTCTTCCATGGAGGCATTGTTTGGATCTGAATAACCTGCCGTGTAGCTTGGTTCTAACTATTTGCTAACATATCGAGATTCCAATATAATTTTGCACCAAGTACAGTACCCATCTAAATCGGAATTCTGGTAGAGAAATTATTAGATACTAATAGGAAGCTGACTGATTAACGCAGGGTTAAAGTCACCCTTCAGGAAACTGCCACTTGCCTCGATGGCCGATATGTATACTAAATTGTACAGTGCCCCCTCCCTACAACGGCCCTCTCAATAACGATTCCCTCCTTACAACAACGCATGTCACTGTTTCCGAAACAACAAGGCTCCATAATCAATTTTTTTCCATCCTATTTTTCTTTATGCCTCCATCAAACCCTTAGTTGTAACCACTCTTTAGAATCGTCACTTTGTGACGATTCTAAAGAGTGGTCACAACATAGGGTTTGATTGAGGCATAACGGTTTTAGTTCTCGAAATACACCTTATCTGGGGATCTGCAAACAAGCTAATTATATTTGATTTTCCCTCTCTATAACAACTTCCTCTGTACAACACATACAATCTTCGTATCCTAAAGGGTGTCGTTGTAGAGAGGGAGCACTGTACTACAGATAAGAGGGTTTTTACTGTGCATATGGAATAGAGAACAGGGTCACAAAACAACAGATGCAACACAGTACTTGAAAACGCAATAAAAATGGTGTTCCTTATAGTAGGGGAGACTGGGGCTAGTTGATACATGGGGCTAGATGGTACAGCACACATAATAATGAAAAACTTCCCAAAATGACGCCAGTCCCTTCATTTTTAAAAACAGTAAAATATTGCGGCCGTTTTGCTGTTGACGCCAGCCCTCTACGACGATAACTGCTTCTCGTTGGTCCATTTGTATGATTTATAACAACGTAAGTAAATTTTGGGTTTATTTTGTTAATCAGTAACTAAACATTCACTATTGTGAATTTACTTTATGTGTAAGGTTCAGCTTGAAATATAATGTGTTTGTAGCGATGGTATGAGCGTAATTTGGAACAGTCTTGATATAGGTAACATAGACGAGTCCATTTTTATAGGAAGTTGGCTTGGGGCTAATTGATACACATGCCCTGGGGCTATTTGATACAGTGTATCAACTAGCCCCAGTCAAGACTTTCATATTAGTATAGGTCAAAATAAACTAGATCTATATGTTTTTATGCTCAGTTCTTCTCTTTTTGTTTCTAAACTGTATAATTAGAAGTAATGCTGATGCAGTTACAGCTAGTTTATAAACTATTTTGTATATAATTGTGCTCTTATATAATCTACCAAGTAACTGCATGCCTCTAATAGTTATGTAAGAAACGAGGTGATTCGCTTCTTAAGGTAGATCTAGACGTTATTTATTAACCTATGTCTCCCCCAATATTTATATGGGGGACACATATTGTTTTTGTGAGAGTTGTCTGTCTGTCCGTCTGTCTGTCTTTCCGTCTGTCCGTCATCCTTTCTTGTCCGGACAATAACTTCTATATGCCTGATGCCAGATGGTTGAAACTTTATACATGGAAAAAGCATAATGAGAGGAAGAGTCATGCACAATGTCCATAACTCTGGCTTCGCTAATATTGAAGTTAATTGCCCAATGTACTTTTTTTACTTTTTTTTCCGGACGATAATTCCTATATGGCTCCTGCCATCGTATTGTGAAACTTCATACATATGAAGAGAATGTTAAGAGGAAGTGTCATGCTCAAGGGCCATAACTCTGACTAATATTGGAGTTAATGCCCCTTGTACATTTTCACCCTTTTTTTGTCCGGACGATAACTCCTAAATGGCTAATTGGATTGAAATGATTGAAACTTCATACATGGAAAGAGCATTATGAGAGAAATTGACATGCACAAGGTCCACACCTCTGGCTTCAATAATATTGGAGTTATTGTCCCTTGTGCATTTTTTTCACACATTTTTCGGACGATAACTCCTATATGGCTCATGACATTGGATTGACACTTCATACATATAAAGAGCATGATGAGAGGAAGTGTCATGCACAAGGTCCATAACTCTGATATCACCAATATTTTTTACATTTTTTCACACTTTTTTTGTCCAAGCGATTACTCCTATATAGCTCATGGCATTGGATTGAAACTTCATACATGGAAAGAGCTTGATGAGAGGAAGTGTCATGCACAAGGATCTATATTTTTGGAGTTATTAGCTGTTATCATTTTTTTCTTGAAAAAATGTGGTGTGGAAAGCGCATAATGAGAGGGTATCATTCTTCAAGTCCATTACTTCCCTGAACATATTGTTTTTTTAAGAGTTATTTGTCTGTCTGTCTGTCACACATCTTGTCCGGTAGATTTCTAATGTACAGAAATGTGACAATATGTCTCAGTGTGTATGTATTGGTGTGAAGGGTGTGTGTATGGGGTGAGAGGGGGGGGGGGGCATCTGTTTTGTAACAAAAACCTCTAGTTTATTATTTATTTATTGTTTTACCGCGCATCAACAGCTAATGGTTATGTAGCGCGCATAAAAATATAAAAAAGTAAAATATATTGTTTTATAAAACTATCAGGGTAACAATAAATTCGATGACGGTAGACGTGCACAATGTTTTAACTAAAAAGAGAACGAACAGGTGCGATATATCTATCACCAGATGCAATTCTGATAGCAAACAACAGTAATAAGAAGGGGCTCAACGCGCCTAAAAAGTAAAAATGACGACAAAACGTGTAGAATAATCTGATGATAACGAATGGTATTGTCCAGTCGGCCTTGAACCATAATTTAATTCGAAGCCACGGGAGAAGTGGATTAAACGTGTTGATTACAGTGAATGAAACCATGTCAAATGTTCAAATGTTTCTAAATGGTGTGTTTATTTTGTTAGAATTGCGATTCAGATGCTGATGACTTTAGCTACTGACGTCAGTGACGTGTATCAAGTAGCCCCACACTATGTACCAATTAGCCCCGAGTATGGGGTTTGTTGATACACTAAAAGGCTATCAAAATCGTTTTATATATTCGTTAACTTCAATTCTGTGTCCTAAACTAGCCCTTGTTTAGATAAAGCACATTCAATACATTCAGACTTGTACCACTGATTTTCCATATTTTCCAAATCCGATGAAAAAAACACAAAATGTAAAAAAAATGTACCAACTAGCCCCTAGAGCGCTTCGAAATCGGCCGCTTAATTAAGTCTGGTCGTTTGTGAAAGAAGGTGGTTTATTAATGCACGACGAACCTGTTTTTGTTATAACTTTTGTCCTGCACTAAGCTACCAACTGCCTCTATGAACCAGTATTAGACTGCTTTAAAAAAATATCTTCGTAAATAAAAACGGTCATCACTAAAAATATTGTGACTACTTAATACAGATAGTGTGCTGTTTGCATAACTTTGGCCTTACATTAAGCTACCACCTGCCCCTATGACCTAGCATTAGACATCTTATTAAAGGTCGCACCAGGGTTTGTGGTTACTGTATAATGCAGAAGGGAAGCCATGTATACAGGTTATGTACATGCACTCTGTGTAACTTTAGTGCTTCAATGAGTAACGTCAAAGACATGTAGATGTACCTACATTTAAATACAATTAAAAGTTTCAATTGTATTAAGCAGACACAGAACGTGTTTCGCGTTATAAAGACACAGCGTCTGGTTCATCCATTAAAACGCGTAAATTTATTAATGTAAAAACAAAACGTTAGATTTTTAAGTTTATATTGTTTAATTGATATTTTAAATATCACAATGAAATTGGATGGTCAAAGAAATAAACACGATCTAGTCCATAATATCACAGTAAATGGTGACACAAGACACACACACACTATCAAATTTATAAACACATCATAGTATTGATATGACGAGTCACAATGTACTTATTATTCTGTATATTGTATCGAAATCTACCATAATGATTTAAACGATATCAAGTCATGTACCACCTAGATTTTGGCAACTGTCACGTAGAATCGTTCGCTCCACGTACACTTTCCCGTAATTTTCGATATTGAATTCCGGTTTTAACATAGTCATATTTTAGCGTCATTGTGCTATGTTTTGTTGAGATTTCGATAGTTATAGTTTATATAAGTCACATAGAATCTGTAACTCACTTGAAATGTCTCAACTCGCTCTATTTTCCATGTAAAAGCTGATGTTCTTTCAACAACGTTACGTGCACTTTTCTTGTTGTTATGAGGACGTCACGTCAAGATGGGTATAAAAGGCGGCTCATTCTGATGGAATGCCAGTATGGTTGTTACTCACTTTGAGAAAGGTCTACCGGATTTGGTCAACTAAAACTGACAATGGATATGAATTTTGAGGTATATTTACCCAAAATGATATAAAGGATATATATAATGTTTTTTACCCAGAATCACAAACTAACTTTATTTTCAAAGCGATTAGCAGCACCTTTACCGGATCCGGTCAAACTCTTGTAATTACCAGATTTTGTCAAATACTTTAATACAGTAAGTTCAGCTTTCAAATGCGGGTAAATGATCAAATATCAGCTTTTACTAGATTGTATATGAAAATGGTTGCATTAAATCTTACCTATTGTCATTTTTAATATTTTACCAGATCCGGTCAATTAGTAGGCCTAATTGTACCAGAACCGGTAAATATTACCAGATTCGGTCAAATCTTCAATACAGTAATTTCAGTTCTAAATATGTATTAAGGTGTCGGAATAATAGTTTGGGATAGAAAATATGTATTTTAATGAGGTTGTTATTTTGCCTGAACCGGTAAATTTTATGGAAATTAGACTTAAGGACTGATTGAAGAAATACAAATACAAACTAATGACTGATATTTGAAACTTTTATTTCATACCTTACGTCTCTGAAATAAGATATCAGAGCAAACCCACATTTTTTTGTTAAAGTTAGATCTAGATCTAGCAGATTTGTGTGTCGATGTCCCTCGGGTCTAGCTTTCTGACAAAATGTTAAAACTGAAATAAAGCATGTGGGGCACAGCTGTGCACTGCTCTTCGAAATGCATAAAAACAAAGATCATCAGAAGAAAGTAATGCAGACGAATTGCACATGGTGTTTTGTTTCGTTTCAATAAATAATCTTCCTTTAAGGGACCCCATGTTGGTTGACAAGATATCAGTTTCAGCTTAAATCTCCTATAAAACTTAATGCAGAATTATAATTGTATGCAATATGATCCAGATATTCCCGAAAGACTGTATCCATGTTGTGCTGGATATCATGGTCTGCTGCAACAGAAAGCATAGTGGTTAATCAGTCCAGTTGCAATCAAAGCAAACATGGTCCTTTTCTTATATTTTCCTTATTATATTGAATTGTAATACATGTATGTGTAATCTAAAATTTGAATTCCGCTTAACCCTTTCTGCGCGCCAAATGTCTAACTGTTGTTTGCAAACCACTTCCGTTAAATCATTTGGTAAAGTAAGGAGATTAGATAAAAAAAATGCAAATTCCCTAAAGAATAAAGCATAGATCTAAATATAGAAAAAGAGTTTGAGACAAAAGGTGAAGTCCCTGACCATACACCGCCTTGAAAAGGTGACGTCTGATCTGGGACCTCACTATTTGTCATGGTGCATTTTTGCGACATTGGCGGTGAAAGTGTTAAACTGGTGCCAGGGGGCGCGAGTATTATTATATTTCAATAACTGCTCATGAACAGACTCAATAAAAACGACTCTGCAGTATTCTCTTTTCGCATTGCTGCCTTTGAATTTGAATGCTCTATTGCTTCCATAACATTACTACAATATACTTTCCGTACTACAATAAAACATGTCTATACTACAGTAAAACTATTAATCTTGGAGCGAGATGAGAGCTTAAGCAGAGTGAAAGTCATGAGAAAAGCTCCTAGAGGAGTTTTCTGCAGCATGACCTTAACCCTGCATTAAGCAGTCACCTGCCTAAAGATAACGTAATTATTATCCAATAAAATTCCAGTTTAGACTATTGTCTTCCATACAGGTTTAACAATTACCATTCTGTTTTAGTCATTCTCATGCAGAAATATATGAAGTCTTCTAAAACGCTTATCTGTTACAACTTTTAATTACATTCAACTCGTTCAATTTGTTTCTTAGAAATTGTTGACCGATTGTCAAACAGCTTTATACTGATGAGACCCTGATCAACATTCGTCTCATCTGGATCCAAGATATTTTACAAATGCCACTCAAGACGTGGTAAACATGAGAAGGTTTCCGTCCTGCCTAAAAGACTACTTTGCATCTTGTATAAAATGATGTGTAAAGTATTTGAAATATCGACTTCTTTATTGTTTGAGAAATCTGTGGCTCCCAAACAGTTTACAATAACTTCTATAATGTTTGATGGAAGAGCGACTTACACACTGGTGTGTTCATTTAGCCATAATATACTTGGACGGTACTACTTTTTGACGACATGGCTTCTGCATATTTTGAAAAGTTGATACTGTACTGTTTGAAACAGTAGTGCTACAGTAATACTTATGTAAACCAGGTTTTAAATTTGGTATGAATATCGGTCTCAGAGATAGGTGGCAGCTTAAGGCAGGGTGAAAGTCATGCAGAAAGCTCCTCTAGCAGCCACCTACCTAACATTATCTTAATTCTTCTCTACTAGAATGTCGGTTTATGAAATATTCACTGTATTACTGTTCAAATCAGCAGCTTCCATAAAAATTGATTTGATATTGTTTGATGTAGATGACTTCCATACTGGGTTAAACCATGCCCTCAGTACCAGTTGAAACATGTTGTCTTACCTTTAGAAACAGTAGATTCAAACAGTCTGAAAACCTGACTTCCACACAGCATGAAAGAGGTGACTGTATGCTGTTTGAAACATTAATTTATTTATCTCGTACAGTATGTATGTTTTTTGAAACAGTAATTTCTGTATCGTGTAAAATATGTATTCTGTTTGAAACAGTAATTTCTGTATCATGTATAATATGTATGCTGTTTGAAACAGTAAATTCTGTATCGTGTATAATATGTATGCTGTTTGAAACAGTAAATTCTGTATCATGTATAATATGTATGTTTGTTGAAACAGTAATTTCTGTAACGTGTATAATATGTATGCTGTTTGAAACAGTAAATTCTGTATCGTGTATAATATGTATGCTGTTTGAAACAGTAATTTCTGTATCGTGTATAATATGTATGCTGTTTGAAACAGTAGTTTCTTTACCCTTTATAACACTAACACCCCACGCTGTTCGACACGGCGGTTTGAAACAGAAGTTTCTTTATGAAATAATATCTTCGACAGTATTTGAAAGAATAGTTTTCTCATTGTTTAGCCAGTAGCTTCTATACAGTTCGAAACACTGACATCTTAAAATAAACCGGACGCCAAATTTGGTAAGAATATCAGATTTGGAGACAATCGGCAGCTTATGCATGGTTAAAGTCATACAGAAATCCCCTAGAGGAGGGTTCTGCATGACTTTCATCCTGCATTAAGCTACCATATGTCTAAAATTATCTAAATCCTTCTCTACTAGAGTTCCGGTTTAAACAGATTTTACTGACTATGAAACTGTGATTGGCAAGCACATGTGCACATAATTCAATGTAGTCGTCTAGCAGTGTGTCTCTTATGCATATAACATTTGGTTTGTAATCCTCCACGGGCTGTAAACAATACTCATAACTGCACAACTTTGCTAGAAAAGGACGACCAATCTCCAATGATTTATAATGTGGTCAACTTACTCATATTGCCGCCCCAATTCCTTAACGAGACTTGCGACCCATGTAGTACCAGCCATGTCCATCATTTGATTAGCCATAGACAATGCATACGAAAAACCCTTGTAGAATGGAAATTATTTATTAATGTTAATATTAGTAGTATCTTTTATCTTGATAAAGGAAATTTTAATGTCATTTGAAAACAATATAGACCAAGTTCAGATGCTGAATAACGCCGAATAACTATGCGTCTTTTCAGGATCCATCTGTTTCTACACAAACAATGAACTGTATTAACCCATTTGCTCCCAGAGGATTCTTCCGTGCTTATATATTGGATTAGACTATCTTTTATCTAAGGGATGTCTGGTCTTAATTTTCATATTTGTTTTGTTTTATATTGAGATTTCTATCAGCAAACAGTGTAGACTCTGATCAGACGCCGCATGATGCGGCGTCTGATCAGAATCTACTCTGTTGGCCTACGTCCCATATATACATGTAGGATCATGGGAGCAAATGGGTTAATGTTTAAAAACAAAACAAATCAGGACGATAAGTTCGAAAACTTATTAAAATGTTTGCATCACATGTGTAGGTAAACATAATTATTATATCAAAATGTTTTATGCAAAAAAATGTTTATCTGCATATATATATGGCCCATCGGCTGTTTCTTGTCTGTATGCTTGCCTACAATTATGTTCCTTTCATCGCAAGTACAGTAGATACATGTACTTATAAGCAATCCGTAAATAGGTTTGTCCGTCCATTACACTTTCACCTTTACATCTAATTAAATCGCAATGAACAGAGAAAGAACATGCACTTGAAAAGGTTGCGTCTAATCACGGACTTCACTGTTTGTCTCAAATATGCGAGTTATTTGTTTAAAATTTCATTTATTTATTTCAGTTCTACAGATTATCGAACTGTTTTAACAAATGTGGGTATATAGTTCGACATTTCACATCGAACTGTTTTATCACTTCTAACGCACTATGCTACAAACGCATTATCACGTAAATTCTGTAAGAGCATTGGAGTCACTTACTTCAAATTCTGGCTTTTTGTACCGTGTAACCGAATGGTTTCCGTGTTTACCACAGTCGAACCGCCAATTTATAATTTTATCATCGCAAGTGTTCATCTCGCATCCAAGGTAGCCAGTCTCCGAAATGTACATTTGACTTTTATGTGATGAACAAATCCAGTTGTGGGAATCCTCAATTCTAAGACACATGAAGAAAATATTCAACAGAACATCACAACAAAAAGATGCGAATTTTACAAAAACAAATGTCTCGATAAGATGCGTAAATTTAAACATTTTCAAGAATAACGCCTAAATTTCTCCATTTACCCCTATGCCGAGACCACTCTTTAGAAAGAGTAGTGACGGTAAAGGGTTTGGTGGAGAAATGACGATTTTAGTGTTTGGGTACTCATGTTTATCAGTCGCACTGTTAACCAATCTTTCTGTTTCTGACGAAATAACGTCTGTTCTAAATCCCAGATCTCTTACAATTTGTTCTTAATCTTAATCACTTCTGAATCCGAGATGTACATGTAATTCACAGGTAATGGACATATTCACTGTTATGAATCTGAAAAAGGTAATACGTAGATAAAACTAATTAATTAGATCTAATTTATTCATTAAAATAAGTTAACGAGTTTGTCAATAACATAGTGTAGGTAGAATAATTTATTTGTTATTCGGCAAATATGTACAAGTCTGAAATCAATTATAACCTTTGACTTATATATTCGTTATGGCATGCATTTCACAAAGAATAAAAAAAAAATATTAATAATTTCTGGATTGTAACTTCATTAACTTCATTTTTATAATTTAGAATATTTTCAACCAAATATTCGTCTTATACACAAATACGTATACATGTAATTCCATAAGCAAACTGAACGCTCCAGACCCTAATCAAACAGCTCCTACAAGATATTTCCAACCAGAATTGTTTTTCTGTTTGCAAATGCATTAATAGGCGTCACTATGGGGGAAATGGATAAATCGATTGTATTCATTTGATGCAGTTTTGGTGTAACTAGTTAGTTGCTGTACAGACATAATAAATTATGTTACTACCTTACACTATTCGGATCCAAATAGAATGTCGAATAACCTAGCACGTATTAGGATGTTGAGTTGTTTTCTAAATACAATCCAAATGCCATTTCAGACTTGAGCTTAACCCTTTCGGCACTAAATTTCTAAATGTCGTCTGCAATCCAAGTTTGTTAAATTATTCGGTAAAATGCGGAAATGAGATCAATAAATGCAAATGTTAAAATAAAAGCACATATATAGAAATAGAGATTGAGAGAAAAAGGCGTCAAACACACAGAGATATGATAAATTACAACTCTCTCTGCCAAAACTATTGTCGTCTGCAAAATATTGTCTGCTTCAAAATCCGTGTAATTATTCAAACCATGTTACCATACTAATACATAATGGGTTACTAGATATCTCATATTGACCCAGACTGTTTGCAATTGTTATCACAAATTCGTCAGTACAGTGCTGTTTTGTGTTATCCTTGGTATAGAAAGCATGCCATGGTTTTTCACTATGCATCATTTTACGAATTACTATTATATGACATGATACATGTTTGTGAACCATATTATGTTTTCTGTTTGCCGAAATAAATATATCTATCTACTGACGATTAACCTATTCCCTCCTAGACTGAAGTTGAACCCAATCTCTTTGAATAAATCTACCAAAAATGGACATTTACTTGAGAAAAGGAAATGTTTAGAGTTGTATAGGTCGGACACCATTGTAATAGATAGAGTATTTGCTGCAATGGAACACATACTCTGCATATCACATTGGTTTCAAAAATGATATTTACAGAGGCGTCTAAAGGCGTCGGTAGGAGGGAATGCAATAAGAAAAGAATAAATCAATGCATGGCAGAATACTAGTTTGTGCATTATGTTTGTTCTGTACTAACCCTTACCTACTACTCGCGGCCTGACTCGTATTTGCAGACAGTTTGGATCAAGGTGAGATACCAAGCTAGTTAACAACCAGTCAATCGTTTATTAAGAAACTTCGATCAGTAGTTATCCAACTTAAAGATTTTACAAATAACAATACTATATAAATACTATATAAAAGAAAATACTCATAGCATGTTGACGCCGGGCATCTAAAACCATCAAGTTTAAACCACCGTACCATGATTGTGATATGTTCAAACTGAAACTGGGTGAATAAAATTGAATGCAATATTTATAAATCATCAAGCTGTTCTTAAAATAGCTATTCTAGGAAATAACAATATTTCCTCTAACTATACACGATATAATATACACCAATGATCCTTCAAGCTGTTCTTAAGATAGCACTCCTAGGAAATGATATTTCTACTAGATATACACAATGCGAGATACGATAATGAATTGTGTGCTAGTTATACGACAGAGCAATATTACAGGTAATCTAGACTACATGTAATTATATGTGGGTCAAATACCTTCTCTCATATAAAAGTTTATGCACGCCTTGAAAACAGTGAAGACCCAGATCTTACGGCTAATACAGGCGGCCTCTCTAATAGCGTATGAAATTATAAGATATTTGAATTACATCTAACAGTTTCTACCAATACCAACCAATCTTATATACACATGGCATTATGAGAATAGCTAATAAATATTCACGATATTACTATTTCTTACAAGAATATCTAACCGGATGACGGTTAACGATTTCCCTGTACTATGTTTGTTCCAAATATCAGTACCTACTGAATATTCATGGATGAAATAGTAATAATGAAATATGGAAGGCGAACATTTTAGCCAGTTTAGAAAGTAAAGAAACTGAACTATCAAATTCCAGTAGAAATCAGAGCAGATCCTCTTTCGACTTATGTCCATACGCCCGTGTGTCCATCACGCTGTTTAATTAATTTCTATTTCCGGACTCCGCATGCGGTCAGCTCGAAAAAGTCGCTACAAGTTAGATGGGTGCCTGTCTGTTCATTTCAGGAAAGGAAACATTAACTTATATGTCCTTAAAGGCCGGGCCACAACCCGTCGTGCGTGTTTTAGGCCGTACTTTTTTTTGGGAGGCCACGGCGGCTAGGTTTTTTCTGAAAAGGTGGGGAAGGAGTAGCAAGTCCAGGGAGGGAATACGTCAACGCCCGTCACACGCACGGTTGTGCAAGGTGTACGTACGTGGCGCGTACGCCACGACTGGCCGTTAGCGGTTGCGTGCATCGTACGTTGCACACGTGGAAAGTGAAATGTACGTGCTTGAAACGTGCTTACAACGTACGATATCCGTGCGATTGCCAGGTTATCGTACTAAGGCCGTATTTACACGTGCTGTTCACGTACGTTGTCCTTACTCACTTACTCATGTTGTATGTGCGTGCAAGTGCGCTGAACGTGAGTTTTTTTCGCCCGATAACGGGGATGGGGGTATACATACAGGACGACCTTACGATCTTCTCCAGAAGTCCCAGCTACTGCTGCATCAAGATACCACCCATTCCACCGTAGAGTCCTTGGATTCTGATGTTGCAACAGCAACGCATGAGCACGATGTGGTATTTGCCTTGATATGGGGAGGGAGACGCAAAAAGGGCGCAGACGCAGACGTAGAAGATGGAGGGTTCGCCCATGGATCAAGAAGAGGGTGCTTTTCGGGCAGTGCAAAACGTTGTTCCAATAGTTATATAGCGTGAATCCGAATGGAACCAAGCTTTTCGCCGAGCTCCTGCTTCGAGCGACCCTAGAATCACCAAGGGCCCAATGTGTGTCTTCACAATCAACGAAGTTCGGGTTGACCTGTTTAATAGCATCACACCTTTTTATATACCAGACTCTAAGATATGTTAGTCGGAGATCTTAGGCTTTGAATAGAAATGAATACGGAAATATTTTCTGCAGTTCAGCAATATAGTGTAAAACCTCAAAGGTACACGTCTTAATTCATTTTTTATGAACCTGAACGTCAAATATACTTACATTGATATGCATCTACTCAGCTGGGCAATGTAACTTTATTGACACTACATGGTTTGCATCTGTCTAAGATTTTCACTCAGAGTTTCACTTTTTGTTCCAAGCATACAATTCTGTTTCGCTTTCATTTCTCTGTTCTTTCCCGATTCAACATACATTTCAGTTATTCATTATATAATGTATCTTGAAATGTTTGTAATTTTTATGAACAACTGCTTTTGTGAAGCATTTTATGCCAAGGAGATGAATTTTATAAGCTTGCAGCTTTCATTCCAATCCGTATTAGAAGCTATGTAGATTTATGCATTTTGTATATTGCAGAAATAAAATATGTTTAAACCAATCAGTTCGCACAGTGCGAGTTGTAATTGCAGAGCACGTGCATACTGGGCACGGTCCATTTGCTGACTGCCGACTTGTCCATTACTTTGAGACACTATTGATTGAGTGAAACTATTTACCTGGGTCCAAAGTTACAAAATTGCTGAGTAGGAGTCTGAGATCATTCTCAAATATCTGATTTGCCAGATTCTAAACAATCTCAGAATCTGACCAATCAGACGCTTGAGAATGACCTCAGACTCAAGGAATAAAGTTGTTTAACCTCGATGCCTGATGAGACGCCGAGTAAGTGATCAAATGTGTTTTCAAATACCAGCCATTGCTCACTTAGCATGAGAAGGGTGTAGAACTGGGCCCAGTTTCATGAACATTACTTTGTACAGTAGAGCCCCTCTCAGCCGGAATTTATGACAGGGAAAATTTAGATTTAGTTTTATGCAGATGGCTGCTTAATGCAATGTGAAAGCCATGCAGAAAGGTCATTTTGCGGAACTTTCTGCATGACTTTTAACCTGCATTAAGTTATCACATGTTTGAATGACATGTTTTGATACGGTTGTTGACGTCGAGCTTAAATGGTTAAATACTGTAATTACTTCGCTACGCCTGATACATAAAACATACAAAAGCATACAATTTCATAAATTAGTGTTTTTAAAAAATGCAAAAAAAGTCAAATATTTGCTCAGTTGTCATTGTGTGTACAAATAGTGTAATCTGATTATAACTGCACGTGATCTGCAACGATAAAAGAATGACTTGAGATTCTGTAACGGACTTGTGAAGAGTTTAATACCTAGTAATGTTAAGCAATTGTTTAAGACTGTTCTTAAAAAACTGATTGTCAGGTGTAGGCAATTCTTTCTATCGGTGACGTTATGACGGGGTGTCATACTGTGTGACAGCCATGCGGTTTATGTGTTTGTGGTAAGATATACTAGAACCATAATGTCATTTTGACATGTGTTCATAAAGTTCATAATTAGGAATAAAAAGAGGTTCCCTCGTCTCTTGAATACAGTCAATCCTATGTAAACCGGATTTCTAGTAGAGAAGAAATTGATCGTTATAATATGAACTTTCTGCATGACGTTCATCCTGCATTATAGTCCCTACAATGAACGCATATTTTCAATAATATCAATAAACTAGGTATTTGTTATGCTCAATTATTACATGTACTATAAAGATTGTCAATTTGAACTTATATCGAAAAATGACCCTGTGATACAAAATAAACCTATTTCATCAATACTTATAGTTTTGTTCTACAACATAGTATTATCGGCCTTTTCAAATTTTCCGCGTGTTGCCGATGATCACCCGATCCATTCTTTGTTTACGTAACAGCTTTTCTCGGGACGCGAATAGATCGAACAGATACGAAGCTAAAACCCAAGCCGAAAAAAATGAAACATCGGCAAATAAAGTCGGGATCGTCGATATCAAAAACATTGATGTTTTTCATTATCAACGTTCATTGGATTGCTTTTCTTGTGACTAACTACTTTTCAGCATATAAACAAGTGAGTTTTGTATAATTTAGGCATTTTTGAAACGTTGAATGTAGGGACTTATCCTTAAAGCAGCAACCTACCAAACAAATATCTAGATTAGTACTAAATTTCTGGTGTAGAGGGTTTTTACTGTATAATTTTTAATTTTTACAGTGACCTCATTTGTTGGATTCAGACGGCATGTTTATCATAGACTAGGACCACTCTAAAGCGATCACTTTAACAATAAGCTCATACGTTCTTTACAAGTACAGCAAAACCTTTCTAAACAGGACGTTAAAATTTGGTTTAAATATCAGTCTTGTAGACAGGTGGCAGCACCTCTAGGAGCTTTCTGCATGACTTTCACCCTGCATTTAGCAGCCATCTGCTTAAAATATATAAATTATTATCCACTAGAATTCAGATTTAGAGAAATTTTTATGTAGGTTTTTATGTAGGTGGTTTCTTGATGCACAACGAAAGTAATGCCGGAAGCTCGAGCTTTCACGGTAATTTTGCCATATATTATGTAACAACCTACCAGCAAGACTCGGAGTAACTCCTTTTTGGTTTTCGCTTTATAGATGGCTTATCATGTACATGATTGCACATTCATCGTTGTGTTTTGCACTGAATAAGCATGTATGTTTCATCGCAAATTAATATGTATGATTTGAAAGTTTAGTATTAAACTATTAATCAAAACCATTTACATTTATATTTTATTTCAAATAGCTAAAACTGCTCCAGCGTCTATTTTACACAGAAATAGGGTTTAAGAAGAATACCAGCAAAGGGGCGTCAGCAGTGTTGCACTTTTAATTACTACTCATGAACAGACTCAGTAAAACCGAGTCTGCAATTTTCTCTTTTTGCATTTCTACTTTTGCTTTCGAGGGATCACCAATTTTCAAAATATATTCATTTCAATATCGTAAATTTTACATCTACTGTCTGTGTCCTTCAGAGAATTATTAGTACGTTCATGGAATTGATTGAGATATTTACATGGAAATGCCTACTATAGCTTGATTGCTTTCGTTGAGATATAACATAGATAAAACCCCTCTAAACTGAACATTGAAATTAGTATCAAACCCCGTTTTCAGACAGGTGGTAGATCAATGCATGTTGAAAGTCATTCAGACAAAGGACTTTCAACCTGCATTAAGCAGTCACCTGCCTAAAAGACCTACATTGTTCTTCAATAAAGTACCGGTTTTCAGGGATAGCAGCTTAATGCAAGGTAAAATTTATGCAAAAAAGCTTACATAGGAGCTTTCTGCATGCTTTTCACCTTGCATTAGGCAGTCACCTGTCTAAAAATACATACACTCTGCATTACTAAAATGTCGAAGTATCTAGTTTTTACTGAAGTGTAATAAGACAACGTTGACAAGTTAGTCAAACTGCGATTTCAAGCAATGCGCACAGAAGATACACACAATATTACCACTGATACAACGTTGCATCTTGTGAAAATTGCTGTAGATAGTACTGACCAACACCATAGGTACCTGACCTAATTTTCTAGTGTTTCGTTTATCATTAGGTGACATAATAGCACGATACGTAGATAACACAATTATTTACGACTTTAATTATCTTCGGTAAGTACAATTCACGGAAAATAAGTATCAGTAAATAACATGTACATATAATTCGTGGAACGGTGTATAATCAGTCTCAATACACCATGCTATTGGGTAAAATAAACACAACTGCTAAAAATGTGATCCGGTATATATTACCGTCCAGTTAGTTTAACCCTTCGCTTTCTGAATTTTAAAATGCATTTCTCCTTTTTTACCCATGCCCTGTTGTATAATTACATATATCTTCACTGTGTACATGTATTCCGCTGTTCAATTACTGCTGTCGAGTGCACTGGTTGCACAATCAACTTGTAAATAGTGCAGACCCTGATGAGACAGCTCCTGCAGGAGCTGTCTCATCTGGGTCTTCAGTATTTACAGGTAGGTGTATTGACTTGAATAGCAAGCGAAGGGTTAAACCTGTAAGAAACGGATGAATCCAATCAATCCAAAGAAGCTTAGATCGTTATGAGACGTAGAATTACTCGGTGCTGAATCCAGTCTGTTTTACATGACGGTCTTTTCAATGGGGTATAGAATAGCGGTGGAGACCCAAAGGGTTTATGTAGACGTTATGTGATCTGGGTGAACATCGTATTCAAAACTGTAGTTTAAATGTTATAGAATATAATCCTATTAATGAAAATTATATCCGCCAAGAAATGTCATTTGACATGTCATCTAATTGATATAGATACTATGATTTACAAATGGTATGAAAACATTATGAACTAAATACCCCGATGTGCATGTATAGTAGAACCCCTCTAAACCGGTATTTTATTAAACAAAGCATCGTAAGTCTTTTCAAACAAGTGAGTGCTTAATGCAGGTTGAAATTTCTTTGTGAGTTTTCTGCGGGTTTTCAACCTGCATTGAGCTGCCACCTGTCTTGAAACGGGGTTCTTCAGAATTTTTAATACTAACTTAAAGCTCGGTGTAGAAAAGTTTTATCTATGTAATATCTCAAAAAAGTAGTTATCAAGCAATAGTCGAAATACTAACACATCTCAATCAATTCCGTGCATTTAATCTTTATACTCTGAAGGACACAGATAGTGGACTTTAATTTTCCGATATTGAAATGAACTTTGCGGGTAATCTTCTTATAACCTATTTCTGTGTTAAATAGAACCCGGATCAGTTTTAGCTATTTCAAATAAAAATATATGTACTTTTGCAAAAGCTATTACAATCACACCCTTCCTATAGGTTTCCAAGGTTTTTGTACTTTCAGTACATTGATTCTTTCATATTGACTGGACAGAAAGTCACTGAGCGATTTTGTCCAGTTGACCAAAAACAGTGATGGACAGATAAACGCACGAACGGGTGGACAGACGCATGGACAGAGCGACTGAACATTGAGAATTGATCCATACGTATCACCCTGCGTACATAAAGAATTTAACCCTCTCCCTGTTAGATATTCATATAAGAAATAATGACATCGTGACTATTTATTAACTAAAGTGTGTACATACATGTAGGATAATTATGTTTTGGTTGAAATTGTAGAGGCATGTCTATCATAATGACATAACCAAACAGAGTAGATCCTGATTGTACGGTTCACAAAAGAGCCGTCTGATATGGGTCTACACTGTTTTGCACGGACGTGTAAACGTTATATGAGTAATTAGTTAACGCACATATGGTTAATCTACATTACATATACCTATTATCGTGTACTATAGTATATCATATATATAGCATACATTTGATTAATTAATAGTAAATGCATTTCGCATAAAGCTTTTATTTATGTAAGAGGTCTATATGAGTAGATATCGCTGATATCATTAAATCGGTTAGATGCGATGTTGTCTTTTCCTAGAAGTACTATATTTAGAGCAGCTTAACCCTTATAGTGGGGGACAAGAGTCACTAATGTCCTTTGCAAACAGTGTAGACCCGGATCAAAGAGCTCACGGAGGAAGCCTCTCATCAAAATCTTAACTGTATGTCATAGTACAATTTCCCTTCGAATGTCCCTAAATATTAACCATGGTGTTGACTTGTTTGTATTTGGGAACAGTCCATTTGAAAATTCAGTATTGTAAGGGCTAAAGGGTTATTATATCACACTCAATGTTATTCACACAGTTTCAGTCTGTCTTCCATTTATAAACTTATCAAAATCATGGTACGTTGGTATAAACTTAACGGATTTACCTGCCCGGCGGAAAACTGCGAACGGTAACGTATTTTTTTTATATTCAAAGCAGCAGAAAAAAAGGTGTGTACGGCATTTCTCTACCAAACTCTATGTTGTGACCGCTATTCGAGACGAATCGAAAGAGTTATAACTGTATTAGGTTTGGTGGAGAAATATAGAAGTTATTCTTGAAAATGTTTTAATTTACGCATCTGATCTGGACATCTGTATAATTATGTGTAAAACGCTCGATTTGAGCGAGTACGAATGTGATGAAATTTTTAAGAACTAATTGATCAGTTGTCACACAACTTTGGGTCTCATATGGATCCAAGCTTTTTGCGAATACGAGACAGTCAACAAAACGCGAATAAAGGTTAGCACAGACATTTTTTTTCTTCAAAAACTGCCATATAACAGCTGTCGTGCATTAAGTTATCAGTTCGTACAACATGCAATTTAATTGGCAAATCTATGATTACTTTTGGCAAAATGATCCGTATGAGATGCCGGGTTTGCAGAGGACAATTGTTAAGGGTACAGAAGATTAAATATTTGTTATTATACTGAATGGCCATAAAAGAGACATTTTGCTATGTGTTTGAATTTTAGCTAACTATGTGAACCTTAATTTGTTCCCCATCAACCTGAGTCTGCCAATATCGTATATATGATTCCCTATGCAGTATTCGGTGTATCAGCAGTTTCTTACTGTGGTAAAGATGTTTTTCAAATCAGATGGAACACAAGTAAAACAACCGAAAGTTGTAGCAGCTGATACACTTTGCAGACGACACTGTTTGGTTGGGAACGACTTAAATGTGTTCAAATCGGTTCACAAATAGTATTTTCATTATATTGAGGAAACATAATATTATGTTCAATCCGTTTCCATCCTAACAAGTGCTTGGTTGTTTGACCGTCCATCAGTATCCATCTGATCAGTATATTTCTTCTTTGATTATGGAGGTACATGTATATAGATCTGAGCGAGCAATATGTTTGCCTAAGACAAATATTAACCCTTCTCATGCTGAATTTTAAAATACATTTCTCCTTCTTTACCCATGCCCTGTTATATAATTACATATATCTTCACTGTGTACAAGTATTTCGCAGTGCAATCACTGCTGTGAAGTGCACCGGTTGCACAATCAACTTGTAAATAGTGCAGACCCTAATGAGACAGCTCCTGCAGGTGTTGTCTCATCTGGGTATTCACTATTTACAGGTATGTATATTGACGTGAATAGCAAGCGAAGGGTTAATTTGATATTTGAACTTTATAAAACATAAGGTAATGGACATTACTGAAGTGATCATATCATGTTCATTGGGGACAAACTAACGTCGTTTCGCAAAGCTGGTTGGGAATGTGGATGAGGCAGCTGCTATTCTTTTGAAGTAATGGGAAGTTGAACCAATTTAAATAAGAAACTCTCATTTGCACTTTCGTCGTCATACTAAATACATTCTTTTAAATAATTATACATTTCTCAAATAGTTTGGGGTCAAACTCTCGACAAAAGCCATCACAAATTAATAGAATATTTTATAATGAATTTATTCATTGATATATTGAAAATTAAATAGTTAACTTATTTATTTATTGATTGACGAATAAATGATTCGGTTTCATCTATTTACTTTCAAACGCTTGGATTTTTACGAATTGGTATGTTATCAATTGAGATTAAAATGTGCAAATTGAAGCCAGGATAACTAAGAAAGCTTGAACGAATCAGATGTTAAGAATAACAAATCTGGCTTTGGCAGACTTTCTGTCTTCTGTACCGGAATGGTTAACTGTTCTAAAGTTCAATATACGTACATGTACTGCATATTTATTGGCAAAAAAGTTATAACGAAATATGGAAGATGGGACATTGAGGACAGCTAGAAAGTAAAGAAACAGATCTTTAAAATTCCAGTAGCAAACATAGCAACCCCAGATCAGACGGCTTCTATAAGAGACGTCTGATCTCGGTCTGCTCTTTCTGCAAATACGTGAAGACACGTTTAGTATGAAGGAATGGGTTAATGTAAAAGAGTCATGTGTTCTGTTGCTGGCCTTGTTGTTGATAGTGTCTTGCATTTACTGATTTTCTTAGAAAAGGTGGTAAGCAGAACTGGGTATGTGCATTACATGGAAATCAAATGTACATCTCGGAGGCTGGCTACCTCAGATGCGAGATAAGAAGCCACGAAGGTATGATTAAAAATTGGAGGTTCGACTGTGGTAACCATGGAGACCATCCTGTTGACCGGTACAGAAACACGGATTCGCAAGTAAGTGACTTTGGTATTCATAAAGCACTCAGCAATACACGGTGTGTTAAACGAGTAAACTACTTCGCTGTCAAATTTCGAAGAGTATACCCACCTTTGTTAAATCAATTCGATAAACTGCAGAACTGAAACATGAATATTTCAAACGAATAACCCGCATAGCTGAGACAAACTGTAACGCCCTTGCTCAGACGTCGCATTTGAAATATTGAATGAGAATGCACTGTGACTTATGTAGAGGTGATAGTGGTGAGTGTAATGGACAGATGAATAGATGTACTGATGGACAGGGGTATGTGCACAACAAACAGAAATTATAAGGAAGAATACAAGCAATGAAATGGATAGAAATTTAGGCACAACTAAAGATGGGAATAAACTGATGTTCCAGATCGATAGGCAAATGTGTTCTAATAGTTTTGTATACTGTGTAATGGTCGCCTGCTTCAAATTAATGGTTTTATTATCCAATTCTTTCAAAAGGTCAAAATGCTTGAGGTTCATAAAACAGTTTGGTTTATGTTCACCTATAAATGTAGTTAAATAATTCTGATATTTTTTTTCTAAATTACCATACTATTTTGCTTTTTAATCCTTTCCCTCATATAAACGCCTTTTCACGCATTTGCAAACATAGCTGTCTGACCAATGTCTGCTCTGTTTGCTAATTGAATGTAACAAATCAATTTCTTTAGATTAAAAAATGTCTACACTGTTTAACATTCCATATTTCATTATAACTACTTTCTCTATGAATATTCAGTAGGTATTGGAATTTTGAATAAACATAGAACTGGGAAAGGGTTAAACATTAATACAGTTCACTGTTCGTGTAGAAACAGTTGGATCCTGAAAAGACGCATAGTTATTCGGCGTCTCATCTTGGTCTAAATTGTTTTCAAATGAGAGTAAATTTGTTTTTAGCAAGATGAAGTATGCTAATAATATTTACAGTAATAACCTATTTTCTATTGCCAGGGGTTTTCATTTGCCTTGTCCCAGGCTGTTCAAATGATGGGCGAGGCTGGTGCCACATGGGTCGCATGTCTCGTTGAAGCATTGGGCCGGCAATTCGAGTAAGTTGACCACATTGTTCACCATTAGAGAACGATCGTCTTATTCCAAAACCGTTATTCAGATATGAGTACTATTTATCACGAATGATTACAAGTTGAATATAGCATGCGCTAGAGATCCTACTTGTAGACAATATCTGTTGAACTATACCCATACCTGCATTTCTAATACGTAAACACGCACGAGCAGTCGCCGTTTCCTATCAGTCACAGTTTCAGATATTCCAAGAAGTCAATATTTCAAACTGTATAGAAGCTACTGGTTCAAACAGTGTTTCAATCATTAATGTCACCACTATTTGAAACAGAGCAGAAGCAACTTTTCAAGATATGCAGAAAAGTAGGAACAGTATACAAGGAGCGCCAAAATGTGCAGAAACCACGTTTTTTAAACAGCTACTTTGTATAAAGACACCGTTTCATACAGTGTCGGTGTCAAGGAATTTAATAGCTTGTTAGTCGCTATAACGGTATGGAAGACAGTTTATTCAAATGGTATAGAAACCACAGTTTCAAATAGTATACGCGTCATTTTTATGCAATATGTAAGGCGATGTTTTAGGCAGTGCCGTATTCGCTTAAGCTTTCTCGTGCTTGACGCGTATTGAATGGCATTTGCAAAAACAGCTTGGATCCAGAGGCGACGACCGGTTACCCAGTGTCTCATTAGCACACACGCTGGTTTGACAATCGGCAAAGAGTTTCTGAAATTTGATTTATGAACGAGGCGAGTCTAATTAAAATTGTAACAGATCAGCGTTGTAGAATACTTTGGGAAGGACAATGGGCTACAAGAGGATTGAATTCGTTATGTTTCAATATTTCTTCTAAGGACGTCACTATTTCAGACAGTATGTAATTCATTGTTTTGTTCAACAGTACAGAAATAATTAAGTCATGTGTATTGTTACCGTCAGTTACCGTTGCTACATACAATAGGAATGCCAACTTTCTTACTCAGACATATATAGAAATCATTATTGTAAGTTTTAAATTGCATATGCTACAATTCAAATAAATAAAATAAATAATAAAACTGAAATAAGATAAAACGATATGTTCTTTGTTCACTAGACTGAAGGTTGCAACTGAACATGTTTCCAACTATACTTTTTTGCAGCAATCCATGATATGCAGCACAACAGGGATACAGTTTGATGGGGAATACCAATACCACATTGCATACATGTATAATTTTGCACTGGTGTTTAGCAGAATATTGTAGGAGATGAATAACCTCACTAATGTTGGGAACACTATCATTAGATACACTATAATAATGAAATTTTGTGAAACAATTTGTGATCTTTAAAGAAACATCATTTTTCGGTGTGGAATAAATCTATGAAATCGCCTGTATTTCTATCCTTTTGGATGACCTTGTGTGTTTGTGTATTTCAACGACCAGTGTATAACATATCAGATTGTGTAAATAAATAAATAACGTGATATTATATCCTGTGTCTCCATTTACGTTTATATTATGTACTAGGTCGCGTTCGTATGTTCGACCGTGCTTTTGTCATTGCACTATTTAAATTGTAAATTCACACAATATCATAAAGAGATTACAGTTTATAGACATCAAATTATTTGACACGTATGTTGGGACTGTCTAAACGATATTCATTTTTAATGCGAAACACGTTCAGTGGTTACTTAATACAGCTGAACACTTTAACGATCACTATATCCAATATAGGTACATGTAGATGTACCTGACGTTACTTAATGAAACACTAAAGCTATACAGAGTGCACTACAGAAGCTGTAGTACATGGCTTCCCTCCTGCATTAAACAACCATACTCTAATACAGTAACCCCAACCGCTAGTGCGACTTTCAATAATAGGTCTAATATTAGTTCATAAAGGCAGTTTGTAGTTTAATGCATTGCAGCCACAATCTTTCACAAACGATCATGCTTAAGTGGCCGATTTCGAAGAGTTCTACTGTAAGGAAAACATGTTTGTTTCAGTTTGTCTTGGAGACAAGTGACAGTTTAATGCAGGGTGACTTTAACCATGCGTTCATCAGTCACATTCCTAAAAGTATCAAAGATCTTCTCTAGCAGACCTCCGGTTTAGAGGGGTTTTACTGTTATTATTGCAAATTCATAATGGATCTCAATACGTTAGCAAATAGTTAGAACGAAATTTAGACATAGGGTTATTTTGACCCAAACAATGTCTCGATGTATTAATTTGAGGTTAGAATCAAATGGAAGAAAATTGAAAATCAATGCCACATCGCTATGTTTGTAAGCAATGCCTCATCTCTATGTTTCATGATTCATAAAAATAAATTAGCGGATCTAGCGGAGTATTACGGGTGGATGTCAAATTTCCAAAATGTGTGAAAGGATCGGTAACCATGGAAACCAGTTACAATGTTACTTACAGTTCATTGTTTGATTATCAATTTAGATAATTTGCTTTCTGAGTATATTTTCATCAATTTAAACTACATTTGTAGTTATTTTCTGATATTGATAGGATAACAATTGAGAGCTTTACGTTATTTCTGTATTGTTTTACTATTTATTTTATTGTTCTCATTAATATCCATGTGTATGCATATAATAAGGTAATTCCTAAGTATTGCCGTTAAACATAAGCACAAGGTCGTAGCTCTAATTCGATACCAGATTTATACAGTTAGCACAAAGCACTTGCTGTGATATGGAAGATATTTGCAGGTAGGTGTCAACTAATACGATATGTGTGAACAGTGAAATGAATGGTCACAATGGAAACAGTTAAAACGTTACTTAGAGTTAATTAGATAGTTTGTTTTCTGATGATTTAGTGGTTATGTTAAACTCCATTTAAAGTTTTTTTCGGATAGTTGTGGGATAAAAAAGTGAATAGTTTACATTATTACGTTATTTCTGTATTTTTTTACTATTTTTAATGTTCTCATTAATATTCATGAGTATGCAAATAAAGCAATTTCAGGAAATAGCTAGAAATAAAAGCACAATGTCTTATCTTATGACTGTGATATGGACGATTTTGCAGGTATGGGCCATCATTACGGAAACTGGTGGTTGCCATGGAAACGGTTAAAACGTTACTTAACGTTAATGTTTTGGTCCTCAAATTAGATATTTTGTATTCTGAGGATTTTGTCATCATGTTAAACTGCATTTGAAGTTCTTTTATGATATTTGTAGGATAAAACAGTGAAAAGTTTACGTTCTTTCTACACTTGTTTACCATCTTTAATGTTCTCATTAATATTCATGAGTATGCAAATAAGGTATTATAAAAATAGCTGAATATAAAAGTACAATGCATTATCTTTCATTGGGTACCAGTTTTATAGATGTAGGACAAAACCTGGTTGTGATATGGGATATTTTGCATGTATGGGTCATTATTACGAAAACTGAGGGGTGCCATGGAAACGGTTAAAATACACATAGCCTAAAAACATTAAACTAGAGTACATTCGAGATCCTGATTCAGTAGACTTTTCTAAACATGTTGATACCCATGAAAAAAGTCGGGGTGCACGATAGACCCCTCGGGCTCCCTCAGTAATAGACATTTAGGCTTTTAGAAGAAACTTTACATTCAGTCAGAAACAATTGGAATTGACTGAGGCATCTCTTTTGTTTAAATGAACACCTTGATTTACATCCCAATTACGCTTTGAGTTTGGTTTGCCCCCTCTAGAACCCCTAGGCTTAGCTAAGTCAGATTGCCCAAAGTCTAACGACCCTAACTCTTTCAATTTAGACCATAATAGATGTTGGGGTTTTAAGATGGGCGATAATTACCCTATAATAGAAAGAGCGCACCTGGCAAAACGTATCCTTCCTGTAGAGATATGTTCGCTGTTGTCACCAACAAAAATATTAGTATCGATGGCAACGATTTATTTTGTATCAAAAGGGCATTTTCGATATAAGTTCAAATTAACAATCTTTATAATAATGATTGAACATAAGAAATACTTAGTTTTGTTATATTATTGAAATATGCGTTCGTTGTAGTGACTTTTACTTTAAAAGGTGGATCAAAATAGTGATACATGTAAATACACGTAGTTACTGACATTTATTGACTTTAGACATCATAAAATTAGTAATTAGCTCATCAATTATATCAACAGTCAAATTAGAAGAACAAATGCTCTTTGTAAGAAAATGTAATCGCTTAAGCCATTTAATAAAAGTACTGACATCATGTATATTTATTAGTTGATTTTTTTATATAATGGCATCATGAACAAGATTTAATTTACCATTAATATTGGTAAAAACTGTAGAATCAGACCTATACTATTTAATAAACGAACAGAGCAAGACGGTTCCTAACTTCTTACATGGGTTTACTGATATAGGTCAACTCTGCAAAGGCGTAAAAATGAGTTACTATAAACCCTTTCCTCAATGAATATTCAATTAAGAAATACTGACGTTATCAATATTAATTAAATTCATGTGTTATAATAGCAAACATACACATGCAGTTTTGGTCTAGGCAGAAATCTAAGAATCATATCTATATTATATATTAAACAAACAGAGCAGACCCAACACAGACGGCTCCTATAGGAGCCGTCTGATCTGGGTCTACTCTGTTTGCAAAGTCATAGAAAGGTGTGTTTATGGAGTAAAGAGTGAACAATGTTTCATTGGCGTAAAACACGTATTATGGAGTAAAGGGTTAACCGTCCTTCTGAGCCTCGTTTTCTAAGTACATTCGACAAATACGCATTATGATTATTATGATTATTATTATTAGTAGTAGTATACCACATTTATATAGCGCTCATTTCATACAGGATGTGTGCGTTCAAAAGCGCTTCACATGCGCTTCACATGATTAAACTGCATGTACAGAAATGAATATACATAATGTGTATATAATATTTAAAACAAATGAAATTTAAGATAGAGATATCAATAAAACTATCAAAATTAAATTAATTTAAGAATTATAGATAAAAACAAAATCATCCTTTTCCGTACATTTTATGTCCGCAGTTCAAGGGAAATTGACGCACACCGTGACTACCGATATATTGTGTCCGCCCATTCATGTCACCAAAACTCAAATGAAACATTATATGTACAGTGTCAGTACATCATACAGTTACGACCCAGAAGCATCTGGATCGGGTTTATGTATGACATACAACACTATGCATAAGATATTGCCTTACATATGTAGGACAATGGGTTAACAGAATAGGATAATTTTGTGGCTAATGCATATAAACAAACACAATGCAATTACAACAATTAGGAACAAACCACCAATATATACACCCCGTATGCAAAATTGTCAAAGAAGCATCGTAATATCAATCCAACCGACACTGAACGAGACAAAAAATGCCGTGCCAAGCCGCGACCCAGGTGGTTTCAAAGAGATTGGGCTATCCCTACCATCAAGATCCACCACCCAGCACAAAGCGATACACACATCAAGTGCCTACAAACAGTGCCCATCCAAACAACTGACAGGATACTCCCTGACCAATGCTCGAGATGGGAGGGATTCGAAAAAGTCCCGACAGTCACAATAGAGTGGCAGGATCGACACTCCGTGGCCAAGGCAACAGTCATCATGATTGATAATTATTAGCTACGTTCCCTTAATTTCCCTAGTAATTTCCTAGTAAAATATGCCAAAGAAACGCGTTTTTCAGACATCAACTGACACTGAATGAGACACACAATGCTGTCCCGAGCCGTAATCCGAGTGGTTTCAAAAGAGATTGGGCTATCCCTACCGTCAAGATTCACCACTCCGTGGCCAATGCAACAGTCATCGCGATTGATAATCATCAGCTACGCCCCTTAATTTCCCTAGTAATGTCCTAGTAAAATATGCCAAAGACAAGCGTTTTTTAGACATCAACTGACACTGAGTGAGACAATGCTGTCCTGAGACGCAATCAAAAGTGGTTTCAACAAAGGATTGGGCTATCCCTACCGTCAGGTTCCACCACCCAGCACAATGCAACACACAAAGTGCCCTCAAACAGTGCCCAGCTAAATAACTGACAGGTAATTACTCGACTAATATCTGCCAATCCTAGTAAAATATGTTGAAGAAGTGCATTTTTAGACATATTTTAAAAGATGCCAGTGAGGTGGCATCTCTGATGCGAGACGGCAGATCATTCCAAAGTTTTGGAGCTGCATGCATGAAACTTCTATCCCCGTATTTTACCGTCCGACTTTCGGCACAACCAACGACACTGGACTACTTGCTGACCTTAACTCTCTGCGAGGCCTGTACATATCAAGCATATTGACAGTGTACTTGGGGGATTCATTGTGCATGGCTTTGTGCATATGTTTCGTTTGAAGCAGTGTTTCAACAAACACCAGACCTTTGAATAACAATGTGCGGTTCAAAAGCGTGAAGCCCTTTATCATGCTGATGATACAGAAACTGTATGCTTTAGGTCGGTTTTGTTTGCTTATACACCCATTCCACTAGGCGGCGCTTCCATTGCGCTCATGGCGATCATGGCGCTTCTCCAAAGTCTTCCAAATCGCCACAGAAGCGCCGTCATGTGCATAATTTGGGGACTTGGGCGTTTCTAGTACGCTTTTAGTACGCTTCAATAGCGATCTCGCTGCGCTGTTTGCGATCCTGTCGAGATGTTGCTGCGCTTCTACGGCGCTTGATGTTTCTCCAAGACGCTTCTACTACGCTTCCACTACGACAAGGTATTTCAGGCTACGCTTCGTCTACGCTTACTACGTTGCTATTACGACCTTGTTTCGACCTAGGCGCAGGAGCTGCGCTTCTGTTGCGCTTTTGGAACGTTTCTATATAAAATATGTGATTAAATTGCTTTCGAAGCAGTCAAACATCATCCATCGAAGACAATGGATCAAATTGTTTTAAAGACCCAGATCAAGAAAAGCACAGTGTTGGACTGATCTAGGTTTTCTTTTTGCTAAGTCTTTCATGGGGTGACTCAAGCATGAACATTTTCCCTGTTCAATATCCATGTAGGAAAGAATGATCTTATAAATATTTATCAGCTGTATTTCTAAAATTTAACTTATTTAAGAAGTGTTTTTGCTTTGACAAAAACTGTAGAATCATATCTATATCATGTTATAAGCAAACAGAGCAGACACTGATCAGACGGCTTCACTAGGAGCTGTCTGATCTGGGTCTACTCTGTTTGCAAATGTGTGAAAAAGCGTTTGTCTGCGGACAAATATCTAGGCGATTTCGTTGCGATGCGACTGCGATTGCGCTACTTTACTCACGCTGCGGCTACGATACTGCTGCGTTCATGAATTTCTTACTATGCTTTTGCGGCGATTCGAGTCCACGGCGATGCCACTACGATTGTTTTGAGCAAAGTCAAAACAATCGCCGTGAAGTGGCGATCAAGAAGCTTCTGTTACGCTTTCTACTACGATCAGGGCGTTTCTGCTGCGCTGTTGCCGCTCCTGCTACGATTCGCGGCGTTTTTTCCAAAATTTCTTAGCGTAGCGGAATCGCCGCTTCCCTCCATTCGAAAGTTTGGAGAAAGGGGTTAATATACGCCTTATACCACTTTCACCATAAATACTGTAGTGGCCGTCTGGTCAGGATCTGCTCTGTTTGCTTATGTTATAATGTACATGTAAATATGATTCTACATTACTTGCCATGGTCAAAAGCTCTTGTGGCCATGTGCTAATGTTATTCTATGTAATATTCATGATGTCATCTTCCTTACAAAATATTTATGGAGTAATTTGTTGACCTTTAGCCTGCTATGGGCAATCTACAGGCAATATACAGGAGCTGTCTGCATTACTTTTGTCCTGCATTAAACAGCCACCTGCCTTTAAGACTCCTATGTTTGGTAGATGAATGGCCACTTAAGACACGTTCTATTCTATAAACATTTACATCAAATACATACGTGTGTGTCCACGATCGTACTTGCCAACAAACATAATATACCCAGATCAGATGGCTTCTTTTACAGCCGTTTCGTCAGAGTCTGCTCTGTTTGCTTATCATACAATATAAATCTACTCTTACAGTCAGTTTATTTATTCATAATGTATTTTCGTGTACTCGGAAATCCGAAATTATCGTATGTTCTAATGTGCAGCTATTAAACCATTTCCCTCCTACTGGCGACTTCTTACGCCTATGTAAAATCATTTTTTTGAAAGAATTGTGAACATTTTATATGTGGTTTCAAAACCACCAAATTCTAAAACTTTTCTTTTGTTTCTCAGGTAAATGCTCCTTTTCAGTAGATTTATTCAAAGAGGTGGGGTCTAAAAATAGTCTCGAATGATATGTGTTAAGACTTGCCTCGTATGACAGATGTTATCATAAGATACATGTATAACATACAGTAGAACACCTCTAATGCAACCACTTAATGAATAAACAGTTCTGCCCTTATAAGCAGGTGGTTGCTGAATGCAGGACGAAGGTTGCATAACTTCTGCCCTGCATTCTGTCCTGCATTAAGATACCACTTGCCTCTGCAACTCAGAAGTATGCCCCTTTATGGTGGTCGCATTAGAGGGGTTTTATTGAACATGTTTTGACAATTTTAAACTGTCAGTTGCAGCCGTCGTATCGTACAATGCTACTACGTACAGTGATTTCAGTCGTATTATATTTATCAAGACAGGCCTCGACGTTTAAGCCTTTGAATGAGGGTAACAACATAGTGTAAACCTAGATTCAGAGGACTCCGCTGAATATCATTCAAAATTTTCTTGCACATTACACCATTTATGCTGAATGGTATCTATCGTCAAATATATCGTCCATTCCACTTTGAAAATTCAGCATTTAACATTTTGATTGCTGGATACGCATGGAATGACGTTTGCAAACATTGTAGACTACGGCAAGAGTGTTCCTAGAGGAGCCCTCTGACCAGAGGCTGCACAATTTTTATTCAACATCATCCGACATCATTACACGCTCATCTGACGTGACACTATATTTAAGACTAAAGGGCTATTCACACATCACCAGTGATCCACGATTGGAGCTCCCTTCGGGTGAGACTTTTTAAAAAGAGGTCCGATGTATCAGTGCTTTACAATAGACATCTGAAAGAGTCAGTGACATTCTATCGATAATAAGAGCAGGGCATCGCGCCCGGATTCCCCTCTTTCTCTTTCCGGGTGTCCAGTTTGCCAATAGTTACATATAGTAGAAACGGATGTTAACCCTTCGCTTGCTGAATTTTAAAATACATTTCTCCTTCTTTACCCATGTCCTGTTGTATAATTACATATATCTTCACTGTGTACAAGTATTTCGCTGTGCAATCACTGCTGTGGAGTGCACTGGTTGCACAGTCAACTTGTAAATAGTGCAGACCCTGATGAGACAGCTCCTGCAGGAGCTGTCTCATCTGGGTCTTCACTATTTACAGGTAGGTATATTGACGTGAATAGCAAGAGAAGGGTTAATCAACTCAGCCAACAAACGATTCACACGGGGTTAATGGGAACATTAAGGGGCGCAACTCTTGCTTAGTATAGCCCGTAAGTAGCACTGGTTATTCTTCTTTGTAGCGTAATAAACTTATAATATACGAAAGTCTGATTTTCAATGTACAGTTAGGGTGTAATAAGTGCATCAAGACTATGTGCATGGGTCTTTAAGACTGGTGGTGGTTAAATGCAGATCGCAAATAATTCAGAAAGCTCCAGTTGGAGCTTTCAACATTCCTTTTGATCTGCATTTAGCAAACTGCATATTAACACAGAATGTAGTGCATTGTACGGTATTTTACTTTCGGTCCATGTCTGCTTTATGTTTTAACGGTTGTGTCCCTATTGAACAGTTTGTGTGACAAACATATCCAGACAAGACTCGAGAGTAACTATTTGTGCCATTAATTGTTTAACCCTTTCACCACCGCCGTCGAGTAAATGCACCACGACAAATAGTGCAGTCCCAGATCAGACGCCGCCTTTTCAAGGCGGCGTCTGATCAGGGACTTCACTATTTGTCTCAATCTCTATTTCTATGTATGTGCTTTATTCCTTTGAAATTTGCATTTATTTATCTCATTTCCTTATTTTACTGAACGATTTAACAAACTTGGATTGCAGACGACAATTAGAAATTTGGCGCATTAATTGTTTAACTGTTTGACATTCAGACACCGCTGTTTGAAAATAATTTGAACAAATCCGTTTGACATTTTTAAAAAAAGAAACATAATTTGAAGAAAAACTTTCCTGTAGAATTGTAGAAAACGACAGTTGTTGAAGACGAAACTTATCAATGACGAGAATTAGGACAAACATTGCTGACTCTGAGCCAGTAATTTACTCATTTTCAAAACATCTTGTAATTAGATACTATCACTTACGAAAATAGTTCATACTCACAAGCAACCAAGTTTACCATCTGCTTTGCCTCGGACAAAATTGGTTAACCCTTTCCCTGTTCCATGTTTATGCCAAAGCCGATACCTTCTGAATGTTCATGGACAAAAGAGTTATAATGAAATTTGGAAGGTGGCACATTGTAGCCATTTTAGAGAGCAAAGAAACAAATCTTTCAATTTCCTTTAGCAAACATGGCAGACGCTGATCAGACGGCTCCTATAGGAGCCGTCTGATCTGGGTCTATTCTGTTTGTAAATACGTTTATATGAATGAAAGGATTAAGTATATCTTACGGGTGTAAGAGGGCAAACTTTGTGATGTATTAGCTATTCATGTTCGGGTGTCAACACTTAACATCTACGTGCTTGTTCATAGAGCGTATCCCAAGCGTACATGTGTGAATACTTCTGAGTATTTCTATGACCGCGATAATAGTTCATTTTGTAAACATTACCTGGTTTAGTCGATGATAAATAACAGGATCAGCAAAATTGCTGTTGCGCGACTATTTGAATTCATGTCAAGATATGCACCTGTATACAGTGGAACCTGTCTTAAGTGGTCATTCATTTATTGAATGTATGATTATTAAAAGCACGTGGTTGCTTAATTCAGGGCAGCAGTAATGTAGAAATTACTTTTGATGTGCATTAAACTACCAACTGCCTTACAGACCCACAAATAAACCTATTTTCTGGTAGCTTAAAAAGGCTCTAAAGTATTTAAATGTTTTATCATACCATTATAGTGGATCATTCCATTATTTTTGCGGGTTCAGAATTATCTCTGTCTATTCACACTCTGTTTCTATGTAAAATAATATACATGTTGACAAGGTACTCAACCCTTCTCATGCTTAATACTCGAGTGTGAATCCACCCACTGTAAACATGAGTTAGGTGAAACATGATAAAGATTGGGTCAGACTTAGCTACTGAATTACTAAACAGTACATACCCATGTGGGACAGCTTCTCTAGGGGGGCGTCTGATATGGTCTGCACTGTTTGCCAAGGTAAGGCAGTAGATGTATAGATATTATCCTAACCAGTTAATCCATAAATATTCATGTAAGAAATAATGCCATCATGAATATTAATTAGAGTAATTGTTATAATAACACTGGAATTTTTGCCCTGACCGAATCTACAGACTCATATCTATATTATAGTGCAAATCCTGATCAAACTGCTCCTACAGGAACATTCTTATCTGGGTCTACTTTGTTTGCAAAGGCGTAGAAATCATGTTTATGGAGTAAAGGGTTAACCCATTCGCTCCCACGATCCCATATATGGTACATAGGCAAACAGTGTAGACTGTGGTCAGACGCCGCATAATGCGGCGTCTGGTCAGAGACTACACCGTTTCCTGATAGGAATTTCAGTATAAAACAAAACGAAATTGAAAAATTAGGCCAGCCACCCCTTAGATAAAGAATGGACTAATCCAATATATAATCATGGAAGAATCCACTGGGAGCAAAGTGTTAAAGTGGTTATACAGGGTTAAAGTGGCAATCTCTACTCGCAATGCGTTTGAAAATGACTACAACTTACATTAATGTTTATATGATGAAACGAAGCATATCGCAAGAAATATGTTTGATACCGTACTGGTTTATATCCCTGCATTATTTGGGACTAGTATGTCATTTCAATGCAGATATTTTCGCTTTCAGAATGTGTATGCTTTCAGATATATACGCTTTCAGATGTATACATTTTTAAAAGATGTACGTTTTTAGATGTACACTTTCAGATCTATATGTACGCTTTCAGATATGTAAAATTACAGCATGAACAGACTTACACACCTATCGTACAAAATACACATACAAGTATTAGATGCGTTTATGTCCGGTTTAGTGGGGGGATCAAAGGCCGTTTTAGAGGGGTGACCGTTCGGTTAAGGGGAGTAAATATTTTTATTTAAATAAAATTCCGCTTTTGAGGGTGGGAGGGGGTGGCATTAAGTCAAGAAGAGTAAAAGTTGTGATAAACGTTCAGTTTAGCAGGGTTAACGTTCGCTGAACCTATTCCTCCAAAGGTTAACTTTAGACCCAATCTCTTTGAATACATCTACCGAAAATGAGCATTTACTATAGAGAAAAGGAATATTTTAGAATTGTGTAGCTTTGAAACCAATGTGATAAATAGAGCATTTGCTCCAGAGGAGCTAAATGCTCTATTTATCACAATGGTTTCAAATAGTGACGCGCTTGACTACCAATCCGGAAGTCCAGTGTTCAAATCCCAGTCTCTCTCGGAAATTTCAGATGTACGCTTTTCAGAGTCTCCCACCAGTACCTCCTCTCCGCCCAGGGGGTTAACATGGGTACACGTGAGGGTCACTACCCGGTACTGCGGCTGCACGGTTGCGCCATATTTTAGCAGTGCTCAATATTGTAGGCGAATGACTCAATGGCCAGGGGAGTAAATGTACAGTCGGCTAAGTGGTCGTTTCGGACTGAAAGTAGACTATATGTATAACTAGGTACCTTTTTTACAAAGGAGTAGACAGACGTATTTAAGGAGGAAATGGTTAAGTGGAGTTAAAATCTGGTTTTTGCATAACTTTTGACCTGTATTAAGCTATCAACTGCCTTATAGACCCATAACTACACCTGTTATTGATGGCCGCTTAAGACAGGTTCCACTGAACGGTGTTACTGTTATCTAATCTATTTTTAACCAATTATTAATTATAAGAAACGATGACGCTAGGCCTATACTCGAGACGCTACACTACCCAGACAATATCCGGTTACACCCACATCCGTGTTTTTACATTCGACTGTCAAAACCCTCTCGAATATCAGAGTAGAAAAAGCCATCAGTATCGATAACCATACGATCCACTCAGTATGAAAGGTTGAAACTTGCTAGAGGATTCCGAATGACAACCGGTACAGATCATGTAGTCCTATGAGTCCTCTGCCCTGGCTCTATACTGTTTGCTAGTTTCTCCATGCATTCAAATGGATAACATTCCTGCGCGCTACAAAACAATAAATCTGCTTTATCTCTGATCTATAGTTCGATTTCGAGTGCTGAGCCGTGACTGCACTTTTCTATTTATAGAAATTACAATCATTCTAATTTATGGGTTAGTGGACAATGGTTGTCACAATAAGCTCGTTGTAATTGTGCAGTATTAGTATTATATACAGTAAAACCTCTCTAAAACGGCCACTATACATCAAGTATTTTGTGTTAAAGACAGGTGGCTGCTTAAAGCGAGGTAAAAGTAAAACAGAACGCTCCTGCCCTAAATACAAACTAATTAACACAATTTAGTGGCCGTTATAGAGATATTTACTGTATATGCTTATTACTTGTCTGTAATACCACAGGTAACTCCTGCGTTTTACTTCTACGGGTGGACTGGTCCTAAAGGTAACAGCTCACGGGTCAAAATCGAACTCTACATGTAGAGCACTGTTTATGTACCGACTTCGACTCGTTCAAGTTTTTGAGTTTTACTGACCGAGACATTCAGTTTAAAATAACTTGGAGTCTGATGAGATGCCGAATTACTCGGTCTTTCAACTGGGTTCAGGGTCCATACTTATAAAGCTTTTAGCTGAGTCTGAGTTTCGTTCTCAAGCTTTTGATTGGTCAGATTTGAGTTCTCAAGCTTTTGATTGGTCAGATTTGAGCCAGAGGCTCAAATCTGACCAATCAAAAGCTTGAGAACGTACTCAGAGTCAACTAAATGTTTTATAAGCATGTACCCTGGTTGTTTCCATATGCCAGTCAGATACGGGTTAACTATTTACCTTATAGGCTATTTTTAGACCTGACCTCTTTGAATACCATACCGAAAAGGAGCATTTACTAGAGAAAAGGAAAATCTTAAAATTGTGTAGTTCTGAAACCATTGTGATAAATAGATCATTAGTATGCTCCTATTGAGCAGAGGTTCAATTTATCATAATGGTTTCAAAACGTGATTTTACAGAGGCTTCAAAAGGTGTTAAATGAGGGAACGGGTTAATGTAATCTAGTGAGTGATGTTCATTATCTGCTTTGACAGCAAAATGAATGGTACATACGTTCTTGTTTAATTCTAGTGCGGAGACGAAATATATGCGACATTTGCAATGAGCGTAAATCCAGATCAAAGGGCTCATGAAAGGGTATTTTGCGTCATTAGGGTCAGTATATTTTTGTCCTAAAAAGTAATGTATTCATAAAGCTCCTTAGGAATAACATTTTAACCTTAGGAAAACTTAAGGAGAATGTTTCTGTCTACATTTTTTTAATGACTTCTAGAATATTGGGGTAAGTATACATGTACATGTATATTAAATATAGCTTTCTTTCTCTTACATATTTTTACTTGTTTTCATTTTATAAGATTGAGGAATATTCAAGAAACTAAGGGAGTTTCTTAAATTTCTCCTTAGAAGCTTTATGGATATGAGTCCTGGATCCATATTCATAAAGCTAAGCTCCTTAGGAATATTTTAATCTTAGGACACCTTAAGGGAACTATTTCTGTCTACATCTGTAGCAAAACTATACAGTAAATTTTCATTCAATAACTTCTAAAATATTTTGTTAAATGTATATTTGATATACAGCTTTATTTTTCTGAAATATTTTAACTTGTATTGAATTTATAAGACTAAGGAATATTCAAGAAACTAAGGAACTGTCGTAAGTTTCTCCTTAGGAGCTTTATGAATACGGGCCCAGGTCTATATTATTCCATAAGCCAACAGAGCAGACGTCTGATCGGGGTCATCTCTGCGTGAAAAGGCGTAGAAAGCAGGCGCTGATTTAGAGGGGCGGAGTTGGCGTACCCCCCCCCTCCCATAACCACCTGCCTTTAGCACAAAAATGATGTAATTTAGTGGTCGTTGTATTTACTTACGAACAGATATTTCCAGATTCAGACTGTCCTCCCATTCTCTAGAAATTGAAACGGGAAGATATACTATGTGGAGAGAAACAATAGACTGTGTAGACTTTGTAATATGAATGTTGTGGAATCTGAGTATCATTTTATTCTACGCTGTCCATTTTATCGAGATCTAAGACAATTATATGGAATTCATATGCAATTTCCTTCTATACATAAGTTTGTAAGAATACTATCATGCAGAAATACTGGTTCTATTAGAAATGTAGCAAAATATGTGCATAATGCTACGTTAAGGAGACAAGAGAAACTAAATGGTATAACTGCTGCTTAGAAATTTGAAAATTATGTGTTTGACTATTTATGTATTAATTGAAATTATGTATATGTATGAAATGTATATAACTATGTGACGGCCACCGTTACTAACATTGTTTAAATGGTCAAAGGTATTGTATAAATTATGCCGATTTGCCAATAAACTTTGAAACTTGAAACTAAAAATCAATAAAACAATTATTCAGTAGGAGTGTTTTATTTCCCTCACCCAATTAAGCTCTTTTTTTAACATGTATTACAAACACACTATTTATTTATGTCATCAAACGTTAAAATCTACGCCTCCACCCCTAATCTGAAATCCTGGATCCGCACCTGGATAGGCCTATTTCTGGAATAGACGACTATATCACACGCGGGCTTACTAATATTCAACGAGGACTAACAGTATGTAAAACTGTACAATAAAAGCTTTATAAACCAGACTTCTAGCAAAGATGAATTTGGATACCTTCTTGCATGTGACTGCTTAATGCAGTGTGAGAGTCGTGCAGAAAATGAGCTTTCTGGGCGATTTTCAACATACTGTAAAACATCTCTAAACCGGAGTTCTAATTGTGAAGGATTTAGATACGTTTAAGCAGGTGGCTGCTTAATGCAGGGTGAAAGTCATGCAGAAAGCTCCTAGAGGAGCTTTCTGCATGACTTTCACCCTGCATTAAGCTGCCAACTGTCTCCAAGACCAATATGTATACTAAATTGGACGTCCGGTTTAGAGAGGTTTTACTGTACATTAAACTGCCACCTGTCTCCAACACCGATGTTTATACTAAATTTAACGTGCGTTTTAGAGGCGTTTTTCTGTATATAAGGTTCGTAGTATTTAACTCATTACATCATACAGATGTAGGCTATATCAAGTCTCAATCTGAAAACAAATACTAGAGAAATAAAAATAATTGTTTATGACTGTGTGGTTTTGAAAACAATGCGATAAATACAGCATTTGTTCATATGGGGGCAAATGCTCCATTAGTCACAATTTTTACAGAGGACTCAAATGACGTTAACCCATTCCCTCATAGTGATGTCTTTCGACGCAAATGCTCTATTTATCACAATGATTTCAAACTACACAATTTTTAAAATGTCTTTTCCTCTAGTTAATGCTCCTTTTCGGTAGATTTTTTCCAAGAAGTTGGATCTAAAAATAGCATATGAAGTAATGCGTCAATATGAGTGAGTTGGATTAGGTAATCCTCATGAACAACATGTGTTTACCAAGTAATTCTAAGTACATGTAACTATTTATTTCATTTATCCAAAACAAATGACTTTTGTATTTCTCCGCAAAAGCTTATACTTCTAGTGCTCATTACAATTATCCTAGCTACTACGGGTTTGCCAGATGATATTATAGATTTCGAATGATAGGTGCTCATCTTTACAACCTTGGTAGGGATCCAGTGTAGTAAAACCTCTCTAAACCGGAATACTAGTAGATACTTTTAGGCAGGTAACTGCTTAATGCAGGAGCTTTCTGCATGACTTTCAACTTACATTAAGCTGTCACCGATATTTATACCAAATGTAACGTCCAGTTTGGAGGGTTTCGTCTGTACATAAATCAAACGATACATATTATAACTAGAAACTTTGTTTATAAACAAGTACACTCTACCAAACATTCTACAGGATATAAAGGTTAAATATTAAAATCATGAATAGGTTACAATTTGCATAATTATATTGATAGTTCTATATACATGTGCAAACAAAGGTGTAAGCCACATGGCTTTTAACATTTGGCGTTCTGGATAGTTTAACGCGTTTTGGCGCCAAATTTCTGACTGCCGTCTGCAATCCAATTTTGCTAAATCATTTCGTAAAATAAGGAAATGAGCTAAATATATGCAAAATAAATTACAAATATAGAAATAGAGTTTGAGACAAAAAGTAAAGTCCCTGATCAGACGTCGCCTTTTTAAGACGGCGCCTGATCTGGGACTGCACTATTTGTCGTGGTGCATTTCTGCAATATTGTCGGTGAAAGGGTTAACTCCCTGCCAGTGTCGCATCTGTAATTACCTACGCAGACAGTATAATATCGATATAGGATGACTGGCCATGGAAGAAACTGTATCAATATTAATACCATAAGCAAACAGAGCATATCCTGACCAGACTACGTTTACAGTAGCTGTCTGATCGGAGTCTAATGGGTTTTATGTATGGAAAGGGTTAACTTTTAGCCTGCTGAGCAAATTATGTTCGCAGAATTTTTCACCAACTACATTTTCAAAATTCAAGCAATAATCAATTTGACTACCAAAATGTAACCAAATCTTGATGTAAAACGCTCTGGATCCTGATGAGTCTCATCCACCCATAGCAGGGTAAAGGTTAAAGATCAATAAAATGGGATTACAACGTTTGGTTTGATTTGTGTTCGACATGCCTTAAATATTTTTCTTCATCAGCTGAGTTTGTCATTCAAAGTTATTTCGCACATTATATCCGTTTATGCTGAACTACTTCTACTGTTAACCCTTTCCTTCATAGGCTATTTTTAGATACAACCTCTTTGAATTAATCTACCGAACAGGGGCATTAACTAGAGAAAAGGAAAATTTTAGAAATTTGTTATTTGAAACCATTGTGAAAATAGAGCATTTGCTCCTATAGGAGAAAATGCTCTATTTATCACAATGGTTTCACAAAGTGACTTTTACAGAGTCGTCAAAAGTCGTCAATATGAGGGAAAGGGTTAAACTATGGTAGGTAATTCCAAACCAAATGTATACCGATTCAGTATGACGTGTTATTGAAACACCTTACCTGGTGAAAAACTTAAGTGTCTGTTAATTGGTTACAACCTTCGCTTTCTTTCGATTCGTTTACCCTTTTCCTGCTCTACCTTTAGTTCAAATTTCGATTCTTACTGAATATTCATACACAAAATAGTTATAACGAAATGTGAAAGGTGGAAAAGTGTAGCCATTTTAAGAGGAAAGAAACAAATCTAACAAATTCCATTAGCAAACAGAGCAAAGCCTGATCAGACGGCTCTTATATGAGCCGTCTGATCTGGGTCTCCTCTGTTTAAAACACGTTTATATGAAGGAAAGGGTTAAAATGTTTGAGAAACCATTGACCGAGTTCAGAGGTTATAAATCTTCCTAGTCTGTATCTGAGTTTGTTCTCAGGTATCTGATTGGTCAGATTTTGAGCTTGCTGAAATCCGACCAATCCGGTGATTGATATCAACGCTTTGGTTGCCTATAGTATATTCATGGATATAAATACTTCGGTTTCCTGTAGCAGATTAATGGATATAAACACTTTGGTTTTCTGTAGTAGATTCATGGATATAAAATATTTGGTTGTGTGTAGTAGATTCCTGGATATAAACACTTTGGCTGCCTGTAGTATATTCATGGATATAAACACTTTGGTTGCCTATGGTAGATTTATGGATATAAACATGTTTGGTTGTTTGTAGCAGATGAATGGCTATAAATACTTCGGTTGCCTGTACCAGATTAATGGATATAAACACTTTGACTGACTGTAGTAGATATAGCCTGTGGCAGATCCATAGATATAGATGCTTACGTTGTCTGTAGCAGATTCATGGGTATCAACGCTTTGGTTGCCTGTAGTATATTCATGGATATAAACACTTTGGTTGCCTGTAGCAGATTTATGGATATAAGAACACATTTGGTTGTTTGTAGCAGATTAATGACAATACATACTTTGGTTGACTGTACCAGATTAATGGGTATAAACACTTTGGTTGCCTGTAGTAGATTCATGGATATAAACACTTTGATTGCCTGGATATCAACAATTTGGTTTCCAGGAGGAGCTTACCAGACTCATGTATTATTTTTTCCCTGTCGTGCCCTTAACGGCTTACCTGCAGGTGCTCTGACTTCAGCAAAGTCATTGAGTACATATTTGACGGATTGTCACAGTTATTATGCTATGTTTTACATGTTGTCCTGTGTTCACCGTCGTCTATGTTGTGGGTAAGTCCAGCGGGGATACCTTTATTTACAATATTTGTAAAGCTAGGGTGACTTTGAGAGAAGTGTGAGGTTAGGACGTCCGTAAACCGGTTTAAACCCCCAGTGGTGTTTTTGCTGCTGACCGTGCCAAGGCGGTACTCTCTTTGTCACCCTTCCTTTTGTTTCCTTTTGTTTGCATTGCGTCTTTGTGCTTGTGGTTTGTTCATGTTGTGGAACGTTTGTCCCTGGTTCTTGTGTGTCTTTTGGTGTTTTCTGTGTTCATTTCGTGTGTGTGCGTGTGCGTTTGGGTGTGTGGTTGTGTGTGTGTGTGTCATGCTGTCTATCGGTGTTTTGGTGGTGGTTGCGTCTTGCATGTGGCTTTGCCTGCTTGACTTTACTACTTTTCCATTCCTATAGTATATTCATGGATACAAACACTTTGGTTGCTTGTAGCAGATTAATAGAGATAACCACCCCACTTGCCTATGGCAGATTCACGCTAGAACTACTTTAGTTGCTTATTTAGATCGTCCGCAAAATGACAAAAGTAGTTGTTTACATGTTGCTCTGAATTGTGACCCGTAAATACAGTATATCACAGGATTTGTGGCGCAGTTTAGGAAATAGGAACGTAAAAAGAACTTGTAAGCTGCCCGTTCAGTATCCGACATATTTTCTTCAAATGTATTATCAATTTCCCGAATAAGTATCAACAGAATGTTTGGCAAGTAGCTCACAATGAAAGTCACGGATACTAGTAGCATAAGAACGCTTGTTTTACGAACATTGGAAGACTGGTGCGAAAAACTGGAACTGGCTTCAGATCTACGATGTGCACTTTGTGGAGTTACTGAAGCAACATCACAACTGGTATTGGACGAAGAAGCACCATTGTTTACAGTTGAACTGGATGTATAGGGGTTGTTCTCGACATCGTTTGAGTATAGACCTTCCTGAACATTTACATGCACAGCAGAGAGAGACATTATCGACAAGGGCATTTGACCGGTGAGTCTCCGCTTTGTTGTTGCTATAAAACCGCCAGGCAATCGTTTGCTGTGTTTGTGCATCGCGACCCATATACAACAGTACATAACAATGATAAACACCATACCAACACTAAACATTCCTGTCAACACTATGATGTTCACTAGAGGTATTACAGAGTCTTTCATATCCTCACCAATTGAGCAATCTGTCCCAGTAACATTGAATGGGTGAATAACAACAGACCTTCGGCTAAAAATGAATAACGCAGGCCATGATACTGAAACACCAAAGAAGATACAACAAGCGCATAAAATCTTGGCATATTTTCTCGCAATCTGCCAACCAAAAGGTTTACACATTCGTCTATACCTATCTGTTGCGATGACCATCAGTATGGCAGCGGATGACAGAGTACTGATTGTGTTTCCAAACCTAGAGGCTTTACATAACCAGGGATATCTGAAGTTATATTGCATTGTCATTGTCGTTATTTCCAGCGGTAAAACAACACAACATGTGAACAGATCAATGACACTGAGACACAAGATGTAGTACTTGGTATTGGAAAGTCCATACTTGGTCTTGTAGACGTAAAATACCAAGATGTTTCCAAATGATCCCGTGATTATTAACAGTCCAAGGTAGGTGATAGTTGGAACGGCTCGGGAAACCTCCCGGCTGTTTAATTCCTCAATATCGGAATGGTGGTCCGAATTGTTCATGTCTCCTACTCGACCAGCTGCTACACGTGTGATGTCTAGAGGATCAGGTCTGAGCTTAATACATTACATGTGGATGCAACATATTTATTATATGTATGAACTCTTGCAAAATAATTCATGAGCTGGTATTATAATATTAAAATGTGACACAATTTCTAGGAAATGTGTCAAAATGCAGACTACACTCAGTATTGAAACACACAATGTACTACAGTAAACCCCCTCTAAATCGGACGTAAGATTTAGTATAAATATTGGCCTTGGAGACAGGTGGCAGCTTAATGCAGGATTAGTGTCACACCGAAAGTTTCTCCATGAGCTTTCTGTACGACTTTAACCCTGCTTTAAGCAGCCACTTGCTTAAAATTATCTTTTTTTTCTGTACTAGATATTCGGTTTAGAGGGGGTTTACTATGCATGCAGTGGGTGTTGGGAGTGACTTACCATGCTGTAATTGTTTACGCCTAATGCACAACGGTCCGCACATCCGTCCGTAGCGCGTGTACAAAGTAGTGATAAATGTACTACTGAAATCTGTATGTTGCTCTTGAGACCTATACATATAACCAGTCGAGAAGCTGGGTGAAAGTAAACCCAGCTGCACGAATGCAGGGCATTGAGTGAACGCAGCCCTAGCTGTGTGAAAGCAGACATAACTGCACGAAAGCAGGTCTATCTATATGAAAGCAGACTTGTGAGAAAGCAGACTTAACTATGTGTACGTAGATCTAGCTATGTGAAAGCATGCCGTTGTGTGAAGGCTGACCGTTGTGTGAATGCAGACCGCTGCGCGGTAGCTGGTCGTTGGGTGAAAGCAGATAGTTGTGTGAAAGTAGACATACATGTAGCTTTATTAAAGCTGACCGTTGTGTGGAAGCTGGTGGTTTTGTGAAAGCATGTCTTTTCGTGAAAACTTGGAGTTGTGTGAAATCAGACCGTTGGTGAAAGCAGGTCGTTGTGAGCTTACCGTTGTGTAAAAATGTGTCGTTATATTAAAGCATGCAGTTGTGTGAAAGTTGGTCGTGGTGTGAAAGTTTGCCGTTTTGTGAAATATGTTCATTTAGTGAAAACATGACTATCTGTGTGAGAACAGGCCGTTGTGTGAAAACATGCTTTGTGAGAAAATATGCAGAAAAAGAATGCATACAGTCCGCTTTGTGAAAGCGTGCATAGCTGTGTGAAAGCAGACCTTTATGTGAAAGCAGACCTTTATAAAGTACGTCTAGGTGTATTTAAGCAGACCAAAACTGTGTATAAGCAGACCCAGCTGTGTCAGAATGGGTCTACATATGTGAAACAATACTAGCTATATAAACTTAGGCCCAGATGTTTGAAGAAGAAACATTGTTTGAAAGCAGGCCATTCCGTAAAAGCAAGCGGTCGGGCGAATGCATCTTGCTGTGTGAAATCAGGCCCAGTCATGGAAAAGCAAGTCTAGATGTACGAACGTTGTACTGGTCTATCTGTGTTAAATCAGACCGTTGTGTGAAGGCAGGTTATTGTGTGGAAACAGTTCGTTGTTTGAAAACATGGTTAATTGTATTAAAGCAGGCTCAGTTGCATGAGAGCAATCAGACGTAGTTGTGTGAAAGCATGCCTAGCTGTGTGAAAGCAGGCTTGACCCTGTCCTTCATATAAACGCATTTCACGCATATGCAAACAGTAGAGTAGACTCAGTAGACTCAGATCAGGGCCTGCTCTATTTTGCTGTTTATGTAGTTTCTAGAATGGATACAACATCCCACCTTCGATATATCATCATAACTATTTTGTCCATGAATATTCAGTAGGTATTGGAATTTGTAAAAAATGTAGAACAGGGAAAGTGGTTAATTGCTATGAACGTGTTATTTGGAATGGATGAAACATAGGATAAAGAACTAAGTTTCAAATTGCAACTAGGCTGTGTCTGTGCCTGATCAAGATCTAAATTGTCTGACGCATACCTGACTTTTGCTGAGAAGAAACTCTGCGATCCTGTAAAGCAGTTGATGAGAGTTTTAATTAGATAGGTACAGTATAATTATACCGTAATTATTCAGATACATGTACACAGTCTCCCCCTGCCCCACACAGTTTCCCCTCTACCAACCAGTCTCCCCTCTCTCACCAAGTCTCCGCCTCTCTCACACAGTCGTCCCTACTCCAGCTCATTCTCTCCTCTCCAACCCAGTCAGTCTCCTCTCACAAACGGAATAACCCCTCTCCCACAAGTCTACTCCACTCCAACTCATTCTCTCTCTCACACCCAGTCAACTCCACTCCAACCAGTCAAATCCACTCCAGCAAAGAAGTCTCCCCTCTCACACCCAGTCACCCCTCTCCAACCCATCTCCCTCTCAAACCCGGTCTCTATATTCTAACCCAATCTCCCCACTCCAACCAAGTCTCCTCCCAAACCCAGTCGCCCCTCTTACACTCAGTCAATCCCACTCCAACCCATTTTCCGCCTCTTCCTCCACTCTACCCTCTCCAAACCAACCCCCTCTCCAACGCAGTATCCCCTATCCAGGCCATTCTCCCCTCTCATACACTATCTCTTCCTTTCCAGCCAAGTTTCCCCTTTTCAACTCATTTTCCTCTCCCCACCCAGTCTCCCCCATTCCAACCCGGTCTTCCCTTTCCCACCAAGTCTCCCCTTTCCCATCCACTTTCCAACTCATTCTCCCCTCTCACATCCAATCTACTCCACTCCAATCCAGTCTCTCCTTTCACACCCAGTGTCCCCTCTCCCACACAGTCACTCCTTACACACCCAGTCTCCCCGTTCCAACCCAGTCTCCACTCTCCCATAGTTCATTAAGCTGAAGGCGTCAATTTGGCACCATATTGCTAACTTAATTAGCTTACCTGATAGCAAAAGGTGTAGACCCTGATAAAACTTCTCCACTAGGAGCAGTATGAGTGGGGTCTGCACTATTTGCCTTGTTGTCTGTCTAAGAGTAGTTAGGTAATTAGGGTAAATTCCAAAATGCATTCTGTAATAAGAAAGGTTGTGTAACACGGCGTCTAAACTAGATGAAACCTGTTTGCAAAGTTGTCACCGATCCCCTGTTTCATCGAAAGGCGTTTAATGAGTATGCGTGGGTGCAGATTGTGATTTTCAAAGTTGTTCATGTATAGATAACTATGTCTGGATAACTATCATATTATCATATCATATCCAATTTAGCCTGTGATTCTTTGAACTCGTATTCTAAAGATAATATTTACGGATGCAGAAATTCGTTTGCCAATGTGACCTTGGTAACATAACTTATCAAGCAAACAGTGCAGACTCTTATGTCCGTTTACATAATGTTTGCATATGTGCTGTTTACCTATCTGAATGCAGGTAACGTATGCATGGGCATTTGCAAACAGTGTAGATCCAGATCAGAGGGCTCATAACGGATCCCTCTGATCAAGATCTGCACTGTTTGTCATTCAGAGTTCTCCAGCAAGTTAAAGCATTTCATACTGAATGGGCGCTATAGCTAAACGCTGATGGGCTATTCCACCTTGATAATACAGGGTGGTAAGGGTCAAGGAATGCTATGCACAGATACTATGACCGTTTATTTTCTGTTGGGTAGGAAGGGAGGGAAGCGTTACGAGAAACCCTACAATATTCTCTAGAGTTATCGATACTGTTATGTTTATTTAACAAATTAAGCACCTGGGATTATCGCCAGTTGTAGTTATAAACTAGTTACAGTAAAACTCGATTATCCGAACACTAAAATACGTATTATTATCGATCTTTAAGACAGGTGGCAGCTTAATGCATGGTGAAAGTCATGCAGAAAGCTCCTCTAGGAGCTTTCTGCATGACTTTCATCATGCATTAAGCAGCCACCTGCCTAAAAGAGTCTAAATTCGTTTATAACGAAAATTCGAATAATCGAGGTTTTACTGTATGTATTGCTTGTTAAAACGCAGTCAAATACAGTTCAAGTTCGATATCTCAATGGACTATACAAATTAGTTCGAGATAACAGAAGTTCGGGTTATCCGCTGTCTAATCTGAACAATTTCTCGGGTTCACAGCTTAATGCAGGTCTAAAGTAATGCTGAAATGTTGTCACATGTGTTTTTGGATAGCTGTAGCAATACATTTAAGAGCAATTCTGTAGTGTAAGTCTTGAAAGGATTGAACTTTTTGTTCGAGTTATTTCGACGTTCGAGTTATCCGAGTTCGAGATATCAATTCATAATTGCATTTAACGTTTTTTGTCATGGTAAGATGTCGAAACACTCGACATCGTTCTCAGGCTTTTGATTGGTCAGATTTGAGTTCTCAAGCTTTTGATTGGTCAGATTTGAGTATGATGAATATTAAGTTTTATATAAACAGGTGATTGGTATACAGTATACCTATCTACTCTTATTAACATTCGCCTATTTACATTTTTAAAACCCCTCTAAACATTCCACCCAACACAAGAGAGTCTCATTCTAGGCCCTTATTAACTCATTCCCTCCTAGACTATTTCTAGAGCCAACATATTTGAATTAATCTAAAAGGAGCATTGACTATAGAAAAGGAGAACATTAAATTGAAACTATTGTCACAGATTTATTAGATACAGGAGAGTTTGCACATCTGACAGCTGATAACTGTGATATCTCCATGGACAGTTTTATGCCGGTATCAGACCACCCACATGACCCTCCCTTTTTAACATATCTCAGTCAGTTCATTTTCTTCTAGTAGTGTCTCAACTGAAGCTGAGGACCATCTACAGCAACTAAGAACCTTACGCCAAGGTATCAGAAAAAGTCCCATTATAGCTAACTTAAATATTAACCCTTCGCTTGCTATTCACGTCAATATACTTACTTGTAAATAGTGAAGACCCAGATGAGACAGCTCCTGCAGGAGCTGTCTCATCAGGGTCTGCACTATTTACAAGTTGATTGTGCAACCAGTGCACTCCACAGCAGTGATTGCACAGTGAAATACTTGTAAACAGTGCATATATGTGTAATTACACAACAGGGCATGGGTAAAGAAGGAGAAATGCGTTTTCAAATTCAGCAAGGGAATGGTTAACAGTTTGAAAAGTAAATTCTCGGAAATACAGGAAGTCCTATGTGACAAACTTGAAGACATACTTATCTTAGCTGAAACAAAACTTGATGATTCTTTTAATAATAACATTTTAACTGCCATGGCTACACAATGGAAAGGAAAGATAGAAACAGATATGGCGGAGGAATACTTGTATACTTAATGGATGAGCTTTGCCTGTAGCAAAAGACATGAGTTTGAATGTCCCACTGTTGAATCTATGTGCTTTGAGCTGATAATGAACCAACGGAAGTGGGGTATACTGGCACTTTATAAGCCACCAGCTACTAAAGACTCTGTATTTGTTGATGATGTTTCTTTTTCACTAGATAGGATGTTTATGAAAAACGAGAATATTATAGCAATTGGTGATTTAAACTTTGACCGTAGCAAACCAGATAAGTGGAAACCACTTGATCATGTTAGTGATGCTTTTAATCTTGTTAATATTGTTAAGAGTCCAACATGTCACGTTAAAAATTATGATCCTTCATGCCTTGATGTAATTCTTACAAATAATAAGTATCTATTGTGTAATACTTCAAACTTTGACATTGGTCTCAGTGACTGTCACAATCTGGTTGCCACAATGCTTAGAGAACAGTGTAAACAAATATAACCGAAATATGTTAGTTTTATATTATGTAATTTTTTAACACAGCTCATTTGAATAGGGAATCGTAAAATGTCCCATTTCATGTAGCTCATGTTTTTGATGATATAGATAATACTTATTGGGGCTACTGGGGTTTTACTTAAAGAAATTAATAATGAAAAAGCCCCTTATAAACAGAGAAAAGTCAAGAAAAACTCTCCTCCTTTTGTAAATGGGAAACTAAGGAAGGTTATCTATAAGAAAAAGACTCTTAGAAATAAATATTTTGTTGTCAAACTTAAAAGTCAATCAATGAAAGTATATTTTAAGGAGAGATGTGAAGGGGGTCCAAGCTAAAAACAATTTTGGCAAACTATCAAACCATTTCTGTCCAGTAAAACTGTCTTAAATTCCGGGAGTAAGATAGCCTTAAATGAAAATGAGTGTTTAGTTTGAGATGAAAAAGAAGTGTGTGACAGACTGAATGATTTTTATGTAAATAGTGCAAGTAATATTGGGATAAATAACTCAGTACAGATAAATGACCAACATCTAAAGTATTTTGGCGATAAAAAGGAACATTCAAGGCAATAGTATTGTTTATTTCAAACATGTAAATACATCTTATGTACATAATCTGTTAAGATCAATTGATCCGAAAAAGCAACTGGAGTAGATAATCTACCACCAAGAGTATTACGGACAGGTGCAGAATCTCTGGCAGGACCTCTCACACGTATAATAAATGTTTGTTTTGATAAATCTATGTTTCCAGACACTCTCAGATCACACCTGTTTATAAGAAAGATGACCCTTCCTTAAAAAGAGCTATCGTCCTGTCAGTAATCTCCCTACCATATCTAAAGTGTTTTAACAATCTATATCGGACCAACTCTCATATTACTTTGAAAGTGGACTTTTTGACAAGTGTTTATCAGCTTTTAGAACCACATATCGAGGGTTTGGTGCTAAACTATTGTAACTCCTTCACATTGTGAAGGAGTTACAATAGTTTAGCACCAAGCCCTCGATATATTTGCCAAACTACCTTACTTAGGCTGATTGAAGACTGAAAAGCTGCTTTAGACGGACATGAGCATGAACCATACTAATGGATCTGTCTAAGGCCTTTGATTGCCTTCCGCATAAATTGATTGTTCAAACACGTATAGCATATGGACTCTCAGAATCAGCAGCATTGCTTTTAGGGGATAATTTGTCATTCAGAAAGCAGTGTGTCAAACTAGATGAATGTCATAGCAAGTGGTCCGATATTTCGAAAGGCGTGCCACAGGGATATATTCTTGGGCCGCTAATTTTTAACATATTCATAAAGGATAGTTTTTACTTCACTGACAACACTACACTATATCTATGCAAATGACAACACTCTCACGTATTGGGATAAGGATATACAAAGTCTGAAGAAAGTGCTTGAAAAAGAAAGATCCAATATAATCAGCTGCTTTGACATAAACTTCATGCACGCTAACCCAGACACGTTCCATTCTATATGTATAGATAAATCAACAACAGATTGCATCAAGTCATTCAATATAAATAACACAGCTATAATCTGTAAATCAATTGTAACATTATTAGGTATTGAAATAGATTCTTTGTTAAATGTTGATTGTCATGTCTCAAATGTATGTAAGAAAGCTACAAGACAAGTCAATGTACTTGCTAGACTCTACAAATATCTGGACCAGGTTACTAAACCTCTGATATATAAATGTTTCAAACGCTCAAATTTCAATTAGTGTCATATTGTATGGCATTTCTGAAGTAAATCAAATACTGAAAAACTGGAGAAACTCCAATATAGGACACTTAGATTTGTTTTTAATGACTTTGACTCAAGTTATCTGCAATTGTTAGAAAGAGCTGGCATGCCAACACTTCATGTCAACCGTTTAAGACTGATTGCAACAGAGGTTTTTAAAATCTTCATTACATTTCTCCTGTATATATACAATAAAATATATGTACGTTCAAATCACTATTCTTACAGATGTAGCAATGTCCTTGACGTGCCGAGATTCAGAACTGTCAAATATGGTAAAAAACGTTTTAGATATGAGGCCACCCAGGACTGGAACAGCTTACCAAATGAGTATGGCGAGTTCAAGAGGCTGATCCGGACCTGGAGTGGCACTCATTGCAAAACGTTCTATGTGTATTTTCATATTGTTGCAGTATTTTTAAATTATTTTATTTTATACACTTGTATACCTGTTTAAACTTTTGACCTATATAAAAGTTCTTCCTGATATGTGTATGGTCCGATACTTCTGTACAACTTAATTGTTTGACATGCTAGACAGTGCAGACCACTCAAGAGTCATCTAATGTGGTTTGTATTGCAACATATATTTAATAACATATGAGCTTGATCAGGTAGACTTTTGCTAGATAAGTTCTAAATGCTTGCAGTTGCTTTTCAATTATGTGTGTAATTGTAGCATGATTTTTCTGTACCCCTTTGATTTATTCTATGCATGATATGAGCTTGAACCAGTGCTAGGAAAGTATTCTGGTGTAAAATTAATATTTTGCTTGCCTGAGTTTTTTCGGCCTGTAAATGTAAGCTCACCAGAGCACAAAGTGCTCAATGTGAGTTGTTGTGATCGCCTGATGTCCGTCGTCCGTCGGCGTGCGTCGTACGTCGCCAATAATTTGAACCTTTAAAACTCTTCTCCTATGGATCTGCAGGGCTCTCAGCGTTCATCTTTGGCACATAGCGTCATCTGTCCAGAGGCCCTCTACAAAGATTATATTAATTATACCCGGGGGTCAAATTTGGCCCTGCCCCAAAGGATGCCTTTTTCATGTAGAAACATAGTAGTGAAAGCTTTGAAAATCCTCTATGAATTTGAGATGTTCTCAGCATTCATATTTGGCACATATCATCATGTTTATCAGGTCCTCTACAAAGGTCTTTTTTTTTTTTTTTAAAAATTATGCCCCTAGGGTGAAAATTGGACCCGCCCCAGTGGTGGCCAGTTTTCAATAGAGAGATATAGTGATAACTTTGAAAATCTTCTCCTTTGGAACTGGAAAGTTGTCAACTTTTAATCTTGGCGTAGTGATGCTTTGGAGAAAGGAGCCTGAGATACAAAGACACTATGGATTTTATGAAGAGACGAAGAGTTACGATTAATCCTTTGCTTCATAAATACGCCTTCCTATGCCATTGCAGACAGAGTAGACCCAGCTCATTACGTCTACTATAGGAGCCGTCTGATCAGGGTGTGCTTTCTTTGTTTTGCTTAATATATGATACAATATACATGTAGATATGATTATTATGATTATGATCATGGGTCCATGTGCTGATTTAAGAAAACTATTCTACTTAATTTTCATGACATCATGGTTTCGGGCATGCATATTCATGGATAAAAGGGTTAACAACGAGGTTATCCCCTACTCCCCCAGGAGTGGATTGTTTTCAATAGAAACATATTGTAAAATTTCCTCCACAAAATTTGTATGGATTATGGCCCTAGGGCAGAATGAGGCCTGCCTAAGTGGTGGCCATTTTTTCTATAGAAACATTGAGAAAATTTAAAAATCATCTCCTCTGTTTGTCTGGTGAGATATAGTAGGGCTATCATGGCCCTCTGATTTGGTTTATTTGTCAGTTTTATTAGTCTTGTTATGCTTACAAAAGAGGTTGATCTTTTATCACATTTGTTTATAATACTTAGCCTTTAATTTCATACTAACCCATTGGCCTTATGCTCAGCATGTGATATTTCAGACGGAGACTTAGGGCAGGGCTAGAGGGTATGTACTGTGGACTTTGTGTATGTCTACAAGCTTCTAACTTTATTGTAGTTTGTTAAGCCAAGGGAATTAACTCATACATTAATAAGTTTGGACCTTGTATGAGTTACTTCCTTTTTACAGTCATAATGTCAAATGAACACCACTGACATTCTAATTTGTTGTTTTTTCATTGCAAATTGCATGCAAGTGTTCTGTGATAAGGTGGCATTGTTCCGAAATTTAATTATTGTTGTTGCTATTTATTATTATTATTATTATTATTATACTACATTGATATAGCGCTCTTTTCACACAGGACATGTGCGTTCAAAAACTCTTCACATGGAATAAGTTACTAATCGGAACGAACCGCATGGTTATCTATTCAGGCAATGAAAGATATACAATATATATATATATATATATATATATATATATATATATATATATAGTAATCTATTATCGGCAAAAGGCAGACCCAAAATATCTAAAAACCAGTAATAGGCAGACGCTGAACATAGGCAGACGAATCCGGGTCTGCCTTTGTTTTGTCGATCTGTTAAATCACTTCAACATGTAACGTCATCTAAAATATCGCATTGCATAGGAGATTTGATGTTATTCTACAGGTTTATGTCGAATATGGAGTCTGTTCATAATAAAAAGTGGAGTTACATCAGATCAAATTTTGACCGTGTATATTTCGCGTTAGATACAAACCCAGCATTGGGCAGACTATTTAAAATGATGCCCTGTACCATTAAGTGGCGAAAAATTTACGAGGACAAAGGAAAATACAAACTTTTAATTCATAAAGACATTCTCAGGAATTTTTTAAATGTTTTAGTGTTATTTTTAAAGAACATATTATATGCATCTTACGGAGCTGCGATGGTTTTAACGTGAATCAATCCGGCTGCTGAAAATTTTGGACCTCAGACTTCAGTTTCAGTACCCCACCCACTATTATCGTACTGAAAATCAATGTAAGATGGCTTTCCGAGGACTATTACTTCCATTCTACCTCATTACCATATATTTTTACATGAAGCCGATTACTATTGAGTCTGTATGTATACAGACAAGGAACATTATTGTCCATAGCGGTGAATGGCTGATATTGAGAGATACTACGTTACATACAGATAGACAAGCCAACCAGAGTGTTCTCTTAAATGTTACTAAGAGTACCCATACAAGGACACACTGTGACCGATCTACATATATAGACAACAGACAAAGTAACATATATGTTTTCATGTTTAACATGTTAATCCTGAGCGGGGACATATCGACAAATCCTGGCCCTACCAAGTTCCCTTGTGGGACTTGTTGGAAACCAGTGCGGTCAAACCAACAGGCATTACAATGTGATGATTGCTACGTATGGTTCCACCGTGTGTGTCTTGGTATAGACAAACAAGAGTATCTACGTCTGGGCGAGTCCAGTGAGGACTGGTACTGTAATGGCTGTACCCTACCACAGTTTACTGACTCATTCTTTAATTCTACAGGAACACTGTCATCTGATGTATCAATGAGAACTGATGAGAGTCTTGATGACAGTGCCCTACCGATCAATATTGATGACTCAAATGTGACTTGTGATAGTGAAAGTGAAAAAACACATGACATTTTCAAGGAACTAAGAGAGCTACGCAAAGGTAACACCAGAAAACCAATAATATGCTATATAAACATAAACAGTATCAGATATAAATTTAATGATCTGAAAACAATCTTACAGGATAAACTATGTGATATCTTAATTGTTGCAGAGACCAAACTTGACAATTCATTTAGCAATAGCTTGTTCCATGTTAATGGATACAAACTTGAAAGGAAGGATCGAAATGCAAAGGGGGGAGGTGTGATGGTATTCTATAGATCTGACCTTGCAATCAGAAGAGTACCAAATCTAGAATGTACAGATATTGAAAGTATTTTCATAGAATTTAGACTAAACAAACGTACATGGGGCATTGTATGCTCCTATAGAAAACCTGATCTAGATAATAATGTTTCTGAGAATGATCTCACAAACAGATTGGATCAAATACTTATAAAGTATGATCACATATGTGTGATTGGGGATCTAAATTATAATCTTCTTGATGAGAATAAATGCTTACCTTTGAAAACCATATGTGATACTTTTGGCTTAGTAAATCTAGTCAAAAATGCAACTTGTTTCATGAAAAACAACAAACCATCGTTAATAGATGTTTTTCTTACAAATGAACCGAATATGTTTTGTAACACAATAAACTATGACTGCGGTCTCAGTGATTGTCATCACATGTTCGGATCCACACTGAAAGAAAATACTTCTTCTAATAAAAGACAAAAGATCACATTTCGCAGTTACAAAAATTTCCAGGAGGCTGAGTTCATCCGGGATGTCCAGGGGGCGCCCCTACATGTGGCTGATATTTTTGATGACGTCGATGACTGCTACTGGGCATATGAGGGGCTCCTCATGGAGATTGTGGATGAGCATGCGCCAAAGAAACAAAAATACCCTAAAAAGGACCCACCACCATTTATGAATAGCGAACTTAGAAAAGCGATTTTCAAAAAGAAAATGCTCTTCAATAAGTACCATAAATACAAAAATAATCATAATTGGGATTTATATAGACGTCAAAGAAATTATGTCACTAAATTAAGACGTCAATCAATCAAACTTTATTTCTTCGAAAGATGTAGTGGAGGTCCGAAATCAACAGATTTCTGGCCTACCATTAAACCTTTCTTATCATCTAAGCAGTGTAAATCTGCGAACGATACAATCTTACTTGAAAATGAAACACTGGTAAATGACCAAACAGAAGTATGTAATAAATTCAATGACTTCTATATTAATATCGCAAAAGAAATTGGTATTAATGCAAACAGTGACCATAGTCAACAGCATCCCAGTATTGAAGCAATTAAACAAAAGCATACTGAAAATAATAGGTTTGAATTTCAACCTGTTAATAGCTGTCAAGTGGATAAACTTCTTAGAGGTTTAGATAAGAAGAAGGCCACAGGTGTAGATAATTTACCACCTAAGATAGTGAAGATATGTGCTGATGTTATGAGTCAGCCTTTAGCTAATATTTTTAATAAATCAATTGAAACAAATAAATTCCCTGACAGACTAAAAGAGGCACAGGTAACACCAGTATTCAAAAAAGATGACCCATTCATGAAGAAGAATTATAGACCTGTCAGCATTCTGACAGCATCTTCTAAAATATTCGAGAAACTGATGGCAAATCAGCTTAACGAGTATTTTAGTTCTGTTTTTCATGAGTTTCTGTCAGCTTTCAGGAAAGGTTTCGGATGTCAGACAACTCTCTTACGTCTTGCGGAGGACTGGCGGAGCGCTCTGGACAGAAATGAACATGTGGGAGCTGTTCTAATGGATCTGTCCAAGGCCTTCGACTGTCTACCGCATGACCTAATAATTAGTAAGCTTCAAGCATATGGACTGACACAAAGCACAAAGCATAATGCGGCGTCTGGTCAGAGACTACACCGTTTTCTGATAGGAATTTCAGTATAAAACAAAACGAAATTGAAAAATTAGGCCAGCCACCCCTTAGATAAAGAATGGACTAATCCAATATATAATCATGGAAGAATCCACTGGGAGCAAAGTGTTAAAGTGGTTATACAGGGTTAAAGTGGCAATCTCTACTCGCAATGCGTTTGAAAATGACTACAACTTACATTAATGTTTATATGATGAAACGAAGCATATCGCAAGAAATATGTTTGATACCGTACTGGTTTATATCCCTGCATTATTTGGGACTAGTATGTCATTTCAATGCAGATATTTTCGCTTTCAGAATGTGTATGCTTTCAGATATGTACGCTTTCAGATGTATACATTTTTAAAAGATGTACGTTTTTAGATGTACACTTTCAGATCTATATGTACGCTTTCAGATATGTAAAATTACAGCATGAACAGACTTACACACCTATCGTACAAAATACACATACAAGTATTAGATGCGTTTATGTCCGGTTTAGTGGGGGATCAAAGGCCGTTTTAGAGGGGTGACCGTTCGGTTAAGGGGAGTAAATATTTTTATTTAAATAAAATTCCGCTTTTGAGGGTGGGAGGGGGTGGCATTAAGTCAAGAAGAGTAAAAGTTGTGATAAACGTTCAGTTTAGCAGGGTTAACGTTCGCTGAACCTATATCTCCAAAGGTTAACTTTAGACCCAATCTCTTTGAATACATCTACCGAAAATGAGCATTTACTATAGAGAAAAGGAATATTTTAGAATTGTGTAGCTTTGAAACCAATGTGATAAATAGAGCATTTGCTCCAGAGGAGCTAAATGCTCTATTTATCACAATGGTTTCAAATAGTGAGGCGCTTGACTACCAATCCGGAAGTCCAGTGTTCAAATCCCAGTCTCTCTCGGAAATTTCAGATGTACGCTTTTCAGAGTCTCCCACCAGTACCTCCTCTCCGCCCAGGGGGTTAACATGGGTACACGTGAGGGTCACTACCCGGTACTGCGGCTGCACGGTTGCGCCATATTTTAGCAGTGCTCAATATTGTAGGCGAATGACTCAATGGCCAGGGGAGTAAATGTACAGTCGGCTAAGTGGTCGTTTCGGACTGAAAGTAGACTATATGTATAACTAGGTACCTTTTTTACAAAGGAGTAGACAGACGTATTTAAGGAGGAAATGGTTAAGTGGAGTTAAAATCTGGTTTTTGCATAACTTTTGACCTGTATTAAGCTATCAACTGCCTTATAGACCCATAACTACACCTGTTATTGATGGCCGCTTAAGACAGGTTCCACTGAACGGTGTTACTGTTATCTAATCTATTTCTAACCAATTATTAATTATAAGAAACGATGACGCTAGGCCTATACTCGAGACGCTACACTACCCAGACAATATCCGGTTACACCCGCATCCGTGTTTTTACATTCGACTGTCAAAACCCTCTCGAATATCAGAGTAGAAAAATCCATCAGTATCGATAACCATACGATCCACTCAGTATGAAAGGTTGAAACTTGCTAGAGGATTCCGAATGACAACCGGTACAGATCATGTAGTCCTATGAGTCCTCTGCCCTGGCTCTATACTGTTTGCTAGTTTCTCCATGCATTCAAATGGATAACATTCCTGCGCGCTACAAAACAATAAATCTGCTTTATCTCTGATCTATAGTTCGATTTCGAGTGCTGAGCCGTGACTGCACTTTTCTATTTATAGAAATTACAATCATTCTAATTTATGGGTTAGTGGACAATGGTTGTCACAATAAGCTCGTTGTAATTGTGCAGTATTAGTATTATATACAGTAAAACCTCTCTAAAACGGCCACTATACATCAAGTATTTTGTGTTAAAGACAGGTGGCTGCTTAAAGCGAGGTAAAAGTAAAACAGAACGCTCCTGCCCTAAATACAAACTAATTAACACAATTTAGTGGCCGTTATAGAGAGATTTACTGTATATGCTTATTACTTGTCTGTAATACCACAGGTAACTCCTGCGTTTTACTTCTACGGGTGGACTGGTCCTAAAGGTAACAGCTCACGGGTCAAAATCGAACTCTACATGTAGAGCACTGTTTATGTACCGACTTCGACTCGTTCAAGTTTTTGAGTTTTACTGACCGAGACATTCAGTTTAAAATAACTTGGAGTCTGATGAGATGCCGAATTACTCGGTCTTTCAACTGGGTTCAGGGTCCATACTTATAAAGCTTTTAGCTGAGTCTGAGTTTCGTTCTCAAGCTTTTGATTGGTCAGATATGAGTTCTCAAGCTTTTGATTGGTCAGATTTGAGCCAGAGGCTCAAATCTGACCAATCAAAAGCTTGAGAACGTACTCAGAGTCAACTAAATGTTTTATAAGCATGTACCCTGGTTGTTTCCATATGCCAGTCAGATACGGGTTAACTATTTACCTTATAGGCTATTTTTAGACCTGACCTCTTTGAATACCATACCGAAAAGGAGCATTTACTAGAGAAAAGGAAAATCTTAAAATTGTGTAGTTCTGAAACCATTGTGATAAATAGATCATTAGTATGCTCCTATTGAGCAGAGGTTCAATTTATCATAATGGTTTCAAAACGTGATTTTACAGAGGCTTCAAAAGGTGTTAAATGAGGGAACGGGTTAATGTAATCTAGTGAGTGATGTTCATTATCTGCTTTGACAGCAAAATGAATGGTACATACGTTCTTGTTTAATTCTAGTGCGGAGACGAAATATATGCGACATTTGCAATGAGCGTAAATCCAGATCAAAGGGCTCATGAAAGGGTATTTTGCGTCATTAGGGTCAGTATATTTTTGTCCTAAAAAGTAATGTATTCATAAAGCTCCTTAGGAATAACATTTTAACCTTAGGAAAACTTAAGGAGAATGTTTCTGTCTACATTTTTTTAATGACTTCTAGAATATTGGGGTAAGTATACATGTACATGTATATTAAATATAGCTTTCTTTCTCTTACATATTTTTACTTGTTTTCATTTTATAAGATTGAGGAATATTCAAGAAACTAAGGGAGTTTCTTAAATTTCTCCTTAGAAGCTTTATGGATATGAGTCCTGGATCCATATTCATAAAGCTAAGCTCCTTAGGAATATTTTAATCTTAGGACACCTTAAGGGAACTATTTCTGTCTACATCTGTAGCAAAACTATACAGTAAATTTTCATTCAATAACTTCTAAAATATTTTGTTAAATGTATATTTGATATACAGCTTTATTTTTCTGAAATATTTTAACTTGTATTGAATTTATAAGACTAAGGAATATTCAAGAAACTAAGGAACTGTCGTAAGTTTCTCCTTAGGAGCTTTATGAATACGGGCCCAGGTCTATATTATTCCATAAGCCAACAGAGCAGACGTCTGATCGGGGTCATCTCTGCGTGAAAAGGCGTAGAAAGCAGGCGCGGATTTAGAGGGGCGGAGTTGGCGTACATGTACCCCCCTCCCATAGCCACCTGCCTTTAACACAAAAAATGATGTAATTTAGTGGTCGTTGTATTTACTTACGAAAAGGTATTTCCAGATTCAGACTGTCCTCCCATTCTCTAGAAATTGAAACGGGAAGATACATGTATACTAATGTGGAGAGAAACAATGGACTGTGCAGACTTTGTAATATGAATGTTGTGGAATCTGAGTATCATTTTATTCTACGCTGTCCATTTTATCGAGATCTAAGACAATTATATGGAATTCATATGCAATTTCCTTCTAAACATAAGTTTGTAAGAATACTGTCATGCAGAAATACTGGTTCTATTAGAAATGTAGCAAAATATGTGCATAATGCTACGTTAAGGAGACAAGAGAAACTAAATGATATAACTGCTGCTTAGAAATTTGAAAATTGTGTGTTTGACTATTTATGTATTAATTGAAATTATGTATATGTATGAAATGTATATAACTTTGTGACGGTCACCTGTACTAATATTGTTTAAATGGCCAAAGGTATTGTATATGCCGATTTGCCAATAAACTTTGAAACTTGAAACTAAAAATCAATAAAACAATTATTCAGTAGGAGTGCTTTATTTCCCTCACCAAATTAAGCTCTTTTTAACATGTATTACAAACACACTATTTATTTATGTCATCAAACGTTAAAATCTACCTCCACCCCTCCAAAAAGTCTACGCACCCCCCCCTCAATCTGAAATCCTTGATCCGCACCTGTAAAGGCCTATTTCTGGAGTAGACGACTATATCACACGCGGGCTTACTAATATTCAACGAGGACTAACAGTATGTAAAACTGTACAATAAAACCTTTATAAACAAGACTTCTAGCAAAGAAGAATTGGGATACCTTCTTGCATGTGACTGCTTAATGCAGGGTGAACGTTGTGCAGAAAATGAGCTTTCTGTGCGATTTTCAACATACTGTAAAACATCTCTAAACCGGAGTTCTAATTGTGAAGGATTTAGATACGTTTAAGCAGGTGGCTGCTTAATGCAGGGTGAAAGTCATGCAGAAAGCTCCTAGAGGAGCTTTCTGCATGACTTTCACCCTGCATTAAGCTGCCAACTGTCTCCAAGACCAATATGTATACTAAATTGGACGTCCGGTTTAGAGAGGTTTTACTGTACATTAAACTGCCACCTGTCTCCAACACCGATGTTTATACTAAATTTAACGTGCGTTTTAGAGGCGTTTTTCTGTATATAAGGTTCGTAGTATTTAACTCATTACATCATACAGATGTAGGCTATATCAAGTCTCAATCTGAAAACAAATACTAGAGAAATAAAAATAATTGTTTATGACTGTGTGGTTTTGAAAACCATGCGATAAATACAGCATTTGTTCATATGGGGGCAAATGCTCCATTAGTCACAATTTTTACAGAGGACTCAAATGACGTTAACCCATTCCCTCATAGTGATGTCTTTCGACGCAAATGCTCTATTTATCACAATGATTTCAAACTACACAATTTTTAAAATGTCTTTTCCTCTAGTTAATGCTCCTTTTCGGTAGATTTTTTCAAAGAAGTTGGATCTAAAAATAGCATATGAAGTAATGCGTCAATGTGAGTGAGTTGGATTAGGTAATCCTCATGAACAACATGTGTTTACCAAGTAATTCTAAGTACATGTAACTATTTATTTCATTTATCCAAAACAAATGACTTTTGTATTTCTCCGCAAAAGCTTATACTTCTACTGCTCATTACAATTATCCTAGCTACTACGGGTTTGCCAGATGATATTATAGATTTCGAATGATAGGTGCTCATCTTTACAACCTTGGTAGGGATCCAGTGTAGTAAAACCTCTCTAAACCGGAATACTAGTAGATACTTTTAGGCAGGTAACTGCTTAATGCAGGAGCTTTCTGCATGACTTTCAACTTACATTAAGCTGTCACCGATATTTATACCAAATGTAACGTCCAGTTTGGAGGGTTTCGTCTGTACATAAATCAAACGATACATATTATAACTAGAAACTTTGTTTATAAACAAGTACACTCTACCAAACATTCTACAGGATATAAAGGTTAAATATTAAAATCATGAATAGGTTACAATTTGCATAATTATATTGATAGTTCTATATACATGTGCAAACAAAGGTGTAAGCCACATGGCTTTTAACATTTGGCGTTCTGGATAGTTTAACGCGTTTTGGCGCCAAATTTCTGACTGCCGTCTGCAATCCAATTTTGCTAAATCATTTCGTAAAATAAGGAAATGAGCTAAATATATGCAAAATAAATTACAAATATAGAAATAGAGTTTGAGACAAAAAGTAAAGTCCCTGATCAGACGTCGCCTTTTTAAGACGGCGCCTGATCTGGGACTGCACTATTTGTCGTGGTGCATTTCTGCAATATTGTCGGTGAAAGGGTTAACTCCCTGCCAGTGTCGCATCTGTAATTACCTACGCAGACAGTATAATATCGATATAGGATGTCTGGCCATGGAAGAAACTGTATCAATATTAATACCATAAGCAAACAGAGCATATCCTGACCAGACTGCTTTTACAGTTGCTGTCTGATCGGAGTCTAATGGGTTTTATGTATGGAAGGGGTTAACTTTTAGCCTGCTGAGCAAATTATGTTCGCAGAATTTTTCACCAACTACATTTTCAAAATTCAAACAATAATCAATTTGACTACCAAAATGTAGCCAAATCTTGATGTAAAACGCTCTGGATCCTGATGAGTCTCATCCACCCATAGCAGGGTAAAGGTTAAAGATCAATAAAATGGGATTACAACGTTTGGTTTGATTTGTGTTCGACATGCCTTAAACATTTTTCTTCATCAGCTGAGTTTGTCATTCAAAGTTATTTCACACATTATATCCGTTTATGCTGAACTACTTCTACTGTTAACCCTTTCCTTCATAGGCTATTTTTAGATACAACCTCTTTGAATTAATCTACCGAACAGGGGCATTAACTAGAGAAAAGGAAAATTTTAGAAATTTGTTATTTGAAACCATTGTGAAAATAGAGCATTTGCTCCTATAGGAGCAAATGCTCTATTTATCACAATGGTTTCACAAAGTGACTTTTACAGAGTCGTCAAAAGTCGTCAATATGAGGGAAAGGGTTAAACTATGGTAGGTAATTCCAAACCAAATGTATACCGATTCAGTATGACGTGTTATTGAAACACCTTACCTGGTGAAAAACTTAAGTGTCTGTTAATTGGTTACAACCTTCGCTTTCTTTCGATTCGTTTACCCTTTTCCTGCTCTACCTTTAGTTCAAATTTCGATTCTTACTGAATATTCATACACAAAATAGTTATAACGAAATGTGAAAGGTGGAAAAGTGTAGCCATTTTAAGAGGAAAGAAACAAATCTAACAAATTCCATTAGCAAACAGAGCAAAGCCTGATCAGACGGCTCTTATATGAGCCGTCTGATCTGGGTCTCCTCTGTTTAAAACACGTTTATATGAAGGAAAGGGTTAAAATGTTTGAGAAACCATTGACCGAGTTCAGAGGTTATAAATCTTCCTAGTCTGTATCTGAGTTTGTTCTCAGGTATCTGATTGGTCAGATTTTGAGCTTGCTGAAATCCGACCAATCCGGTGATTGATATCAACGCTTTGGTTGCCTATAGTATATTCATGGATATAAATACTTCGGTTGCCTGTTGCAGATTAATGGATATAAACACTTTGGTTTTCTGTAGTAGATTCATGGATATAAAATATTTGGTTGTGTGTAGTATATTCATGGATATAAACACTTTGGTTGCCTATGGTAGATTTATGGATATAAACATGTTTGGTTGTTTGTAGCAGATGAATGGCTATAAATACTTCGGTTGCCTGTACCAGATTAATGGATATAAACACTTTGACTGACTGTAGTAGATATAGCCTGTGGCAGATCCATAGATATAGATGCTTACGTTGTCTGTAGCAGATTCATGGGTATCAACGCTTTGGTTGCCTGTAGTATATTCATGGATATAAACACTTTGGTTGCCTGTAGCAGATTTATGGATATAAGAACACATTTGGTTGTTTGTAGCAGATTAATGACAATACATACTTTGGTTGACTGTACCAGATTAATGGGTATAAACACTTTGGTTGCCTGTAGTAGATTCATGGATATAAACACTTTGATTGCCTGGATATCAACAATTTGGTTTCCTATAGTATATTCATGGATACAAACACTTTGGTTGCTTGTAGCAGATTAATAGAGATAACCACCCCACTTGCCTATGGCAGATTCATGCTAGAACTACTTTAGTTGCTTATTTAGATCGTCCGCAAAATGACAAAAGTAGTTGTTTACATGTTGCTCTGAATTGTGACCCGTAAATACAGTATATCACAGGATTTGTGGCGCAGTTTAGGAAATAGGAACGTAAAAAGAACTTGTAAGCTGCCCGTTCAGTATCCGACATATTTTCTTCAAATGTATTATCAATTTCCCGAATAAGTATCAACAGAATGTTTGGCAAGTAGCTCACAATGAAAGTCACGGATACTAGTAGCATAAGAACGCTTGTTTTACGAACATTGGAAGACTGGTGCGAAAAACTGGAACTGGCTTCAGATCTACGATGTGCACTTTGTGGAGTTACTGAAGCAACATCACAACTGGTATTGGACGAAGAAGCACCATTGTTTACAGTTGAACTGGATGTATAGGGGTTGTTCTCGACATCGTTTGAGTATAGACCTTCCTGAACATTTACATCCACAGCAGAGAGAGACATTATCGACAAGGGCATTTGACCGGTGAGTCTCCGCTTTGTTGTTGCTATAGAACCGCCAGGCAATCGTTTGCTGTGTTTGTGCATCGCGACCCATATACAACAGTACATAACAATGATAAACACCATACCAACACTAAACATTCCTGTCAACACTATGATGTTCACTAGAGGTATTACAGAGTTTTTCATATCCTCACCAATTGAGCAATCTGTCCCAGTAACATTGAATGGGTGAATAACAACAGACCTTCGGCTAAAAATGAATAATGCAGGCCATGATACTGAAACACCAAAGAAGATACAACAAGCGCATAAAATCTTGGCATATTTTCTCGCAATCTGCCAACCAAAAGGTTTACACATTCGTCTATACCTATCTGTTGCGATGACCATCAGTATGGCAGCGGATGACAGAGTACTGATTGTGTTTCCAAACCTAGAGGCTTTACATAACCAGGGATATCTGAAGTTATATTGCATTGTCATTGTCGTTATTTCCAGCGGTAAAACAACACAACATGTGAACAGATCAATGACACTGAGACACAAGATGTAGTACTTGGTATTGGAAAGTCCATACTTGGTCTTGTAGACGTAAAATACCAAGATGTTTCCAAATGATCCCGTGATTATTAACAGTCCAAGGTAGGTGATAGTTGGAACGACTCGGGAAACCTCCCGGCTGTTTAATTCCTCAATATCGGAATGGTGGTCCGAATTGTTCATGTCTCCTACTCGACCAGCTGCTACACGTGTGATGACTAGAGGATCAGGTCTGAGCTTAATACATTACATGTGGATGCAACATATTTATTATATGTATGAACTCTTGCAAAATAATTCATGAGCTGGTATTATAATATTAAAATGTGACACAATTTCTAGGAAATGTGTCAAAATGCAGACTACACTCAGTATTGAAACACACAATGTACTACAGTAAACCCCCTCTAAATCGGACGTAAGATTTAGTATAAATATTGGCCTTGGAGACAGGTGGCAGCTTAATGCAGGATTAGTGTCACACCGAAAGCTTCTCCATGAGCTTTCTGTACGACTTTAACCCTGCTTTAAGCAGCCACTTGCTTAAAATTATCATTTTTTTCTGTACTAGATATCCGGTTTAGAGGGGGTTTACTATGCATGCAGTGGGTGTTGGGAGTGACTTACCATGCTGTAATTGTTTACGCCTAATGCACAACGGTCCGCACATCGGTCCGTAGCGCGTGTACAAAGTAGTGATAAATGTACTACTGAAATCTGTATGTTGCTCTTGAGACCTATACATATAACCAGTCGAGAAGCTGGGTGAAAGTAAACCCAGCTGCACGAATGCAGGGCGTTGAGTGAACGCAGCCCTAGCTGTGTGAAAGCAGACATAACTGCACGAAAGCAGGTCTATCTATATGAAAGCAGACTTGTGAGAAAGCAGACTTAACTATGTGTACGTAGATCTAGCTATGTGAAAGCATGCCGTTGTGTGAAGGCTGACCGTTGTGTGAATGCAGACCGATGCGCGGTAGCTGGTCGTTGGGTGAAAGCAGATAGTTGTGTGAAAGTAGACATACATGTAGCTTTATTAAAGCTGAACGTTGTGTCGAAGCTGGTGGTTTTGTGAAAGCATGTCTTTTCGTGAAAACTTGGGGTTGTGTGAAATCAGACCGTTGGTGAAAGCAGGTCGTTGTGAGCTTACCGTTGTGTAAAAATGTGTCGTTATATGAAAGCATGCAGTTGTGTGAAAGTTGGTCGTGGTGTGAAAGTTTGCCGTTTTGTGAAATATGTTCATTTAGTGAAAACATGACTATCTGTGTGAGAACAGGCCGTTGTGTGAAAACATGCTTTGTGAGAAAATATGCAGAAAAAGAATGCATACAGTCCGCTTTGTGAAAGCGTGCATAGCTGTGTGAAAGCAGACCTTTATGTGAAAGCAGACCTTTATAAAGTACGTCTAGGTGTATTTAAGCAGACCAAAACTGTGTATAAGCAGACCCAGCTGTGTCAGAATGGGTCTACATAGACTCAGTAGACTCAGATCAGGGCCTGCTCTATTTTGCTGTTTATGTAGTTTCTAGAATGGATACAACATCCCACCTTCGATATATCATCATAACTATTTTGTCCATGAATATTCAGTAGGTATTGGAATTTGTAAAAAATGTAGAACAGGGAAAGTGGTTAATTGCTATGAACGTGTTATTTGGAATGGATGAAACATAGGATAAAGAACTAAGTTTCAAATTGCAACTAGGCTGTGTCTGTGCCTGATCAAGATCTAAATTGTCTGACGCATACCTGACTTTTGCTGAGAAGAAACTCTGCGATCCTGTAAAGCAGTTGATGAGAGTTTTAATTAGATAGGTACAGTATAATTATACCGTAATTATTCAGATACATGTACACAGTCTCCCCCTGCCCCACCCAGTTTCCCCTCTACCAACCAGTCTCCCCTCTCTCGCCAAGTATCCGCCTCTCTCACACAGTCGTCCCTACTCCAGCTCATTCTCTCCTCTCCAACCCAATCAGTCTCCTCTCACAAACGGAATAACCCCTCTCCCACAAGTCTACTCCACTCCAACTCATTCTCTCTCTCACACCCAGTCAACTCCACTCCAACCAGTCAAATCCACTCAAGCAAAGTATCCCCTCTCACACCCAGTCACCCCTCTCCAACCCATCTCCCTCTCAAACCCGGTCTCTATGTTCTAACCCAATCTCCCCACACCAACCCAGTCTCCTCCCAAACCTAGTCGCTTCTCTTACACTCAGTCAACCACACTCCAACCCATTCTCCGCCTCTTCCCCCACTCTACCCTCTCCAAACCAACCCCCCTCTCCAACGCAGTATCCCCTATCCAGGCCATTCTCCCCTCTCACACACTATCTCTTCCTTTCCAGCCAAGTTTCCCCTTTTCAACTCATTTTCCTCTCCCCCACCCAGTCTCCCCCATTCCAAACCGGTCACCCCTTTCCCACCAAGTCTCCCCTTTCCCATCCACTTTCCAACTCATTCTCCCTTCTCACATCCAATCTACTCCACTCCAATCCAGTCTCTCCTTTCACACCCAGTCTCCCCTCTCCCACACAGTCACTCCTTACACACCCAGTCTCCCCGTTCCAACCCAGTCTCCACTCTCCCATAGTTCATTAAGCTGAAGGCGTCAATTTGGCACCATATTGCTAACTTAATTGGCTTACCTGATAGCAAAAGGTGTAGACCCTGATAAAACTGCTCCACTAGGAGCAGTATGAGCGGGGTCTGCACTATTTGCCTTGTTGTCTGTCGGTGAGTAGTTAGGTAATTAGGGTAAATTCCAAAATGCATTCTGTAATAAGAAAGGTTGTGTAACACGGCGTCTAATCTAGATGAAACCTGTTTGCAAAGTTGTCACCGATCCCCTGTTTCACCGAAAGGCGTTTAATGAGTATGCGTGGGTGCAGATTGTGATTTTCAAAGTTGTTCATGTATAGATAACTATGTCTGGATAACTATCATATTATCATACCATATCCAATTTAGCCTGTGATTCTTTGAACTCGTATTCTAAATATAATATTTACGGATGCAGAAATTCGTTTGCCAATGTGACCTTGGTAACATAACTTATCAAGCAAACAGTGCAGACTCTTATGTCCGTTTACATAATGTTTGCATATGTGCTGTTTACCTATCTGAATGCAGGTAACGTATGCATGGGCATTTGCAAACAGTGTAGATCCAGATCAGAGGGCTCATAACGGATCCCTCTGATCAAGATCTGCACTGTTTGTCATTCAGAGTTCTCCAGCAAGTTAAAGCATTTCATACTGAATGGGCGCTATAGCTAAACGCTGATGGGCTATTCCACCTTGATAATACAGGGTGGTAAGGGTCAAGGAATGCTATGCACAGATAATATGACCGTTTATTTTCTGTTGGGTAGGAAGGGAGGGAAGCGTTACGAGAAACCCTACAATATTCTCTAGAGTTATCGATACTGTTATGTTTATTTAACAAATTAAGCACCTGGGAATATCGCCAGTTGTAGTTATAAACTAGTTACAGTAAAACCTCGATTATCCGAACACTAAAATACGTATTATTATCGATCTTTAAGACAGGTGGCAGCTTAATGCATGGTGAAAGTCATGCTCCTCTAGGAGCTTTCTGCATGACTTTCATCATGCATTAAGCAGCCACCTGCCTAAAAGGGTCTAAATTCGTTTATAACGAAAATTCGAATAATCGAGGTTTTACTGTATGTATTGCTTGTTAAAACGCAGTCAAATACAGTTGAAGTTCGATGTCTCAGACTTCAATGGACTATACAAATTAGTTTGAGATAACAGAAGTTCGGGTTATCCGCTGTCTAATCTGAACAATTTCTCGGGTTCACAGCTTAATGCAGGTCTAAAGTAATGCTGAAATGTTGTCACATGTGTTTTTAAATAGCTGTAGCAATACATTTAAGAGCAATTCTGTAGTGTAAGTTTTGAAAGGATTGAACTTTTTGTTCGAGTTATTTCGACGTTCGAGTTATCCGAGTTCGAGATATCAATTCATAATTGCATTTAACGTTTTTTGTCATGGTAAGATGTCGAAACACTCGACATCGTTCTCAGGCTTTTGATTGGTCAGATTTGAGTTCTCAAGCTTTTGATTGGTCAGATTTGAGCCAAAGGCTCAAATCTGACCAATCAAAAGCTTGAGAACGATCTCGGACTCAACTCAAAGCTTTATAAGCATGGACCCTGAAGCCAAACTGTTTACCGCCGTGGAGTTAGAATACTATTACAAACCCATTCGTTTACAGAAGGCTATTTAATTTATATACATCAGCAAGTTTTTCCAGAAAATAAACCTTATACATGTATTGTCACAGATTGTAACCCAATACGTCTGTGTAACTTATAGCTTGGTCTGGTGGAATATCTTCTGATAATGGGTCTTGGTGTACAGAATAACCTGTCTTAAGCGACCATCAAAAAGAGGTCTAATTATGGGAATGTAAAGTAGGTGATAGCTTAATACAGGAACTGAATTCGGCATTGGGTTTTGCCCAGCATTTTGCATCCACCTGCTTTTTAAAACTTTTATATTCAATAAAGGAATGGCCGCTGTATTCTGGTATTTGGGACAATTAGCAAAGAAGATGTGTTGATCGTGAAATGATGAATGTTAAGTTTTATATAAACAGATAATTGGTATACAGTATACCTATCTATTCTTAGTAACGTTCGCCTCTTTACATTTTTTAAACCCCTCTAAACATTCCGCTCAACACAAGCGAGTCTCATTCTAGGCCCTTATTAACTAATTCCCTCCTAGACTATTTCTAGAGCCAACATATTTGAAATAATCTACCGAAAAGGAGCATTGACTATAGAAAAAGGAGAACATAAAATTGAAACTATTGTCACAGATTTATTAGATACAGGACAGATTGCACATCTGTCAGCTGATAACTGTGATATATCCATGGACAGTTTTATGTCGCCATCAGACCACCCGAATGACCCTCCCTTTTTAAATGTCTCAGTCAGTTCATGTTCTTCTAGTAGTGTCTCAACTGAAGCTGAGGACCATCTACAGCAACTGAGAACCTTACGCCAAGGTAACAGAAAACGTCCCATTATAGCTAACTTAAATATTAACAGTTTGAAAAGTAAATTTTCAGAAATACAGGAAGTCCTATGTGACAAACTTGAAGACCTGCTTATTTTAGATGAAACAAAACTTGATGATTTTTTTTAATAATAACATTTTTAACTGCCATTGCTACACAATGGAAAGGAAACATAGAAACAGATATGGTGGAGGAATCCTTGTATACTTAATGGATGATCTTGCCTGTAGGAAAAGGCATGAGTTTGAATGTCCCACTGTTGAATCTATGTGCTTTGAGCTGACAATGATCAAAAGGAAGTGGGTTATACTGGCACTTTATAAGCCACCAACTACTAAAGACTCTGTATTTGTTGATGATGTTTCTTTTTCACCAGATAGATTGTTTATGAAAAACGAGAATATTATAGCCATTGGTGATTTAAACTTTGACTGTAGCAAACTAGATAAGTGCAAATCACTTGATCATGTTAGTGATGTTTTTAATCTTGTTAATATTGTTAAGAGTCCAACATGTCACGTTAAAAATTATGATCCTTCATGCCTTGATGTAATTCTTACAAATAATAAGTATCTATTATGTAATACTTCAAACTTTGACATTGGTCTCAGTGATTGTCACAATATTGTTGCCACAATGCTTAGAGAACAGTGTAAACAAATAAAACCGAAATATGTTAATTTTATACTGTATAATTTTTTAACACAGCTCATTTGAATAGGGAATCGGAAAATGTCCCATTTCATGTAGCTCATGTTGTTGATGATATAGATAATACTTATTGGGCTACTGGGGTTTTACTTAAAGAAATAAATAATGAAAAAGCCCCTTATAAACAGAGAAAAGTCAAGAAAAACTCTCCTCCTTTTATAAATGGGAAACTAAGGAAGGTTATCTATAAGAAAAATACTCTTAGAAATAAATATGTTGTTGTCAAACTTAAAAGCCAATCAATGAAAGTATATTTTAAGGAGAGGTGTGAAGGGAGTCCAAGTTAAAAACATTTTTTGCAAACTATCAAACCATTTCTGTCCAGTAAAACTGTCTTAAATGCTGGGAGTAAGATAGTCTTAAATGAAAATGAGTGTTTAGTTTGAGATGAAAAAGAAGTGTGTGACAGACTGAATGATTTTTATGTACATAGTGCAAGTAACATTGGGATAAATAACTCAGTACAGATAAATGACCAACATCCAAGTATTTTGGCGATAAAAAGGAACATTCAAGGCAATAGTATTTTTTATTTCAAACATGTTAATACATTTTATGTACATAATCTGTCAAAATCAATTGATCCGAAAAAAGCAACAGGAGTAGATAATCTACCACCAAGGGTAGTACGGACAGGTGCAGAAGCTCTGGCAGGACCTCTCACACGTATAATAAATGTTTGTTTTGATAAATCTTTGTTTCCAGACTCTCTCAGATCACACCTGTTTATAATATAGAAAGATGACCCCTTCCTTAAAAAGAGCTATCGTCCTGTCAGTAATCTCCCTACCATATCTAAAGTGTTTTAACAATCTATATCGGACCAACTCTCATATAACTTTGAAAGTGGACTTTTTGACAAGAGTTTATCAGCTTTTAGAACCACATATCGAGGGTTTGGTGCTAAACTATTGTAACTCCTTCACATTGTGAAGGAGTTACAATAGTTTAGCACCAAGCCCTCGATATATTTGCCAAACTACCTTACTTAGGCTGATTGAAGACTGGAAAGCTGCTTTAGACGGACATGAGCATGAACCATATTAATGGATCTGTCTAAGGCCTTTGATTGCCATCCGCATAAATTGATTGTTCAAACACTTATAGCATATGGACTCTCAGAATCAGCAGCATTGCTTTTAGAGGATTATTTGTCAGGCAGAAAGCATTGTGTCACACTAGATGAATGCCATAGCAAGTGGACAGATATTTCGAAAGGCGTGCCACAGGGATCTATTCTTAGGCCGCTAATTTTTAACATCTTCATAACTTTTTTCTTCACTGACAAAACTACTATATATCTATGCAGATGACAACATTCTCACATGTTGGGATAAGGATATACAAAATCTGAAGAAAGTACTTGAAAAAGAAAGCTCCAATATAATCATCTGGTTTGACATAAACTGCATGCACGCTAACCCAGACAAGTTCCATTCTAGATGTATAGGTAAATCAACAACAGATTGCATCAAGTCATTCAATATAAATAACACAGATACAATCTGTAAATCAAATGTAACATTATTAGGTATTGAAATAGATTCTTTGTTAAATTTTGATTGCCATGTCTCAAATGTATGTAAGAAAGCTGCAAGACAAGTCAATGTACTTGCTAGACTCTACAAATATCTGGACCAGGATACTAAACCTCTGATATATAAATGTTTCGTACGCTCAAATTTCAATTATTGTCATATTGTATGGCATTTCTGCAGTAAATCAAATACTGAAAAACTGGAGAAACTGCAGTATAGGGCACTTAGGTTTGTTTTTGATGACTTTGACTCAAGTTATCTGCAATTGTTGGAAAGGCTGGCATGCCAACACTTCATGTCAACCGTTTAAGACTGATTGCAACAGAGGTTTTTTAAATCTTCATTACATCTCTCCTGTATACATACAATCATTAATATCTGTACGTTCAAATCACTATTCTTACAGATGTAGCAATATCCTTGACGTGCCGAGATTCAGTACTGTGAAATATGGTAAGAAACGTTTTAGATATCCATCCAGGTCTGGAACAGCTTACCAAATGAGTATGGCGAGTTCAAGAGGCTGATCCGGACCTGGAGTGGCACTCATTGCAAATGTTCTATGTGTATTTTCATATTGTTGCAGTATTTTTATATTATTTTATTTTATACACTTGTATACCTGTTTAAACTTTTGACCTATATAAAAGTTCTTCCTGATATGTGTATGGTCCGATACCTCTGTACAACTTAATTGTTTGACATGCTAGACAGTGCAGACCACTCAAGAGTCATCTTATGTAGTCTGTATTGCAACATATATTTAATAACATATGAGCTTGATCAGGTAGACTTGTGCTAGATAAGTTCTAAATGCTTTCAGTTGCTTTTCAGTTATTTATGTAATTGTAGCATGACTTTTCTGTACCCCTTTGATTTATTCTATGCATGATATGAGCTTGAACCAGTGCTAGGAAAGTATTCTGGTGTAAAATTAATATTTTGCTTGCCTGAGTTTTTCTGCCTGTAAATTTAAGCTCACCAGAGCACAAAGTGCTCAATGTGAGTTTTTGTGATCGCCTGATGTCCGTCGTCCGTCGACGTGCGTCGTACGCCGCCAGTAATTTGAACCTTTAAAACTCTTCTCCTATGGATCTGCAGGGCTCTCAGCGTTCATCTTTGGCACATAGCGTCATCTGTAGGCCCTCTACAAAGATTATATTAATTATACCCGGGGGTCAAATTTGGCCCTGCCCCAAAGGGTGCCTTTTTCATGTAGAAACATAGTAGCGAAAGCTTTGAAAATCCTCTATGAATTTGAGATGTTCTCAGCATTCACATTTGGCACATAGCATCAGGTTTTTCAGGTCCTCTACAAAGTTTTTTTTTTTATAAATTATGACCCTAGGGTGAAAATTGGACCCGCCCCAGTGGTGGCCAGTTTTCAATAGAGAGATATAGTGATAACTTTGAAAATCTTCTCCTTTGGAACTGGAAAGTTGTCAACTTTTAATCTTGGCGTAGTGATGCTATGGAGAAAGGAGCCGGAGATACAAAGACACTATGGATTTTATGAAGAGACAAAGAGTTACGAATAATCCTTTGCTTCATAAATACGCCTTTCTATGCCATTGCAGACAGAGTAGACCCAGCTCATTACGTCTACTATAAGAGCCGTCTGATCAGGGTGTGCTTTCTTTGTTTTGCTTAATATATGATACAATATAGATATGATTATTATGATTATGATCATGGGTCCATGTGCTGATTTAAGAAAACTATTCTACTTAATTTTCATAACATCATGGTTTCGGGCATGCATATTCATGGATAAAAGGGTTAACAACGAGGTTATCCCCCACTCCCCCAGGAGTGGATTGTTTTCAATAGAAACATATTGTGAAATTTCCTCTACAAAATTTGTATGGATTATGGCCCTAGGGCAGAATGAGGCCTGCCTAAGTGGTGGCCATTTTTTCTATAGAAACATTGAGAAAATTTACAATTCATCTCCTCTGTTTGTCTGGTGAGATATATTAGGGCTATCATGGCCCTCTGATCTGGTTTATTTGTCAGTTTTATTAGTCTGTTTATGCTTACAAGAGTGGTTGATCTTTTATCACATTTGTTTATAATATTTAGCCTTTAATTTCATACTAACCCATTGGCCTTATGCTTAGCATGTGATATTTCAGTCGGAGACTTAGGGCAGGGCTAGAGGGTATGTACTGTGGACTTCGTGTATGTCTACAAGCTTCTAACTTGATTGTAGTTTGTTAAGTTAAGGGAATTAACTCATACATTAATAAGTTTGGACCTTGTATGACTTACTTCCTTTTTACAGTCATAATGTAAAATGAACACCACTGACATTCTAATTTGTTGTTTTTTCATTGCAAATTGCATGCAAGTGTTCTGTGATAAGTGTCATTGTTCCGAAATTTAATTATTTTTTTTGCTATTTATTATTATTATTATTATTATTATTATTATACCACATTGATATAGCGCTCCTTTCACACAGGACGTTCAAAAGCTCTTCACATGGAATAAGTCACTAATCGGAACGAACCGCATGATTATCTATTCAGGCAATGAAATATATACAATATATATACAATATAATTATCCGAAATCACTCGCCGGAAGGAACAAATTTATTGTATATCCGGTTAATGAAAGATAAACAAAAGCTTTACAATAGATATGAAATCATTAACCGGAAGAAACTGCATCATTGTCCATCCGGTCCATGAAAGATATACAACAGATATACAGCAGATATGAAATCACCAACCGGAAGGAACCGCAATAATTGTACAATTGTACAATAAAATTAGATTGGTAAAATTTGTGTTTATTCCCCTTGAGCCTCCGGTTGACGCATGCGCATGGGCCATAGACACAGTAAAAGTTTTACAACATCCATCCCCTCTTTAATTAGGAGGATGATATGGGTGAATGAAATAACCCAGTTCCCCGATAAGCCAAAACGGTTAACTTCAATGGAATCCCTGAATTCATGGCCGGGTCGCAATGCGAACAAGATGCCCGAGATAACAATAATGGGGATGCTCTGTTAGACAACAGAACTCCCTTGGCATCGGATAGGGCAACCCTGCGGACAACACACCCGCACGAACATAGCAAGGGGTTTCCTATGAGAAAACAATTAATAAACCCAACTGACTAGAACCCCCCCTTTCACCTCAAAATATTTGGCCATGGGCGGCCAATTAAATCAACCCAACTACCACTCGAGCCATTATATGCACTAAATAGAGAAAGTATGATTACGGAATGGTGCATACAGTAACCCAAGTGAACGAACACCCTACAGTGACCATATGAGGTCAATGCAAACAATGGCAATATCTGAAAACGATAAAGCCTCATCACAATCCAAAGTTGGTCGGAAAGACCACTCACAACCAGAGAATTGGGATCAATGTCCCACTCTAACATGAACACAGGTTCGCCTCAATAGGGAATGGAAGTCTCCCTGTTTTGAACATGTGACATGTTAATCTCACGAATTGCAAGCCCCAACCATGGATTGGATTGAATCAAGTACAATTACCGCAAAAATAATCAGCAATACAGTGCCGTCACCTGCAACTGGTACTGAAGACGTGGCTTAGATATACAGTAGATATGAAACCACTAACCGGGAGGAACCGCACACTTGTCTATCTAGTAAATGAAAGATATGCAACATATCATTTCCTAAACTGTCCTAGTAACAAATATTGAAAACGTGCGTTTTCAGACACCTTTTGAAACATGCCAGTGACCTTGCAACTCTAATGCCTGACGGTAGAGCATTCCAAAGTTTCGGAGCTGCATGCGTGAAATTTCTCTCACCGTATGTCGACGATTTAGCACAGCCAATGACAATGACATACTTGCTGACCTTAACTCTCTGCGCGTCCTGTACACGTCAAGCATGTCGACAATGTACTAGGGAGATTCACTGTGCATGGTTTTATACGTAAGTGTCAGAATTTTGAATTCAATCCGATGTTGAACCGGAAGCCAGTGAAGTTCCTTCAAAACGGGCGTAATATGATTATATCGAGGAGTTCTGGTTATGATGCGGGCTGCTGTGTTTTGCACACTTTGAAATTTCCGCAGTGAGTTGTTCGAAATTCCATGCAGCAGTGAATTGCAGTAAGCTATTTTTGATGTAACAAGAGAGTTCACAAATGTCTTGGTAGCATCAGGTGGCCTATATGGCCTATTTGCTTGAGCTGTGCATAACTAGACATACACACTGAATTGACATGTGATGTCATATCCATTTGTGAATCGAGCTATACACCGCGATTCTTTATACACAAAGATGGTCTGATTTAAGATGGCCCTACTTGCATATTAACCTCCGCAGGTACTTCTGTGTTTTTGTATGAAACAGGGTGACCTGAGTATTGAGATTCAGCATTTGCATTTGCTGGTACATGTACATCCAAGAGACTGTTTCTTCGGGACAGTTCTCAACTCGCGAAAAGCTTCTTGTTGGCAGGAAATGCCCTTGGGTATACTGCATCAGGTATACTTGGGTATAACTGTGAGTCATCGACATAGAAAAGGTGGTTAAGTTAAGTCCATGCTTTCTGCAGATTCAGCCGACAGAAGTTGTGTACATGATGTAGCGCTTTGGTCCTAGGACCGATCCATGTGGCACGCTATATTTGATTGTAACTTGGGTGGACAGTTCACCCAATTCAGGTAGGAGGTTATCCATTCAAGGGGTTTTCCAATGATTCTGAAGTCTTTTTCCAGGCGTTTTAGCAGAGTTTCGTGATCGATAGTGTTAACTGCAGCCGATAAGTCAAGCATGACCAGAACTGTAACTTCGTTTTTATTAAGGGATTGAAGGATGTTGTTTTGAACTTTTAGGAGAGCAGTCTCTGTTGAATGATGCTTTCGGTATGCCGACTGATGGTGCTCATGTAGTTCCTTTGAGATCAAGTGGGACTCAATGCGTTTGTCGACCACTTTTTCTAACACTTTGGAGAAAAAATGGCAAATTCGAAACAGGCATAAAATTCTTAAGTTCATTTGAATCGAGATCCGGTTTCTTTAAAAGACATGTGACACATTGAAACCTTTTGGAACATATGCAGTGTCTAAAGAGGAGTTTACATTTTTTGTCAGAATCGGCAGAAGTTCATCAACGCATGACTTTAACAGCCATGTAGGTATTGGATCCTGTTCAAAACTTCACAGGACTTGCAAGGGGATGCCTTAATGATCTGTTCTACTTCTTCTTCTGTAGCTGTTACAAAACTATCGAAAGCGTTCGTTGCATGCTGCATTTCCGTGATAACTGGTGCACTGGATCACCCCTAGAGATTAGCCCAAATCGGAAATCAAGGTTAATGTCCCAAGAGGCATTAGTTTTTATGGAAAGTCACATTGGCAGGCTTTCATAAACAAGTTCAGCTCTTACGCGGACATGTAAGGCTGGGATTCAAAGACCCGTCGAGATGTCCTCTCATGGGTGCTCCAAGGACCGGCTAGCAAATGTTATGCCAATATGATAAAGAAAAAACCCAACTCTTGACTATTTCGAGGTAGTACATAATCTGGCTAAGCGTTGTGACACCAAAGACCTGCCAGAAACTACACAGATGCTGTTTTCAGCTGCCGTACAGAACCCGAAGGAGTTCCTTTTAGAATGGTGTGAAAGGTTCACTAATTCGGCCATAGAGGCGTTCCCAGACTGGGCCCATGACTAAATTAGCCGTAAGATAATCGTCCGTTTTCTCCAGGGGTGATCTGACAAAGAGGCTGGCTTCCATGTAACTAAATCGAAGCCACATACCATGGAAGAGGCCGTGGACAAAGTCAAGAGATACCAACAGTCGGTCATGGTAACTTATGGCAAAACCCCGAGATTGAGACAAGTGGAAGAAGAGGAGGAGGAATATGCCCCTGCAGCTCGGGTAACAAGGATTGAATGTAATAGGCGTCCGCAACGGACCTTTACCCCACCGAAAAACCAACCCGACGAAGGCAAGAGGGTTGACCGAATTGAGAGTTTGGAGAAAAATGTGGAAAGGCTCACGAAGTCTATGAAGACCATGGGGGACACACTCAGATCATTGAATTAAAACAAATGATGACGAGTATGATCCAAGCTCTTAAAAGCAATTCAAGTACTCCAACAAAGGTTAACCAAGCGGATGACAAGCCAAATCGCACTTGTTACCTTTGTTGTGAGGAGGGCCACTTCAGATCCATTTGCCCTCAGAAAAAGAAAGTGCGAGAAGTAGGCATGGGGGAAGATGACAGCACCGACGAATATCTAAATGAGTACGGGTTGGAAAATAAGGAGTTACAGACCCGAGAGAGTAGTTTGAGTGTCCGGACGATTGAAAACTGTGACTCGTTTAAAAATCGTTTGCAGGAATCCGAGTCAAGTCAAAACAGCACCCAGAGCGAGCCACATCTTTTGTGTTGTCAAGTTTCCGATCGGAACAGACGGGCGCAGGTCAAGGTGTGGAATCTGCTCTAAAAAGGGAGAGCCACTTTAGTGAAGTACCAAGTATCCCTGATAAGGATGTAATTAAGATAGAGACCATCCTGGAGACAGAGTCTGATATCCCCGAGGACGAGGAACCAGTGGTGCTACAACCCAGATCAGGTCCGACCTACCGTATGAAGGTGCTGAAGTAGTTGGACATCCCACCGCCAGAAATAAAGAAAGTTGTGCTGCACACTGCAGGAAAGGAAATGAAAATTAGTGGTTCAGTAGTAGGACCTGTCCTTCTGCGGCTAGTGAACAAACTGTGCAGTGAAGAGATTTATGTAGCCCCGATTCAAGATGACATAATTTTGTGTCTAGACCTGCTAACGAAACATTGTGGCGAAATTGACGTGAAAACAGACACTATCCACATTGATGATGTCAAAGTAAGCATGGAAATATCGGGAGAAAAGGGAGTTTCCAGAGTAGTGGTAGCTAAAAGAGCAATAGTGTCGCCAAACTCTGTGGTGTTAGTGCCATGCAAAACCGGAACCAAGACTGGGCATTTTGTGTTTGAACCAAGATCGACTCTGCCTGCTCTAGTGCCCGCACAGTACAAGCTGCAGTAAATACTTCCGATAGAATGCGACCTTTAAACAGGGTGAACGAATCGGAAAAGCAGAAGAGGTGGCTGTGATACAGCATACAGTCAGAAGAACCAGAGGACGAATACTCAGGCAGCTCCAAGGGTCTCTCAGTACCGAAACATCTAGAGTCAATGCTTGAGAAGTCGAATGTACATTTTAAGACCGTGACAAGTGCAGCAATTGACAGAATTGACCACGATGTATCAGGATGTCTTTGCACAAGACGACTTCGATTTGGGCAACTTTACTGTACAAGAGCACTCTATAGACACAGGTGAGGCCCCTCCAGTGAAACACACAAAGCGGCAAACATCAGTGTGTTTTGTGGATGAGAAGGCAAATCTGGACAAATTGCTGAGAGTTAAAGTAATAGAACCATCTACATCCGAATGGGCGGCAGCTCCAAATTTGATCCGGAAACGGGACGGACAGGTCCGTTGGTGTGTGGACTACCGTGCCCTGAATGCAGTAACCAGGAAGGATGCCTATCCGTTTGCTCTGTTAGACAAATGCATAGACACCCTGGCAGGCAATACATGCTTCTCTAAACTGGATGCAAATTCAGCTTATTGGCAGGTGCCCATCAAGGATTCCGACCGAAAGAAAAGCGCATTCATTACAAAATATGATCTGTTCCAGTTTGTACAAATGGTTTTCGTATTATGCAATGCGCCCGCGATATACAGTCGTATCATGAATTTGGTTCTACGAGGACTGAATTGGGATACCGTTCTAGCTTTCCTGGATGACATCATAGTGATGGGGAAAAAATAGAATATGGCCTAAAGCTGAAACCACGAACATGTGAGCTCTGCAAACCAAGGGTGAAGTTCTTGGGTAGAATGGTAGGGGAAGAAGGACTTCAGTTGGATGACGAATACATTCAAACAGTACAGGACTGACCCGACCTACGTCTACACGAAATGTTCTACAGTTTCCGGGTCTGATGAACTACCATCGAAACTTTATTCAAGATTATAGGAACTTTATTCAAGATTATACCCGGATGGCTGTTCCCTTTTATGAGCTGATGAGCTGACAGGAAAGAGCCCCTTTGTGTGGAAGCTTGTGCTCGAAACAGCATTTGAAGAGGTCAAGAAAGCTCTGACCCAGGCTACAGTTCTCGGGTTGCCAAACAGGACCGACCGTTTCGTCTTGGAGACAGACGCTTCACACGTAGCCATTGGTGCAGTGGTGTCTCAGGTCTAGAATAATGAAAGAAGGTGATAGCTTATGCAAGAAAATGAAAACAAGTACATTTAGTATAGTAAAGCAGGCAAAGCCATACACAAAACGCAACCCTCACCATAACATCGGTAGAAAGCAATTTATACACACACAGGAGATGGGAATTTTAAACACGAACAAATGCACAAGTACAAAGACAGCAGACCAACACAAACGCAAGGGTGAACACACACACACAAACACGCACACGCATGAGACGAAAACCACAAACCCGAACAACACATGAGAACAAAGACACAAATACACCAAACAAACAAAAGCAAAGGTGACAGAGTGCCGCCTTCGAACCGGTTTATGGACGTCCTAACCTCACACTTATCTCAAAGTCACCATAGCTAAACAAACAGTATAAATAAAGATAACCCGCCAGACTTCCCCATAATATAGAAGACATTAATCACGGTACAAAATGTAAAACTTAACACATAACAAAAAACATAACAACTGTGAAAGTTCGTCAAATATGTACTCAATGACTTTGCTGAAGACAGAGCAACTGCAGGGAAGCCGTTAAGGACACGACAGAGAAGGGCAAAACATGAGTCTGGTAAACTCATCCCATATCTGGGTTTAAGAGTATAACATCATAGAGTACAACCCTCGGCCTGTCATCGTGCAAAGAGGGAAGCGTAGCGACCGACTGTAAAGGGGCCGATAACCAAACATGCAGTGTGTTGCAATATAATAGAGCCATAACCTTTCTTCCTAAAAGTCTTAATGCGTTTAATAAACAACTCATAAAAAAGGATATGACCCCGAACTGATATGTGGTCAGTGGGTGTCACATGACTTTGAGTCGTCACGTGACACAAGGAGAGAAGCCATTCTAATAAAACAGCGGCGACCATCACTCAACCGGGACGAGGGATTGGAACAGCCAGCAGTGTATGACCCTCTCCTTGTGTCACATGACGACTCAAAGTCATGTAACACCCACTGACTACATCTCAGTGTGTTGACGAAGGTTTTGCGATAAAGCCGAAATATCCAGGTAATAATCAATTGCTCTGAGTTAATGGATTATTTACACACAAAAAAACTTGCTTAAGAACTTTATGAGTTATAACTAAATTACGACTATAAAATGTAGACCGGGGGATATCTCCGTCTAGAGAAGGATAATTAACAATTTTGAAATCGTAAACCTCCCTTTTATCGTATATTTTAGACGAAACTTTATCACTAGTGATAGAAAGATTCAAATCTAAAAAGGAAACCTTAATGTCGGATCGATTCGCTTTGTTAAAAGTAAGTTCTTTTGGGTAAATAGAAGAAACCATGTTTTCAAAATAAGGATTATCCAAATTCAAAATATCGTCTAAATACCTAGATGTTTTATTAAAAGCATAACAATGTCAGATTGTGTATCAGATCGCAGGGATCCTCGCTAGATCTATGAATTCCAACGAAACTGTGTGATCTTAGCTCTGAGGGAGGATATTATCCACAGGTACCTGATCAATTCTTACGACAGGGACTACAGGACATCCCAGCGTCAGAGACAGCCGAGTGGATGTCAAAGAGACGAGTGTGAGGACTTCCGCCGGACGGCAAACCAGGACCTACCCATCATCAGGACACATGCTGCCGAGGGAAGACAGAGTCGCTCAGCTACGGTGATCTCTTCCTCAGCTCCGGGACATGAGCAGTCTCCTATGGAGGATGACCATACCCCACCTCCTTCAAGGACCTCACCCTTAGAGTTTGGAGAACAACTGCAATTTCCAGTTGATCCTGCCTTAGGGAGTAACCGGAGTCGTAGTCCTGTGAGAGAGAATCTCCGGATTAAGCTTAGGAGGAGTCGCCGAAGAGTATCGGTAGGTAAGGACCCCACCAGAAGAAAAGTACAAAAATGAGTCATGCAGGAAATACCACATACAGAACAAACACTCGCCCGAACAGCAACACAAGGAAACAGCAAATGTACATGGGTAGAAAAAACAACAAGAGACGCACAAAGACAAAACAAACATTCAATAGGAGGAAGATGGAAGTACCGCCTTGGAACGGTCAGTGACAAAAGTCACCGGGGGTTTAAACCGGTTTATGGGCGCCCAACCTCACCCTTATTCCATCCCCATCCTAAAAGACAAACAGTGTAAATAAACGTATCCCCTCTCCGACTAATCTACAACAACCGCGACAGCAAATACAGTGGTAAAGTGCATGTATAACAAAAAAACATTTAATTGAACATACTGTATCCACCTATCGCTAGTGTACTCAATGATTGAGCTGCAAACAGAGTAACTGTAGAAAAGTAATAAAGGGTACGACAAAAATGAAATAGTACAGATATCCGACGTTCTCCTTCCATTTCTGGATTTAAGAGGTCGCCTTCATAGAGTACTAAACCTTTCTTGTCGGCGTACATGCAAAGAGGCCAGCGTGATTGCCAACTGTAAAAGGGTTCACAACCAAACATGCAGTATGTTGTAATAATACAGGATCATATCCCTTTTTAATGAATTGTTTTATATATTTGATGAACAAAGTGAGAAAATGGGTATGTCCAATAATTCTACGAAGTTTGTAAATCACATCACCATAAAATTCAGGATGTGAAATACCGTGTCGCAAAAGTACCTTGAGATTACATTTGTACTTGCCAATAAGCGAGAGATTTCGATAGTAAAATTTAGAGAAAGTTTTTCTTAGTTTATGGTATCTATATCCTTGTTTAAGCAGTTTTTCAGTTAAAATGAGATTTCGACTGTTAAAATCGTCAATAGATGAACAAGCTCTAGCAAAACGAATAAGTTGAGATATATAAACCCCGTAAGATGGAGCACGGGGAACATCCCCGTCAAGATGAGGAAAATTTACAATATTAAAATCAAAATCATCTCTTTTGTCATATATTTTAGAAGAAATCATTCCATTATTAATTTTAAGGTCTAGGTCAAGAAACGCTGCATAATTGTCGGACGGGTTAGCTTTATTCAATTTGAGTTCTTTAGGATAAATTGTAGGAATCAGAGCATTAAAGAAAGGGTTATCTAAGTTAAAAATATCATCCAAATATCGACAAGTATCATTGAAGGCTTTTATAACATCTTCTTGTGATTGAGGATTCAAACTCAACATGAAATCTCTCTCATAGCAGTACAAAAACAAATCTGCGACAAGTGGTGCACAATTCGTACCCATGGGAATACCAATTACCTGACGGTATATAGCATTCCCATAACGTACAAATATGTTGTCCAAAAGAAAGGTTAGTGCTTCGCAAACTTCTGAGCAAGTCCAATTGGTGTAATACTTCATTTGCTCGTCAGTAAAGAAAGCTTTTTCAGCATTACATGCCAAGAATGATGTTTTTTCTCGGGCAAATACTTTCTGGATCAAGTTAGTAAGCTTATCCTTAATTAAAACATGAGGAAGAGTTGTGTACAGAGTAGAAAAGTCGTACGTGCTTACAGTGGATGCAAGATACCTTTTGTTCTTAAAAGTACAAAAATGAGTCATGCAGGAAATACCACATACAGAACAAACACTCGCCCGAACAGCAACACAAGGAAACAGAAAATGTACATGGGTAGAAAAAACAATAAGAGACGCACAAAGACAAAACAAACATACAATAGGAGGAAGATGGAAGTACCGCCTTGGAACGGTCAGTGACAAAAGTCACCGGGGGTTTAAACCGGTTTATGGGCGCCCAACCTCACCCTTATTCCATCCCCATCCTAAAAGACAAACAGTGTAAATAAACGTATCCCCTCTCCGACTAATCTACAACAACCGCGACAGCAAATACAGTGGTAAAGTGCATGTATAACAAAAACATTTAATTGAACATACTGTTTGTTTAAGTTTGTTTAAGACTTCTGAAGAGTTCTTAATAGACCAGAAGAGATTTATTCCAGAATTTTCATAAGTCTTATCACAGTAAAATTTTAAATGTTCCTTTACCTTCGTTAAGCAAGAAGTCAAAATTATAGACAATTTAGTAGTTGTACATGAACTAGAATTTGCAATGAAACGCGCTTTATATGGTTTTTTATGTAGTTTTGGTAACCAATACATAGTAGGAAGTTTATGTTGTGTAATTTTAATATCGGTTCCAAATTGTTCACACTTTTTGACATGGTCTGAAATGATGGTCTTTTCGTCAGTGGTAACTGAAATGTATGACTTGGTATTAGTAATTTCCTGCTTCAAGACATCGATACCATTTAATACTAAAATTTTGTAAAGCCTCCGCAATCTGAACTCGACAAGAGTTAAAATCTATCAAGGATGGTATTCTATATTTGGGACCTTTATTCAAAAGAGATCGTAGACGTTTATCTTTAATTATCTCAAAATTACCAGTAATCACATGACCAGCCGGAGAATAGCAAAATTTTGAGGTGGCGCAATCTCAATTATCAGGAATATTATCATTAATATTAAGGTCGGCCACAATTTTATTGTAGTTGAAAATTGTATTTCTGATGGGTTTGTTATATTTGTAGCAGATGATAGGTGGTTCTGTATTTTTAAAGTATTTAGGAATAGTGTCAATTACATTTTTGTCTCTAAAAATACTTTGTAGGTCAATAAAATCAATACCTTTATTAATAAAAGGAATTTTCAAGAAGAATCTTTGGTGTTCAGATAATTTGTCGATGTGCGGTCTGAGAACATGTAGAGTAAAGCTTTGTATCAAACTAGCAGTTCCTATGAGAGGATCTGATCGAAAAATAATTTTATCGGCTTGCTCGTCAATTTCTTTTAATGAACATATAGATAAGGAGGAAAGTCTAGAAAGCATGGCATGTTTACCCGAAATTAGGCGTAAAGTATGTAGATCAAGAAGAGTCAATTTCAAACGAGATTTTCGTTTAACATTACCATTCTTGCGAATGCCATGCGATCGAGATTTGCGTTTTCTAATAGAAAAAATTGAAAAAATATCTATATCTGGTTCTTTTGAAATATTTCCAGTCTGGTAAATATTATCATTCAGTCCTAAAGGAAAAGGTGTTTGCAATTTTTTGATCCAATTTAATTCAGATATAAATCTAGCTTTCGATTTAAAGCTACTAGTCGCCTCCTTATCGTATGTTATATGCTCAACAATTTGTACTAAAACATCTTTAAAAGAATGGCCAGATTTCCGAAAGTGTTGGTATAAAAAATTGTTTAGTTTACGATTTCGACACTGATATGCATGCTCACGAAATCGAGTTTTCAAAGCACGTCCTGTTTGTCCTACGTACTGTATACCGCAACTAGGCGCGTTTCAAGTTAAAACATAAATAACGTTAGTAGTAGTACAATCAACGTCTGAGTTTATCTTGACATTAAATGTTCTACCATTAACTGTAGATTTTATAGTGGAATTACAAGAAATGTTACTACAACATATGCACCTCTTAGCAAAGCACTTTTGGATAATTGGATACACTCTGTGTCGTCTGCATAAGGACCGTTTACGAATAGAAGAAACATTTTGGATAACAGATTTTAAAGGTGAAAGTACAACTCTTGGTCCATTGAAAAAACATTTATTAATAGAAAGAGATGGTATGTGAAAAGATGAAGCCGACTGAAGATTAAGTTGTTTTAAACGAACAAAAGGTTGAAGGGAAGAGAAATTAGAAATATTTCTGGGTACTTGTACAGACGACACAGATTGCATATTTAAAGCTTTTAGGATGGATGAGATCTCTGTTGAAGGATGTAACATGGACATATCCGGACTGAGGTGACATCTAGATACTTACCATACCGGTATTCCCGGCCTGTTTCAGCACCGTGAGACCCGGACAGAATTGAAAAACCTTCAACTCAAGTATCAGCGCCGCCATGCCCTGGAGATGATAGCAAGCTTTCTGTTTGGTAGAGAATCAATGGTAGAGTTGACTTCGGGATCGACATGATGCCAAATCAGGACCCCAGTTTGGCCAAAGAAGCCTGGAGAGCCATGGGTGCTCTTGCTGTGGCGTCTGGGCGGGAAAGACCCCAGCGATGGAATGTTATCCCAGTCAACTCTGAAGATAGCTGTCGGCGTCCATCCTAAGAAAGTACAGGACTTCACTGAGAGGAGGTTCCTACAGCTGAAGACGCTCTCCTGACGAGATGCAAGGCATTCGGAGAGCTTGGCCTGGACTATAACGACAGCAATTCCGACCAGCCTAGCCAACGAGAGACATTGGAGAAGCTCCCTCTGTCAACCTAGACATGTGCTGGTGATACATGTTTGCTAGGTGGTCCAGGAAATCGATGTTCAACACAGGCTTTGACTGAATGTTTGGAGCTCCTGAAGAAACATATCTCCAGTGGGCAAACAATCCATTTGCACTGTTTCACAGGCTATAGGCAGCAGGTGTCATTATGGACTCCTGTTTCCCCAGGTGTTATTTCGAATTTACAGGACTTTCAGCCCTCTTCGACCGGTCGCAGAGAGATGCAGTTAAAGCCGACCCATGGGAACAGCCGCTCATTGAGACCAACTCGCCGTACTTGCTCGTTCGATTCAGCGAGGAGGTCAACACCCCCGCCTATCTTGGGGAAGTGGCAGATACGGTGTGAAGGATTCGTGTTGCGCCCCTGCGGCTCGTGCTTCAACACACGACCAGAAATGCCAAGTTATTGTACTGAAGAGACAGTACGGGATACCGCGACACTGGTTTCTTCACCTTCCATTCGGTACCCCCTTATTCTTAGTGCAGTGCCTGGAATGTCAAGTGGCCGTTTTAAGGATTCAGTCAAGTTTCTGTTGGTGGTGTTCAGTATGGACCCCAACCAGTCAGACTCCTAAGAGGACTTAATGACGTCCAGTATGAAACACGGACGCAAATAAAATGGGGAAGGAGTGTGAGGAAATCCCCGTATGCTATAAATAGAGGATTCGTGTGTCACCGCGCGATGCAGTCTACTGACCCCGCCTTCCCCATGACCCTGAATCTGTGAACCCCTCCAGCATAATCCCAGTTACCAAATAGTACAGACGTACATCTAGATACTTACTTACAGACTACAGTATAACCTCTCTTAACCGGAATTCTACTAGATAAGAAATTAGATACTTTTAGGCAGGTGGCTGCTTAATGCAGGGTGAAAGTCATGCAGTAAGCTCCTCTAGGAGCTTTCTGCATGACTTTCACCCTGCATTAAGCTGCCACCTGTCTCCAAGACCGATATTCATACTAAATTTAACGGCCGGTTAAGAGAGGTTTTACTGTACAAATCCACGTGTTCCTCAGAAGAGCCTGAAGTAAATTCACTGTTGTCTGTGTATTACAATGTACAGATGACCTTCGATATCTCGAACTCCGAGGGACTTTACTTTGTTCGAGATAATAGAAGTTCGAGTTATCGGATTACTAATGTGGACAATGTCTCGAATTGACAAATTAATGCAGTTGTAAACTTTAAACCCGCATTAGGCTGCCACATATGTTTCTAGATATCCGTAGTGATACATTTAAGAGCAATTCTGTAGTGTAAGTTTTGAACGGACCGAACTTTTAGGTCGAGTTATCCTGAAGTTCGAGTTATCCGAGTTCGAGATATCCCGAAGTTCAACTGTATATTAATGGTATTTAGGCAATCACAACAGGAGAACAAAAAGCAAAACAATAACATCGATAAATTAATAATTGTAGCCAAATTGAAAAGCAGACACTGCTGATATACTTTAGCAGAGTGGGGCTAGACTTTCAAGTCTGACTAACCATGCAGTCATCAGTCATGAACTTGGTTGCCCATGTGGGTTACACTGGTATACGTATACCCTCTGTTGCCCCAACCATTTGAAACGTGTATGGCTGTTTAAGTATATGAACTTTGGTGTACTTTGATTTGGCGCTTTTCCCCATGAATATTCATGTAAGAAAATATTGAGTTCTACAGTTTCTTCAATGGCAAAACATTCCTGTGTGCATATATGTATACTCAAAAATGTATACATTTTTACTTTTAGATTTACTGTTAATTAAATTCGCTTAACCCTTAATTTACTCCATATTTTTTATGCCTTTCTACTCCTTTGCAAACAGAGTAGACCCAGATCAGATGGCTCCTGTATGTGCCGTCCAATCAGGGTCTACTCTGTTTGCAAATGATATAATATAGATATGATTCTACATTTTCTGCCACGGCCAAAACTCATGTGGCTATCAGTTATTATAGCAAATTAATCTAATTAATATTCATTACGTCATTATATCTAACATGAATATTTATGGAGTAAATGGATATATAGTACTCCATAAATATTCATGTAAAAGAAAATGCTATTTGTATCATAAATATAAATTGAATTGATTGTTATACTATTACGTGTAATAGCAAATGGACACAGGAATGTGAATCCCTGGCAGAAACTGTTGTATCATATTTATATCATATAATTTAAAGCAGAGCCTGATCACCTGATTCTACTTTGTTTGCAAAGGCGCAGAAAGGGTTAACAAGTATTCATGATGTCATTCTTTCTTACATGGATGGTAAATGCAGGAGTTAAAAACAGTCTCCTGTGTAGGCATTTTCAAAGGAATCCTGTAGTTTAACCCTTTCCGCCACACAAATGCCTTGTCACACCTTTGCCAGCAGAGTATACTCAGGTAATATGGCTCTGCTCTGTTTACTTAACCCTTTCCCTGTTCTATATTTAGACCAACTTTCAACACCTACTGAATATTCATGGACAAACTAGTTATAAAGAAATATGAAAGGTGGAACATTGTAGACATTTTAGAAAGCAAAGAAACAGATCTATCAAATTCTATTAGCAAACAGAGCAGACCCTGATCAGACGGCTCCTCTAGGAGCCGTCTGATCTGGGTCTACTCTGTTTGCAGATGCGTGAAAACACGTTTATATGAAGGAAAGGGTTAATTGTGAAACGATATAGATATGATTTTATCGTATTTGTCAAAGACAAAATCCCTTCAATATTTTGCATCATAAAAATGCAGCTAAGCCTAATAACCACTAATGATGCCAGTATTTCTTACATGAATGTTCAATAGGAAAACTGTTAAGTGTGATGGTGGATTTCAAGCCTTTTTTGGCATTTTTTGGAAAATTCATTTTAATTATTCTGAATTTTTATCACACCTAAAATTCAATGATACAGAAATCATTTTTGGTCCCGTTTTAACTTATATTTTTGCATTTTTAGCATTTAAATCAACATTTGGTCAATGATACAGAAATCATTGTTGGTCACGTTTTAACTTATATTTTGCATTTTTAGCATTTAAGTCAACATTTGGTCTCTACGAGTATTGGGATTTTTGTCTAAACTAGGGAAACATATTACCTACTTTTACATTGGGAATAGGTCGTGTGAAATGCAAGAAAAAGGCCTAATTTTACAGACCAGACAATTTGATTATGAGCTCTTATATTCTAACACAGTTAAGTACTGTATATATTTTCTCCTGAGTTTACACGGTGCTAAACTGCAAATCATAGTACTAGACTTGTGATACCATTTTCCTGTTGAATATTTATGTAAGAAATAATCTATTATGAATATATATTAGATCTAGCTGAATATTTATGATGGCATAATTATGTACAAAGGTTTTCTTAGTTTTGGTAGAGACTGTGGAGACGTATATGGTATCATCCATTATAATTTCATAAGCAAACATAGCAGAACCTGATCAGACTGTTCTTGCAAGGAATAAATAAGACAAAACGTTAGATGATCAAATACGACGGTGTAGATCCTTATCAATGCAGCCCTTCTGGAGCAGTTTTGTCTGGGTCAGTACCATTTGCTGAAGTTGTGGTATTTGCCTACTGTGTCTGCATTCTTAGGACAATTTAAGTAATTCAACATATGCCATACTTGATAGGACTTATCTCTTTGCCTGTTCTATATTTGTTTCAAATTTCAATACCTACTGAATATTCAGGGACACACTAGTTATAATGAGATATGGAAAGTCGAATATTGTAGACAGAAACAGATCTTTCAGATTCCATTAGCAAACAGAGCAGACCCTGATCAGACAGCTCCTATAGGACCTGTCTGATCTGGGTATACTCTTTTTGCAGATGCATGAAAATGTGTTTATATGAGGGAAAGGGTTAATGCTTTCAATGCTGAATTTTTAAACGGATAGTTTCAAAATTAAAACACTCAAGGTTACTGTGAGTATTCAAGGGTATTTTTAAAAGAAAGTGTAATATACTCGTACATTGCAGACCCGGATGAGAAGGCTACTCTTTGAGCCCTCTAATCTGGATCTACACTGTTTACAAAGGACATTAGTGACCTGTGTCCCGCACTGCAACGGTTAATCTAGACCTATCAGACAGAGATTCAGGAAAAAATGGTCATGATTGTTGACCTGCTTTTATAGTCTGTGCATGTACTTATAATCATGCATATGTACTTACCGTAATCATTTACCTGAAATAGAGGCCTTTTGACACCATTGCAAACAGAGTAGTCCATGATCAATTGGCTCGTATAGGAGCTGTCGGACCAGAGACTGTTCTCTTTGCATATAGGTCTGATTCTACAGTATCGTTATAATAGTTAGTTAAGTGTTTATTAACGCTCGTTCTGGCTTCTTAATCGTTAAATTCTATCTTAATAAACACTAACTAACTTAGAGTTTGGCTAAGATTTACGACCAATCATCAAGCCAGATATTCAAAAAATATGCTCGATTTAATTGTTAAGAGTTCGAGATTTGGCGAGACTTTCATTCTTAATTCACTAAGAGTTCGAGATTTGTCGAGACTAGTATTTACAAGGCACTGCGCATGCGAGGGGTTTGTTTCAAGACCCGCCCAATATCGTGTTAGCTTTATATGGCAATATTTACTACACTTTCACGTTGAGTGTGACGAGACCCGTTTTCGTTTGTAGACAAAATCCTTGAACACATTTAACCATATCATGCGTACATGTACATAACACACAAAATGAGACATAATAAACAAAATGAGACGCCGCTTACTGAAATGTGGCTTTCAAATATGGCAGAGTGACGTAATGACAGGGTTTGCCAAACTAAATATTCATTCATGTAAGGAATAATGACATCACAAATATTAATTAGATGAAGTGTTATAATATCACCATATTAAATATAAACCGGGGTTAGGAAATAGTCAACGCCCAAGCAAGTTCGATGTGTTTATTCAAGGCGGTATAAGAAAAGCATGTGATATAAATGAGAAACTATATACTAAACTAACTATTGGTGTCTAAATAATAACAATTTAGAGATTTCAACAATACATAGCCGCGAGATACCGAAAAAAGAATGTATGTACTAAATACAATTCAACACAGATTTTGCTCAGTACTTACCAGACACATGTGATACAGTTGACTTATTATTAAAGTTGTTGTCGTGAGACAACGTGAGACAACACATTAAAAGTAAACTATCAAGTATCTATATAGTTATCTAGATGTTACCAGCAATATGACTGGAGCGCACTGAGCTCAGACAGCGGGAATGCATAGGAAGAAGATAGGGAGAAAGTCCGTGCAAAGCATGTGTAAATGAAATTTAACCTCTCTCTCTCAACCATGCTCTCTGGTACACTAATGTATACGTGATATAATGAGCTATACATGAAAGCAGATGACATTCCAATTATTCTGATTATAAGGAACCCTGGTTCCATAAAACTAAAGTAGACTACACTTTAGCAATATGAAACCCTTGTTACATAAAACAAGATTTTTTGGCCATGGCACAAACTGTAAAATCACATCTACATTGTATAACATAGAATAAGCAAACAGAGTAAACCCTGATCAGATGGCTCCAATAGGAGCCGTTTGATTTGGGTCTACTCTGTTTGCAAGGCATAGAAAGGCGTATACATTTATGGAGTAGAGAGTAAAAAAGGCTAAATTGAATATTTGAAAGGCAAACTATTGTTATACCTGTATAACATGTGCCTATGATGTACATATGTTCTTGAACATTGAATTCTTACTGCGTAAATAATTGTTTCAGATTGAGAACAAACATAATGACTGGGACAAAGATGAACTTCTGTCAGAGATCAAGGAAAAACACAAATACACCTATGAAGACTGTATCACCGTCACCCCAGACAAGCTGACAAACTATGATGAAAAGGTACATGTATAAACTGGCAGTTAAAGTAATGTACTTAGTTATAGTCTACTTTCAGTCCGAACGACCGCTCAGTCGATTGTACATTTTCTCCCCTGGTCATTGAGCCATTCGCCTACTATATTGAGCACTGCTAACATATGACGCGATTACGCAGCTGCAGTACCGGCTAGTGACCCACACAGGTTGGTGAACTTTTGACAAAATGACTGCGGGAGGGAATGGAAATGTCTTATGGGAAGGCGTGTACTTAATAGAGTGAAGATATTACTGAGGAGGGATGTGAAAATGACCGAGGACGGGCATTACGGTTACCACATGGGGGTTGAAAACGAGGGAGTGCATATCAGACAATGACAGAGGGAGGAAAAATGAAAGGCAGAACATGAAAAGTACAGAGGGAGGGCATGAAAAGCACTGACGGATAGCATTAAAATGACTAAGTGAATGGATGAAAATGACTGAAAGAAGGTATTTATGACTGATGACTGAGGGCATGAAAACGGGTTTCCCTGCTTTTGACATTTCTACAAAGTATGTTTTTTGTAAACCAGTGTGATACTATTTTCCACAATAGCTTAGAATCTAGTTTCCTTTTCTCTAGTAAATGCTCCTTTGCAGTAGATTAGTCAAAGAGGTTATTTCTAAAAATTGTCTTGGAGGGAATGGGTTAACTCTTAACTCCATAAATATGCCTTTCTACTCCTATTCAAACAGACTAGACCCAGATCAGATGACTCCTATAGGAGCCGTCTGATCAGGGTCTGTTCTGTTTGCTTATGATACAATATAGATATGATTCTACAGTTTCTGCCTTGGCTAACATTCAGGTGTCCATGTGCCATTATAATAAATTAATCTAATTAATATTCATGACGTCAGTATTTCTTATATGAATATTCATGAAGAAAAGGGTTAAAGGATTTTGTGTAAAGGAACAATGGAAGTTGTGAAAATAACAGATGGGAAACACTTCTCTATATCATTTCTCCTTCTTTACCCATGCCCTCTTGTATAATTACACATATCTCTGCTGTGTACAAGTCTTTCGCTGTGCAATCACTGCTGTGGAGTGCACTGGTTGCACAATCAACTTGTAAATAGTGCAGACCCTGATGAGACAGCTCCTGCAGGAGCTGTCTCATCTGGGTCTTCACTATTTACAGGTAGGTATATTGAAGTGAATAGCAAGCGAAAGGTTAATGTCATTGGTTTGCCACACGTTCCCAGAGGCGGAGATAAGAGATTTGTTTAGGATATATTGCGGTATGCGCTGGTCTAGTGGTAACGCGCTTTACTACCAATCCGGAGGCCCGGGGTTAAAATCCCGGTCCCTCTCTGATATTTCAGAGACTCTTTTCAGTGTCTCCCATCCGCACCTCCTCTCCACCCAGGAGTTAAAATGGGTACCTGTGAGGGCCACTTGCCGGTTCCTCGGCTGCATGATTGCGCTGTTTGTTAGCAGTGCTCAATATTGTAGGCGAATGACTCAATGACCAGGGGAGTAAATGTACAGTCGGCTGAGCGGTCATTCGGACTGAAAGTAGAATAACTACATGTAGGTACTTTACTTTTTTATATCTAAATAAAATATATTTTATATTTCTTAATGAATCCCAGTCTTGCTGTTACTCTCTATGAGATTTTATCATGCAACGTCACGAAATACAGTCACTTCCTACTAGCATAATATTTTCCACGTCGACGCTGTATTTTGTGAGGTATAGTGCATGTGTACTGACCCCACTGGGATGCAAGTTTGGTTCAGCCAATAGGAGGAAAACAGAAGGGCGAAAAAGGCATAATTAAACATAAACATCAAATTTAACACATTTGCTCACCTTTGTCTCAACTATTTGTCCCGATAAATGGATTATTTCAAGTTTGTTGATGTTGTAAAAGTCGATGACGTCACTGCACGACCACATGACGTCACATATATCGCACTTACATGTATTTTCATTCAGTGGACGAAACCGCTTTAGCAATCTTTCTTTTTCTTCATTTTCTCCATTTTTCTGGGTGTTGCATGATAAAAGAATTACTATGCTAGTAGTTTGGAAGTTAAGCTGTATTTTGGTTCGTCAGAAAAGTAGTTAAATGCTCGCCAAGGCAATCTTATTTAATGAGCAGCAACAAGATAGGGGTTGGCTGAGAAGTACATTGTAAGAGAGTTTGATAGGCCAGTATGCATCTTATCTTCACGTCTGCTCCTATTTCAAGTGGTCAGTACAAATGAGTGTAGTAACCGTATTCAGAGAAACAGATAAAGGTGCGTTCTTAACCCATTTGCTCCCAATGGATTCTTCCATGCTTATATATTGGATTAGTCTATTTTTTATCTAAGGGATGTCTGGTCTAAATTTTGTTTTATATTGAATTTCATATCAGCAAACAGTGTAGACTCTGATCAGACACCTACGACCATATATGGGAGCATGGGAGCAAATGGGTTAAATACTAAAATTGTCATTTTTAAACAAAACCAAACCCTTTGTTGTGACCACACTTGGAAATCGTCTCAAAGAGTGGTCACAACATAGGGTTTTGTGGAGAAATAGAAAAGTTATTCTTGACAATGTTTTAATTGCCCTTTAATCTTAATCTCTGCATATTGATTTTCCATTTTAGGACATATTGTCTCAACTATCCAATGATTTGTATAGCTGAGTAAACTCAGTTACTTTTAACCCTTTACTTCATGAATATTCATTTAATAATGGTATCATGACTATTAATAGATAATTCCACATAATGACACAGTCATGAACACGGGACATCTTAGCAATGACAAGAAAGATAACTCATTAAGCAAGCAGAGCAGACCTTGATTAATAAGTTCCTTTTAACGTGTTTTTTAAACGAATTTGCATATAGACAATGCTGCAATGGTTAGGGAAACCTGTGTCATATGCACAGATTTCTAGTGTATTTCAGTTTAAGATTAAGAAGTATTACTTTGAATGTGTACAACCCCCATTTCAGCTGAAGGCATTTTACAAGGAGCACATTCACAGTGATGAAGAGATCCGTCTGATTACTGAGGGCTCTGGGTACTTTGATGTACGGGACAAGGACGACAGATGGATAAGAATCGAGGTGGTTGCCAATGACATGCTCATTGTTCCTGCGGGTATCTATCACAGGTTTACCCTAGACACAAAGGTTAGTTGAGAGACACGGTCAACCCGTTACCACATATAAACGCTTTTCAAGCATTTGCAAACATAGAAGACCCAGATCAGACGGCTCCTGCAGGAGCCGTCTGATCAGGGTCTAGTCTGTTTGCTAATGAAATTTGATAGATCTGTTTCTATAGTTTTTACAATTAGTACAATGTTCCAGTAGGTATTTGAAATTTGGACTTACTATAGAACAGGGAAAGGGTTAACAGAAGACATGAAAATAAACATATTGTACTGAATATTCATGGACAAAATAGCATTGATGAAATATGGAAGGTGGACTATTGTAGCCAATTTAGAAAACAAAGAAAGAGATCTTTCAAATTCCATTTGCAAAAAGAGCAGACCTGATCAGACGGCTCATATAGGAGACGTCTGATCTGGGTCTACTCTGTTTGCAAACACGTGAAAACACGTTTATATGAGGGAAAGGGTTAATTTTCAACTAAACCTATTTTGGTACCACCTTTTACAACTGTCTTTTCGAGACCATTCTTAGGGTTAATCACAACAGAGGGTTTCGTGGAGAAATGACAATTTAGTTTAAACCTTTTTATATATATATATATTACAATAAGTATGAACAAAACAGGGAGATATAGAATATATTAACCCTTTATCCGTTCAATATTCATTAAACCCATTACCTCATAGGCTATTTTTGAATCAAACCTCTTTGAATAAATCTACCGAAAAGGATCATTCTCTAGAGAAAAGAAAAATGTTAGAATTATGTAGTTTTGAAACATTTGGGATAAATAGAACATTATGCGGCGTCTGATCAGAGTCTACACTGTTTGCCTACGTCCCATATATGGGATCGTGGGAGCAAATGTGTTAAAAATGTATTACTGGCGTGAAGATCCATGCAGTAAAGGGTTAAACCGTTACCTGATAGATAGACATTTCCCGTGTTCTTTACCCTATGCCTGTTGCATATTCATGTCAGAATTAATTATGAATATTTATAAGCTTCCTTTTTATGATGTCATGTGTACGCAGGATTGCTTGGTATTTGTAGACACCATAGAGACAGGTCTATTATAATTTCAGAAGCAAGTAGAGCATGTATACTCTAATCAGAGTTGTTTTATCTGAGTCATTGTGAAAAAATGTTTGTATGATGGAAAGGGTTAATGCCACAGTAAAATTTGAGATAATTTATATTCATGCTGTCACAAATACTTGCATGCATATTCATCAAATGAAGTATTAATACTTTACCTAATATAAATGCCTTTTCATGTCTTTGCCAACATGTCTTTTCCTATAGGAGCTGTCTGTATGACCAGTGTCTACTCTGTTTGCCGATAAGCTTATAATAGATATGACTATAGTTTCTACCAATGCCAACATATGCCATTATGGAAATTCATCTAGTATATATTCATTCACCGGCCGCGTGGCTCAGTGGTAGAGCGTCCGCCTGCGGTACGGAAGGTCGTGGGTTCGATCCCCGGCCGCGACAGACCAAAAGTCGTTAAAAAGTTGGTACTAGTAGCTCCCTTGTCTACGCTCGACATTAAAAGGTGTAGTTCTAGGACTGGTCGGCCCGGTGTCAGGATAATGTGACTGGGTGGGGTGCCCTTGCCATGTACCTGCGGCAGGGGTATTCCAGTGAGGCAGCACTATAACTTGTCTCATGCGGGTGCCGTCTGCAAATAACTGAAATACTGTTGGTCGGACGTAAAACCCAACTCACTCACTAGTATATATTCATGATTTCATGATTTTCAGTGCTGTAGTTGGTAGACCAATATATATATGATCGTTTTATATATATTTTTTTTCATATTTTAGAACTACATCCAGGCTAAGCGTTATTTTGTTGGGGAACCAGTTTGGACGCCCATAGACCGCCCAGCTGAAGACCACGAATCCCGCAAGTGTTACAAAGCATCTCTGTCTAGTGCCTAAGCATTATGGAGAATATAGTCAAGCACTGACTATTACTTGATTAGCCTGGTACACCATAAAATAAACTGATGTTCTGATCATGGTTTAAAATCGACAATTTATTGGATCGCATGATTATAACTTGCAATAATCAATCATCGGAGAGCATTAATCTGTACTCAGTTCTTATGTGTGTAGCCTTTCCTACATTTTCAAGAATTTGCAAACAGAGTAGATCCAGATCAGACGACTCTTATAGGAGCTATCTGACCAGGGTCTGGTGTGTTAGCGTTTGACATGATATATATCTGATTCTACAAAAACGCTACAGTTTTTGTACAAGCAAAACAGAATCCTTGAAATGTTTACATTATAAAAATTCAGCTAATAGACATTCATGATTATGGATAAAGGATTAAGAGAAAGTCCCTACAATAAACGCATATATTCAATAATGTTATAAAACTTAATATTTGTTATGTTCAATCATTACTATGAAGATTGTCAATTTGAACTTATACCTTTGTCGAACAGTTAACGAAACTAATCCGCGAGCCGAATACATACTAATACATTGCCGAATAACAATTTAAACATATGAAAGTTGTGTCTTCTTGAGTGTTTATTCGATTAGATTTCTTGGGATATACTTCTTTTCAGCATATACACAAATGAGTTGTGTATAATTTAGGCACTTTTGAAACGTGTCGAATGTAGGGACTTCCCCATTTAAGGAGGATTCTTACACAAAACATGCTGTTGTAGTCCCGCTAGACCATGTATAAACAAGGCGATTCTCGTGCTCACGCGCTGTTGTTGACCGGTTTTAATTATACCTATTCGGGGCATAAGGTAAACAATGGACTTGAATTTTGTTTGACCTAAGCTAGATGAACGGTGCGACTATTTCAGGGGCACCGACAATGAACTGTTTTAGTGATATACATGTTGAATTAAATTCTGTGTAAATGGTATTTGATACAATCATGAATTGACGTAATAAAAAGAAAACAGTGGCCCGGAAACAGCATAAATCGAACGAAGTGTCAAAGATGTGTATAGTTTTGCTGCGGTAGTTTTGCTTGTATTTGGAAGAATTAAATTGATGCAGGAACGCAGAAAATGGGTGCAAGAATAACGTTAATACACGTTTGTTTTCGGGCAATAACATCTGCAGTGTCCCTTGGGACACTGCAGATGTTATTGCCCGAAAAAACGTGTATTAACCCTCTATTAATGCCTCATACATTCATCAGAAATGTTGTAATAATCATATATCTACTCACTGGTGTTTTTCTGTTTGCTAGTCACTGGCATCAGTGCCCATTTGTTACTCAACTTTGTTCAAGGTGCATATGCTTCAAATGCATTCGCTGGTAAATAATATAATTTCACAAATAGATGGTTATTAATTTAGTTTAACTAAGTTGTTACACTGCTGTACACCAAGCTGTTAAATTGATTCATATACATGTTATTGTGTTGTTTAACCCTTATAACTATGAATGTTTAAATGAACTACATGTACTCCAAAATGCAAACAGGTCAAACTTATTGTGAATATTTAGGTAGCTTTCTAAAGAAAAGGGTAACAGGACAAATAATGCAGATCCTGATGAGAGTGCTCCTCTGGGAGCCCTCTCATCTGGGCTACACTGTTTGCAAAGGACATTAGGTACTTCGGCGCTGACTTGTGTACTGCACTGTAAGGGTTAAACTATTTGTAAATGTCTATAGGATGTTTTCTCATTTTTATGTCCCGGCCTTTAGGCGACGGGGGCATTAAGCTTTACCCATTGTCCGTCCGTACATCATTACTCACATCTGTACGAATGTCCATCCTGTCACGTATGGTCAATGCTTTCCTTGCCTGTGTATGCTGGAATTATTTGAGATTTAGTCTGAAGCATAATCATAGTGAGTTGTACCTTGTCTTTCCTTTTCAGGCCTGTTGTTAATCTACTTCCTGTTTGCCGTGGTGGCATCCGTGACCCATGGAAATATTTTCTTTTATTATCATCCAATCATAGTGCAATTCATATTATTGAATAAAATGCCATATGTCTTAAATGAATGTCTTTATATGTCCAACTTGTACGTAGTTAGAAATGCGCTATTAGCTTGGTATATCAAGCTTTACATGCCTAGAATCTGTGAAAATATTTTTTCGAATGTTTATCGATTGTAACTCAATAACATATGTTGGATTCAATTCGATAAAGGAGTATGATTTCGGTCCGATTCTCCATCACTAATGGATATTTACCTTTCAATGCATTTTCAAAAAGAGTAAATTCAGATCAGACGGACTCAATAGGAGCCATCTGATCAGTGTCTGCTTTGTTTGCTTTGATCTGATTCTACAGTTTATGTCCTTGCCAACGTGTCCTGTTTATGTGCCACTTTAAAAAATAATCTGTTTAATATTCATGATGTCATTATATCTAACTTGAATATTCATGGTGTAAAGGATTGACTATTTTTAAATGCTGAAGTATTAGGAATAGTATTAAGTAAGTTAACATTTAAATAACATTACAATCTGACATGTATCTGCTTGGTTTGCAAATACATTAAAAGGCCATGTTTTCAGGCTTATAATTCTGTTGTAAATGTGTTGTACAATATATCATCCAAAAGCTGTAAGTTTCAACAAAGAGATATTTTTATTTATAAGTTGAATTTTCATAATGGATCCGAAGCTAGGTGATATCTAATATATATTCAAACTGATTGTAAATGTTATTACTACTTTAATAAGAAACCTTTTCTTAAATTACTTGATTGCAACACCATATAGCTGTAAATAAGTTTGTTCCTTGTGGGAATCAAACCCAGATCTATGCTTTGGAAAGTTAATGGCTACACCACAAATCAAGTCCAATATGATATTATCAGATATTGCATGTATTACTTTGCTTCATGAATGTCCATGTAAGAACGAATGTCTGTATGAATATTTACACTTTCACATTTTCTCATTTAAATTGTAAACAAAAACAGACCAAGATCAGGCTGCTCTATATGCTTATGGCATATACGCATAGATCTGATTCTACAGCTTCTGCCTTAGCCAACGTGCCTTGTGTCCATATGCCATTATAAAAATAATAAAAATAAAAAAGTAAAAATAATATAATTATTATTCGCGATGACATTATTTTGTACATGGATATTGAACAGAAAATGAACAGATAATGGTTTAATTAACCATTCGCTTGCTATTTACGTCAATATACCTACCTGTAAATAGTGAAGACCCAGATGAGACAACTCCTGCAGGAGCTGTCTCATCAGGGTGTGCACTATTTACAAGTTGATTATGCAACCAATGCACTCGACAGCAGTGATTGTACAGCAAAATACATGTACACAGTGAAGATATATGTAATTATACAACAGGGCATGGGTAAAGAAGGAGAAATGTATTTTAGAATTCAGCAAGAGAAGGGATAACTGAGTTTGGGTTGTTACTTATGAACACAGGAGCAATTGTCCATGACAGGAACTACAGTAATTTCTATATCATTCCAGAGCAGACCCTGATTAGATGACTCCTACATGAGCCATTCGGTGTAGGTCTGCTCTGTTTGTAGAAGCATTTAAAGGCACATTCATTGAATGAAAATGGTATACCTCGTGAACTACAATAATATTGACTGCTCACGGTATGGTTTTATCAAAACATTTAATTGAGAGTCTGGAAGTCACTTACTTTCACACAAAGGAATTTAACGCTAACTTCGTAATAATTTGTCTAATTTTATTTTGCACGTTGATTATTGAAAATATACTTTAACAAACTTAGTTCTTGTTGGCGATAATAATTAAGATTAGCCCAATATTTGAAATAATTTCAAATGATAAATTTAGAGAGACCTTCAATTCAACCATACAGTGGAGCTGATAGCAGAACCAAGTTGCAACCAACTCGTGTAACTGATTCTAATATTATTCTGTTTGATCCAATAGCCATATCAAGAAACGTACAGTCGTGTTACACAGGCATACACGGTGCTCCGCGAAACATTTCGTAACCATATCGGTACTTTCGCTTATATCAAAAGTGACATCAGTAATAGTGTTTCATTTAAAAGACAGATTTGGAATTACAAGCGTGCCGAATTTGATCTCTTCAATCACTTGATTGTAATGATTGATTGGTCACATCTATATAACAATAATGTTGATATTGTCACCGAACTCTTCACATTCAACTTTCTCGATATAGCAAAACAATGTATCCCGATATATAACGTAATAATTCGCCCAAATGATTAACCTTGATATAATTCAGATATTCGTAGAACTTTCAGACAAAGGGATAGACAGAATCATTCAACAATACAAAGTAGGAAAGTCACTTACATTGCCAACATATGAATCATCCCGGAATACGGTCAACGACATGAACAAATGGCTAAAGATTTGTATTTCAATACTCCGGAGTATAATTTGAAAGATCTAAACGCAGGTAATACGCGGCTATATTTGAAAACTGTTAAGATGCTCGTTAAAGGAAATTAAACGGTGATATCATTTCAATCATACAAGATCCCAATAATTTTGATAATTATATTCTTTTCAGCCGATGAAGATAAAGCCGACACTGAACGCTTATTTTGCATCATTATCTACAGTTAACCTTTATCCTGCTGAGAAAATATGTTTTACAGAAATTTAACCTGCTACATTTTAAACATTTTCAACATTAAAGCTATCCTTATTTTCTACCAAAATGCAACCAGGCTGTCAAACAGTTTGGATCCTGATGAGACACCGGGTTGCTTGACGTATCATCTGGATCCCAACGTTTTGCATAGGTATTCACTCATCCGCCCACAGCAGGCTCAAAGTTAATGACCTAATTTCACAACTTCCTTATAATGACCTAATTTCACAACTTCCTGGTTTTACTTTAAAACCGCAATCAACGTATACTTATTTGGTTATTTCTGAACAAGATATACTGGACGTTTTGTCAAATATATTAGTTGATAAAGAAAACGGTCCGGATAAAATCAGTCATAGGATGTCACGAGTAACAAGAAAAACAAAATGCAAACCGCTATAAGTAGTATTTACTGGTTCAATTCAAGAACGTAACTATCCTGAATTTTGAAAATCTGCAAATGTTATGCCCTTATCTAAGAACGGAAACAAACACTTAGTGTCTAACTTTAAACCAATTTCATTGATAAGTTGTGTCGGAAAAGTGATGTAACTTGTTGTATTTAAGCATTTGCATAATTAGGTCCATGAAAATTATATAAACATGTGCATATCAATCAGACTTTCTGCCAGGACACTCAACTGTATACCAGCTTATAGACATTTATAACCAAATATGTCATGCTTATGATGATCGTAAATCAACATGCGTGATTTACTGTGATATAGCAAAAGCTTTTGATAGGGTCCGGGAAAAGGCCTACTTTTTACACATGGACAAAATGGAATATATGGGACAGTTTTAGATTGGATAAAATACTATTTGACAAAGGAAACTCATCGGGTATTTGTTAATTCATTATTCTCTGATATAGCAGATATAAATGCTGGCGTTCCACAGAGTTTTGTTCTGGGTTCTTTGCTGTTCTTAATGTATCTGAATGATACCGCATAACCTTACGTTTACAGTACTTTTTGTTGATGATAGTTCTTTAGTAGCATCGTCATCAAGAACATAAGGACTTCAAACTAAACTCAACCATGATTTAGAGAATATATCCGTATGGTCTGCACAATGGCTGATACATTTTAATTCGGAAAGACAGACGTTAAATATTTTACCATCAAGTTCACTAACACTGCACCCCTATATTATCATACGGAGGTACGCAATTACGATTTTTTGAACATCACAAACATCTAGATGTAACAATAAGCAAAACTGATCCTGACACGAACACATATTAAATATAGTTTAGTTTCTTCTGCTTCTAAAATATTAGGTTCAATGAAATCATTAAAATATAGTATTAAACAAGAAACTCTTAATCAAATATACATTGCGTACTTAACCCATTCCCTCATATTGACGACTTTTGACGACTCTGTAAAAATCACTTTGTGAAACCATTGTGATAAATAGAGCATTTGCTCCTATAGGAGCAAATGCTCTATTTATCACATTGGTTTCAGCCTACAAAATTCTAAAGTTTTCCTTTTCTCTAGATAATGCTCCTTTTTGGTAGATTTATTCAAAGAGGTTGTATCTACAAATAGCCTATAAGGTAATGACAGTTTTTGGAATACGCGTCTGTTGTTTGGGACAATTGTATTCTATATGAAAAATAACGTTTATAAAAATCACAATACGAAGCAGCAAGGACTGTTACAGGATTTGCGCGCTCGGTTTCAATTGAAAATATACGCCAAGAAGTAGGATGGCCATCTCTTTCAGAAGGCGTAAATTGCAAAACTATGTTCAGGATATGCACTGTTTGTAATTCATATCCTCGCCCAAGCGGACTCTATAGTAAACAATAATGGCATACTCTATTCTGAAAATCTAGCGTTTAAAAGGCTCACTGATGATTATGCTCTCCATTACCAGCATTGTCGTCTGCTGGACATAGGCTCAAACGTAAGAATGGACTTTTCTTCAATTGCGTTTTAAATATATAAACGCTCACATGACAATCGCACCTGCTAGCAAATGTTCGTAACGCTTATCCATTTATAGGACCCACTTTGTACTGTTCAGATGGTAACTGTTATTAGCTGTTGCCAGCGTTCTATCCTTAGAACGCGGCTAGAGTATGCAAGCATTAGGGCTTACTACGGTTGTCCGAGTAGAGATTAAAGTAACGCAGATGAAGTCCGTGTCATTATCCGCAAGCTTTGGCCTGGCTCTGTATGGATTTTTCTCTTTTTCCGTAAGCAAGTTTTATCTTTCCGAACAGACAATTGAAGAATGCACCACTATGTAATGTCTCTAGTTACATTATGTCGATCGCTACATCTGTAAACTATAATGAAGACTGCACTGCACTCGCGGCATTGTTTCAGAGTAACAAGTGAACTGCCGCTTGAGCAGCAAGCGTACATGTGAGAGAATCGTTGGTCACAAATAAAGTTATCCACCAAATACATCCTGAAACGATATAAATTGAAAGAATATAAGTGTTCCGCTGGGGAGACAGAGCGGTCCTTATACAGTAAAGTCTACCTAATGTAATGACACAATTAACATAAAACTTCGTAATTTTAACCGTTCGCTGCTTAGCCCATTTCTGCATATTGACGCCTTTTTACTCATTCCCGTATTTTGACGTCTGTGTAAAAGCCACCATCTGAAACCATTGTGATAAATAAATAATTTGCTTCATAGGAGCAAATGCTCTATTTACCACAATGTTTTCAACATTACACAATTCTAAAAACTGTTTTTCCTCTAGTAAATGCTCCTTGTATGTATATTTTTTTCGAGGAGATAGGATCTAAAAATTGCCTATCAGGGAATGGGTTAATGTAGGGCAACAGTAGTTCAGCATGCTCCTCTAGGAACTTTCTGTATAGATTTTGTCCTTCTACAGGAGCCCTCTAATATGTGTTTATTCTATTTGCAAAGGCGTGGAAATGCGTTTCTTAGGAAAGGGTTAAAAGTCCTGAATTATAATTTCGTTTTTATTAGATCGTATTGGCGAGACTTTACTTTTACATGAAATGATTGAATATCTTAACAAGGATGATCCATCCAAGGAGCACACACGTAACAGAAATAAAACGAAAAGAAATTAGTGAGTGAATTGGGTTTGACAACACTGCGACTATAACTATGTTAAAAAGCGTCAACAGTGGAGCATAATTTGCACTATTGTTATACAAAACGTACGGTCTTGTTCGGTAGCTACGTTACAGTTAAACCTCTCTATAACGGCCACTAAATTATGTTAATTAATTGGTATTTAGGACAGAACGCTCCTATGGGAGCCACATGCATTAACACAAAATAATTGATGTTAATTTAGTGCCCGTTATAGAGAGGTTTTACCCTAACCCTATCTACACGTGTTCGAAGTTTGAGTAGTACAGTACAATGGCAAAGTAACCTGTGCAAATTATTTCAAACAGTTATTCACCCATTACATTTTCAAAATTGAATCTATAATCGGCTTGTCAATCAAAATGCTATCCGAGGGTCAAACAGATTGGATCTCATTTGGACCCAAACAATTTGCATATCCCTACGTAATCACTCATCTGCCCGCAGCAGGCTAACGGATGGCGAATATTGGGAAACTGAATCCCTTAATGACCCTTTGGATTTAAAGTAGAACCTGTCTTAAGTGGTCGTCTAAAAGAGGTTCTAATTATGAGTATGTAAGGGAAGTAGTAGCTTTGTGCAGGTCAACAGTAATTAGTGCATTAAGCAACGACCTACTTATTAACACGCCCATATTTAATTAATAAATGGCCGCTTAGGGCAGATTCTACTGCAAATATTGATTTCTGTTGGCAAAACGTTCAAGTAATTATTAAAGCAAGGTTCATAGTAATACAAAATATACTTAGAATGTATTCCATGAATGTATTTTATCAACACTTTATCTGATTTAATAGAGTAGACCCAGATAAATCGACATGCTACATAAACGTTTCTGCATGCTACATAAAAGTTTCTACATGCTACCTAAAAGTATCTGTATGCTACATAAAAGTATCTGTATGCTACATAAACGTATCTGTATGCTACATAAAAGTATCTGCTTTACAAGGTAAAACCACATGGTGTTCATGTAACATTATACAAAATCAGTTTGTAAATATCCACGATCATGTCATTATTTCATCAATATTAACCATTTCCATCATATAAATGTATTTTCACGATTTTACAAACAGAGTAGACCCGGATCCGACATTTGCAAACAGTATATATCCAGATCAGGGTATGCAGTTTTTGTCATTCATACGGTTTCTTTCATATTTTATGGACTCTGACAGTAAACAATGGTGGACTATTCCAGTCAGTGTTGAAAGGATTAAAACATACTTACAAGACTTATATAACATCTGCCAGTGGCAGGATTGTAGGTGTAGCTCGACTCGCATATACAGGTCTGGTAGTGACATCTTGTGTTCATATCTAAGCAGTCCGCATCTTCACGACAGGTCTCAAACAGCGCACTTCTACAGGAGTTCTGACAAAACCAACATAAGTATGTCCTTTGCATGCTATGGCTGAACAACAACAACTCCATCACAAATACATTATTATTTTTTAATCAAATGTCATGATTACCAAAATACAGTTTTCTGACCGACCCCCCCCCCTCCCCCCCCCAAAAAAAAATAAAAAAAATAGCGAACACCCATGCTCTATATAATAAGTAAAAGGTAATAAGTAACTCCGGCCGAAATCTGCTCAAAAATCGATGGGTTCATTCACTGCGATCGTCATTGAAAGCTTATTTGATCACCGATTTCCATAAACTGTGTCTTATTTATCAAAAAAATCATTACTCTTGACGAGCAGTCATCTATTCTTTTCTCAGAATATTAACACGCTTTTACAACAAGTCGCCAAGTGACAACCAGCCTCTATAGGACACAGGTTGACTTTGGTGTTCGAAATAGAAATACGCTATAATTCAAGTCGGAATACCATATAACTGGTCTCTAAGGCATTGTCTCGGTTTGATAGCATGAATGGACATCGTGTATTCACAATTTATTCAAATAATAATATTTTAAAAATCTCTACAAGCTTGATAGTCACTACTTTCGGTTTTTAATTATGGGTCATTAAGGCGGGTGGTTGCTTAATGCAGGTCAAAAGTAATACAGAAATCTCATATAGGAGATTTCTGCATTACCTTTGCCATGCATTAAGCAACCATATTTTTTCTCTATGTTCAAAAAATAAATGGCCGCTAAAGACAGGTTCTACTGTATTCTCAAATTTGCTCCTTGTTCATTTTGCCTACCTCCGATCGGAACAAAAAAGACGTTTACAGAGACCTTCATAGAGTACAAAATAATGCTTTAGAAAATTCTAGGGATACTACAGTAGAAAGTACTACTGGTAAACAGTTTACAAGCGTTTTCATTTGTCACAGAAACAGAAAATCATGTTCGTTTATAATAAGAATACTTTACCATTTTCAGCTCAGCATAAATGACCATCCGGCTGCAGTCAGCTGATCCAAACAATGCTTTCAACGCATGTGTCTTGCATGTTTTGTCCAGTGGATCAAATTCGACTGATTTACATCCTTGCCGACTAGCACATATAATTGTGCACTCGGATACCGATCGAACTTGTTGGTACTCAAACAAGAACGAACTACTCACCCAAGGACATGAACGCCTTACCAGAAATTTGTTTGTACATGGTTCCTCACAGCTGATTTTGACAATGGCAACGAACAATAATAATGTAACTAGCTGCATACCTGTTAATACAATACAAGTAATGAAAACAAGTTCATAATCACCAGAGACCCAGATTACAGTAAAACCTCTCTTAACCGGCCGTTAAATTTAGTATAAATATCGGTCTTGGGGACAGATGGCAGCTTAATACAGGTTGTAAGTCATGCAGAAAGCTCCTAGAGGAGCTTTCTGCATGACTTTCTCCGTGCATTAAGCAGTCGCCTGCCTAAAATATCTAAATTCTTCTCTACTAGAATTCCGGTTAAGAGAGGGTTTACTGTATATGCGCAAAGTAAAACATTTCAAGAACTACTCCTTCATTTCTCCACCAAACCCTATGTTGCTCTCCGAGTAGATTCCAACGAGTAGTTACAGTATACGGATTGGTGGAGATATCAGTTGAAAACGCACTTATATCTATTGCTCCGTATACTACTAACTGTTGTTTTTTTGTGAGATAAGTTAAACAATCTAAAAATAGGAGATCCTTCGAAAGCAAAAGTAGACATTCGACAAGAGACACTTGCAGACACGGTTTTATTGATTCGGTTCATGAGCAATTATTTCAAGTGCAGGCACTACTAACGCCTCATTGCACTGGCTTTAGCGGTATTCAATTTTCATGACTAAAATCATTGCTATTTATATCATTAGTAGGCATTACTTGATCAGATTAAACTGAGACTCCGTGCATATTCCGTATATATTCGTAATTCTATATATAGATTTCCGAAGATAAACAACGTTCCAACATTATTTACCATTGGCGGTAGGTAATATTCATTCCGTGTGATAGCTCAGTAGATAAAGGCGTTATATGATAATGCGTGGGGCAAGGTAGCGGGTTCGATCCTCGCCCAGGGCAAATTTTTTCTTCAAAAAGTAAGTACATTACATTTTCCTTGTTTTTAGCATTTTTTTCATGAAACACGATCGTACTACTTTCCCACATTTGCTTTTTTCGTCAATATAACTTAAAGTTGGAAAGTGAGCGTAAGCGAAGGAGAATGACGCTTTTATGTGCAATTATGTCATGCACTTGAAATAATACAAAAAGTACAAAAATGAGTCATGCAGGAAACACCACATACAGAACAAACACTCGCCCGAACAGCAACACAAGGAAACAGCAAATGTACATAGGTAGAAAAAACAACAAGAGACGCACAAAGACAAAACAAACATACAATAGGAGGAAGATGGAAGTACCGCCTTGGAACGGTCAGTGACAAAAGTCACCGGGGGTTTAAACCGGTTTATGGGCGCCCAACCTCACCCTTATTCCATCCCCATCCTAAAAGACAAACAGTGTAAATAAACGTATCCCCTCTCCGACTAATCTACAACAACCGCGACAGCAAATACAGTGGTAAAGTGCATGTATAACAAAAAAACATTTTATTGAAAATACTGTATCCACCTATCGCTATTGTACTCAATGATTGAGCTGCAAACAGAGTAACTGTAGAAAAGTAATAAAGGGTACGACAAAAATGAAATAGTACAGATATCCGACGTTCTCCTTCCATTTCTGGATTTAAGAGGTCGCCTTCATAGAGTACTAAACCTTTCTTGTCGGCGTACATGCAAAGAGGCCAGCGTGATTGCCAACTGTAAAAGGGTTCACAACCAAACATGCAGTATGTTGTAGTAATACAGGATCATATCCCTTTTTAATGAATTGTTTTATATATTTGATTATCAAAGTGAGAAAATGGGTATGTCCAATAATTTTACGAAGTTTGTAAATCACATCACCATAAAATTCCGGATGTGAAATACCGTGTCGCAAAAGTACCTTGAGATTACATTTGTACTTGCCAATAAGCGAGAGATTTCGATAGTAAAATTTAGAGAAAGTTTTTCTTAGTTTATGGTATCTATATCCTTGTTTAAGCAGTTTATCAGTTAAAATGAGATTTCGACTGTTAAAATCGTCAATAGATGAACAAGCTCTAGCAAAACGCATAAGTTGAGATATATAAACCCCGTAAGATGGAGCACGGGGAACATCCCCGTCAAGATGAGGAAAATTTACAATATTAAAATCAAAATCATCTCTTTTGTCATATATTTTAGAAGAAATCATTCCATTATTAATTTTAAGGTCTAGGTCAAGAAACGCTGCATAATTGTCGGACGGGTTAGCTTTATTCAATTTGAGTTCTTTAGGATAAATTGTAGGAATCAGAGCATCAAAGAAAGGGTTATCTAAGTTAAAAATATCATCCAAATATCGACAAGTTTCATTGAAGGCTTTTATAACATCTTCTTGTGTTTGAGGATTCAAACTCAACATGAAATCTCTCTCATAGCAGTACAAAAACAAATCTGCGACAAGTGGTGCACAATTCGTACCCATGGGAATACCAATTACCTGACGGTATATAGCATTCCCATAACGTACAAATATGTTATCCAAAAGAAAGGTTAGTGCTTCGCAAACTTCTGAGCAAGTCCAATTGGTGTAATAGTTCATTTGCTCGTCAGTAAAGAAAGCTTTTTCAGCATTACATGCCAAGAATGATGTTCTTTCTCGGGCAAATACTTTCTGGATCAAGTTAGTAAGCTTATCCTTAATTAAAATATGAGGAAGAGTTGTGTACAGAGTAGAAAAATCGTACGTGCTTACAGTGGATGCAAGATACCTTTTGTTCTTAAGTTTGTTTAAGACTTCTGAAGAGTTCTTAATAGACCAGAAGAGATTTATTCCAGAATTTTCATAAGTCTTATCACAGTAAAATTTTACATGTTCCTTTACCTTCGTTAAACAAGAAGTCAAAAGTATAGACAATTTAGTAGTTGTACATGAACTAGAATTTGCAATGAAACGCGCTTTATATGGTTTTTTATGTAGTTTTGGTAACCAATACATAGTAGGAAGTTTATGTTGTGTAATATATAAATATATATGTACTTCAAAATACGTATATGTATATAATGAAATATCTGATGTATGATATATCTGATATATTCTTGAAAAATCAAGTACAAACACATAATAGAAAATAAAAAACCAACAACAATGACTTCAGTTAGATTCGAACCTGCAACCGCTAGTATGACAGGCGAAGATCTTTCCACTGCGCCACTTTCGGTTGTATACTGGTCTCAACGCATAAGCCATGTATTGGTATGTATGGTAATCGAGTTTCAGTTTAATATGGTCAAGTAATAACATTAAGTAATTGTTGGGATAGCAAATCTTATTTATATTTTCTATCATCGTTAAACAGTCAACCAGGCTTGTTGTAGCATCACCATGCTAATGAGGCCAAGTTGTGAAGTTAAGTTTCAACGGATATTCCTTTATTCTGTGTATTTAGAAATATGGATATATTCATTTATCATCTAAATTTTGCATACAATTTACAAGATAGTAATACATAAAAATGACATACTTAAAAATATGGTACAATCCAAATTTGTAATAATTTCCATATACATATTTAATTATAACATAGAAGCAATTTTTAATCAGTTATATTGAAATATTACAGTAGTGTAGTTCGACCCAATAAGATGGTATAATGTGTTAAAATGACGATGATAAAAAATAGATCTAAGTCGACTTTGATCATGACTTGGAAGAGTATGTCGATGCTGGGAAAGCCAAGAAAAGTCCGAAGACTTATTTCCACTGGGGTCCCGAAATTAGAAGAAATACTTAAACTATCTTAGAAAAAAATGAACGTAAATATGATTCAATTTAAATATAAATTTATTTGAAATAAAGAATGCTCGTTTTCAAAATTATAAAAAAAGCCTATTTTATAGCATTCGGTCAATATTAATATTAATATAGTTTAAAATCAGGTATGAATATCTAATACTGTTCCAGGTAAAACTTTTTAATTTCTTTTTTGAACTTTTTGTGTTCTTGTTTACAAACTGCACTTTCTCTGGCAATGAATTCCAAATGTTCTTGCTGTTAAAGTAGAAAGTTGAGAGTAACACATTATTTATTTTACCTTTACATTTATGAAAATTAGACTCACTTTTCCTTGTGTTGTATGAATGTACATCTGCAGTTTTAGTAAAATATATTTTTATATAGGATGGACAGTGATCATTATAAATGTTATGAACATGATTCATTTCAAGTTGTTTGACTCGATCATCTACGTTTAAAATGCCAAGTTTCTTAAAATGTTCATTTGTAACAGAGAAACGCGCATGTTCATTTAAGATGAATCTGATAACTTTATTTTGAGTGGTCTGTAACTTTTTTTCTTTGTTTTAGTGATACTGTTATACCATGCTGAACAGGCGTAGTCGAAATGACATTGTGTAAGAGAATTACAAACGGTGTTTCTTGTTTTAGTATCGAGAACATCATTGTACCTATAAAAGAACTTCAGTTTTGAATTTAACTTTTTATAATATCCGATATACAAAACCTTCCTGAAAGAGTATTATCTAACACATGGCCTAAGTAACAGAGCTTTTAATCATTTCAACGTTGGTTTTGCAGCGTGGGATATACCCGTCAGTGTTTAACCCTTTCCCTGATGAATATTCATGTAGGAAATAATGACGTCATGAATATTAATAAGATTAGTTTTATAATGTCATATGAACACAGGAAATTTTGATTTAGACAGAAGCTGTAGAATCAGATCTATAATACACCATAAGTAAACAGAGCAGACCTTGATCAGACGGCTCTTATAGGAGCCGTCTGATCTGGGTCTACTCTGTTTGCAGATGCGTCAATATGCGCTTACATAAGGGAAAGGGATAACTACATGTATTGAGTTAACCCTTTCCCTCAAATAAACGTGTTTTCACGCATTTGCAAATAAAGTAGACCCAGATCAGACGGCTCCTATAAGACCCGTCTGATCACGGGCTGCTCTGTTTGCTAAAATATTTTGACATATCTGTTTCTTAACTTTCTAAAATGTCTACAATGTTCCACCTTCCATATTTCTTTATAACTTTTCGTAATGGATATTCAGCAGCTATTGAAATTTAGCATAAATTCTCAACAGGGAGCGGGTTTTATCCACGTAATAAATGGGATGCAGATAAACTTAGGTTTATTAGGTTACTTCCGGTAGTACATTGTAAGTAAACGATTTATTAGGTTGGTGGACGTTTCGCAGGCGTAATGATTAGTTATAGTCATGAAACTAATTTAATATCCTGGATATATGCATATGCTGACGAAATAAAACAGAAAATACACCAATAGAATTATACGAATAAGAGAAAAGAAAAAAAGAGAAAAGAAAACATTTCTGGCTATTGGTGGATTCGAACACACGCCGGATCATACAAAGGCGTATTTTCGAGACGATTCGAAAGAGTGGTCACAACATAGCATTTGGTGGAGAAATAAAGAAGTTCATCTTGAAATTGTTTTAATTTACGCATTTTATCTGGACCTCTGATAAAGCCCCGTTCCCACTGTCCCGGATTGGCCCCCCGGTACGTCCCGGATGTGTGGTCCGGGGGAAACCGTGTCAAACCGGGAGTACATCCCTGGCGGCACTGTTAACATCCGGGAAGATCCCTGATGAACCGTATTGATCCGGCTTAATCCGGCAGACAGCCCCGGATGTTTTAAAATGTTTAAAACAACCGGGGGTCACCGTGAGTCACCGGGAAAGATATCGAAAACCGGCTTAATCCTGGCAATTCCGGGACAACGCCGGTATATTCCGGTGCAGGTCCGGGTCTCTACCCTGGCTTTACCGTGATAGTCCCTAGTAATCCGGGATGTTGGCGAGCACCTCATTCACTATATACCTTTGGTGACCACCCGGCATTGGGCCGGTATAGCTCCGGTGTACGACGGTATAGTCCCGTTTTGTACCGGTGGAGTTAGGGACTGGCAAGGTATGAGTCGGTTTGTCTGCCGGTCAACCCCCGTTTATACCCGGATAACGCCGGCTTGTCACCGGCGCACACCCGGGATATGACGGGATGATACCGGCGGCCACCGCCGCACTACCGGCGACGACCGGGGTCACACCGGATTGTATCGTGTTCAACCGGGAAAACGCCGGCCCTACACCGTAAATACACCGTACAAAACCGGAAACTAACCGGGATAGTCCGGGGTCAAACTGGAAGATCCTGCTTCTAAATCGGGGGAACATCGGGGCAACGTCGGGAATATGGGAATGTACATTTAAGTTTTAAGAATTAAGGCCCCGTATCATCCCGTACGCCGGCTATTTCTTCGCCGGGAAGTACCGTGGGGTACCGGGACCAGCACCGTGACAGTGGGAACGGGGCTTGAGAGTTAGCCGTTAACAACGTAAAAGTAAATTGCGTATGTATTGAACTCTAACGGAAGAATACGACCTTATTAGGAGTTTTTCAACGGTAGAATAGATGAGAACCTTCTGAAGTTTATGCATTCAAATCTCTAGAGCCAATCTGAATAGACATTGCAGTTGAGTTCTCAATTATTTGAATGCTCAAAACTTGCGGATATTTGCTATCTGGTTTATTCTTTGAAAACAGACCCACTTGAAACATTAGAAATGGAACTCGTTATGTATATGGTACATACTCTGACCAGTTTGAAATATTCTATTGTGAAAAAGCTGTTATGTGATACTACATAAATCGTTTTAACCTTTTATTCCTTGAATATTCATTTAACCCTTCGCTTGCTGAATTTTAAAACACATTTTTCCTTCTTTACTCATGCCCTGTTGTATAATAACAAATATCGTCACTGTGTACAAGTAATTCACTGTGCAATCACTGCTGTTGAGTGCACTGGTTGCACAATCAACTTGTAAATAGTGCAGACCCTGATGAGACACCTCCTGCAGGAGCTGTCTCATCTGGGTCTTTACTATTTACATGCAGGTATATTGACGTGAATAGCATGCGAAGGGTTAATATAAAATGACTGTATGGATATCAATTATCTGATGTTTTTATAATGGCATATGAACGCAAGACATTCTGGAGATGGTAGAAACTGTAGTATCAGTACTATTTTATTACATTAGCAAACAAAACAAACGCTGATCAGACGGCCCCTAAAGGATCCGTCAGATGCGGGTTTACTCTGTAATGGCATATAAATGGAGTACAATTTTAAGTAAAAAGTTGTATTTGATTCCATGGACGCTAATGGCTCATATGGAAAAAGAGCTTGATGTTGTTAACCTTTTCACCGCCGCAATCGCATAAATGCACCACGACACATAGTGCAATCCCAGATCAGACGCCGCCTATTTGTCTCAATCTCTATTTCTATATAATTAATATGTGCTTTATTCCTTTGAAATTTGCATTTATTTATCTCATTTCCTTATTTTACTGAATGATTTAACAAACTTGGATTGCAGACGACAATTAGAAATTTGGCGCCGAAAGAGTAACCAATGCTGAACTATATTTACAGCTTGACATCAGTATACTATAGATATTTATTCGTTGTTTTTGTTTGACGTTTGAATGAGTTTTATTAAATTGCCAAAATAATATACCAATATAAATGTATCTATCTAAGTATCTATATATCTACATGTATCTTACATAAATGTAAATGACGCTTAAAATGTACTTACTTTATCCCCGTTTGTCCTTTCAAATAATACTAAAAAGGTGAAACAGTCTTAGAACTTGTTCATTGATACACTAGCTGCAACGATTACAATAAGTGTCACAATGACACGTTGCTGCACTCTTGGTAATTGGCTGCATTGTCATAAATAAAAGAACTGAAGCCCCTGTTGAAAGGTGTCAGTAAGTATGACTTGTTATGTCATAAAAGACATTATCCTTGTGCACGCTACGATAATAGTTGTTCTTAACCCTTTCCTTGATGCCAACGCTTTTTCACTCCTTTGGAAACAGAGTAGACCCTGATCAGACGGCTCTTGTAACAGTCGTCTAACTAGGGTCTGTCCTGTTTGCTTATGAAATTATTCTAAGACAAACTCTTCAGTTTCCATCTGCCTATAACTTAATATCCTGTGTATATATGCTGTTACATGTATAAATATTCAGCTAATACATATTCATGATGTTTTTATTTCTAACATGAATATTAATCATTTACGTCACGAAAATTCATGTAATACTTACATCATGAATATTAATTAGATTATTTTTATAAGAGCACATGCACACAAGAAACAGAAATAATTGGCAAATGCAGAAACAGTAACTGTAGAATCGTATCGATATTATTCCATCAGCAAACAAAACAAACCCTGATCAGACGGCACCTATAGGAACTGTCTGATCGGGATCAACTCTGTCTGTAAAGGCATGGGAATGCGTATTTGTGGATTGAACGGTTAAACAGGGAAACGGTTAACCATTATCCAATTGTGGTGCGATTTTCACCTATTTAACCCTTCGCTTGCTATTCACGTCAATATACGTACCTGTAAATAGTGAAGACCCAGATGAGACAGCTCCTGCAGGAGCTGTCTCATCAGGGTCTGCACTATTTACAAGTTGATTGTGCAACCAATGTACTCCACAGCAGTGATTGCATAGCGATATACTTGTACACAGTGAAGATATATGTAATTATACAACAGGGCATGGGTACAGAAGGAGAAATGTAATGCAAGCGAAGGGTTAAGATTCGACCAAGCTTTGTAAATAATTGACGAAGTGTCACAGCATACACCTTTGAACAGCTATTGACTATGTGCCATTAACAACTATTGACTATGTGTCAAATACAATGTAGCTTGGATTATGATAAGATGCCGTGTAAGAAGATCAGCAAGTCAGCAAGAGAAGGGTTAACATGGCAATACCGTAATAACTCGATACGTCAACATTTTGCCATGAAGAATTGTCAGATGGCTGTTGAATGTAGGGCGAAAGTCATGCAGAAAGCTTCTAAGAACCTGCCACCTGTCTTTAATATCATTAATGATACGTATTCAAGTGTTCGAATAATCGAATTTTTACTTTATACTGTACTTGAAAAGTCTTTCCTTTCCGGGATATACGACCCTCTTTTCGCCGATCTACGTAAGATTGGTGAAAAATCCCGAGGATCAGAGCCGCGAGTGAGAGGTCGTGACGTCGCCAGTAGCTTTGAGGATGTCCACAGTAGTGGACGAAACAGTCAGCAATAAAAATAGTAAGTGTTGTGTCACGAATAATATTTTTCTCTAATCATGGATTTACCAACACAGTGAACACTTTCAAAGATATACTGTACTTGGTAACTTGGAGGTAAATAAAGTATTGTTGAGGGAAATATTTGGTATCACTTTGGGTTTGTGGGTTTCCAAGTAGGTTAGATGTGAAATGCTTCCAGGGTATGCTCTGTTAGTTTCTGATATCATATAGATATGATTCTACAGTGTCTACAATGACCAAAACTTCATGTGTCCATGTGCTGTAATAACAAATTAATCTAATTGATATTGATGAGGTCATTATTTCTTACATGACTATTCATGGAGTAAAGGGTTAATTGATATATATGAAGTCAGAAGTTCAAACGTGGATATTCATGAAGCAAATGGTTTAATGAATTCTTTAGAAACAAAGCTAGCACATACTGTTTGTCACTCAATATCAATTATTCAAAGCTGCGACAGACATACACACTCAGTAATACACTTTCTGATCAATATGGTAAATATTCTACAGAACGCTTCTACAGTGACAATTGATATAAGTCCATAGAATTAATTGACTTTCTTAACCTTTAGCCTGTTATTGGCGGATGAGTGAATACCTATGCAAACAGTTTGGATCTAAATGAGACGCCGAGTAACTCGGCGTTTCATTAGGATCCAAACTGCTTGACACCCTGGTTGTATTTTGTAGACATATTGTTTGAAAATACAGTAGGTGAAGCATTCTTTAAAAATAATTTGCTCAGCATGCCAAAGGTCAAATACATTCAATTCGGGACACGCATGTACTGATATTCTGTAACAACGAAAACCTAGACCAGAGGGCTCCAGTGGAATCCTCCGATCAGAGTCTGCATTATTTGCCATTCAAAGCCCGAAAACTATGGTGAAACACTGACGGGCCAGTCCACTCTGATATTTCAGCGTTGAGGTGCTAAACATTTTGATCGCGGGGAGCGAGTATACTTATAGCCAACCCAACTCTTCGAACAAATTTAAACTCACATTCAAATGTTATACTGAGTGCGGATTCCGTACTTAAAACCTGCAGGCTAACTCAATTTTGAAGATTCAGCATTGACATTGTTCACATTTATCCAGCTCTCAATGACTCGATTTGCATTTGCAAACAGATTGGATCACATGCTCAATATAGTGGACTCACTAACCAAGAGAGACTGTGCCTAATTAAATCAAAATAAATCCCTAGATTGGATCCAGATGAAAGACCAAGTCACTCGCCGTCTTATCAGGATCCAAGGTGTTTGAACTTGTCAATAATGTCTCCGAGTGACTTGGAATCTCATCAGGAACCAAACGGTTGGTCTCTGTAAAAGTATATTAGTAAAATATTGAATAACGTATTGTTATTGGAGTGATAAGGGACAGGGAGATTACATTGTCCCAGTAACATTGTACACTTTGATTCAGTTTTGACCCAGCCATCCACCCACCACCTCTCATACACATGCACATACACCTTGACATGTGTTCTAAAATTGATGTGCCATCATACAGTGTAAATTGTCTTCGGTATAGCTTATAAAATGTGAGTTGTCCTTTTCTATATTTACGTTTTGCTTATAATTTTAACTATTTCCCTCAAATAAACGCATGTTTACGCATTTACAATTGCATGATTAGAAGGCTGCTATAGACGCCGTATGATCAGGGTATGTCCTGCTAGCTCTGATCTTAGCCCTTCGCTTGCTATTCACGTCAATATACCTACCTGTAAATAGTGAATACCCAGATGAGACAGTTCCTGCAGGAGCTGTCTCATCAGGGTCTGCACTATTTACAAGTTGATTGTGCAACCAGTGCACTCCACAGCAGTGATTGCACTGCGAAATACTTGTACACAGTGAAGATATATGTAATTATACAACAAGGCTTGGGTAAAGAAGGAGAAATGTGTTTTAAAATTCAGCAAGAGAAGGGTTAGTATAGATCTGTTACTACAGTTGCTGTCAATGTTACCACTTTCTTTGAAACTTTTCTGTTATGCAAAAATCGATTGATAGATATTTTTAAGATCTTTTTTCCTCTCATAAATATTGGTCAGGGAAAGGATTAAGACAATCAGCCTATTGAGTTATGTGTAACTGATGCATCATTAAACTGCCATTCCTAATAAACGGACCATTGTACACGCTTATTATCGGTCTGTTCTCGTATTGTATCAATCTGCAAAGAGGAAACTCGCATAGAATAAATTCTGAAAGGGGGTGATCCCCGAGAGCAAAAATGACAACACAAAAAGAGAAAATTGCAGACTCGGTTTTATTGAGTCTGTTCATGAACAGTAATTGAAAGTGCAACACTGCTCACGCCCCCTAGCACCGGCTTAAGCGGTATTCAATTTTCAGAACAAGAAGTACTGAAATTCATGACCTCGAAGGATCAGAAGGTATAACAACACTGAGAATGAAGTACGGGGCGACGTTTTACGGCCGCCACACAAGCACTTAACACCTGCTGTTGTGAAGATTATAAATTCTGAAAGGGGGTGATCCCCGAGAGCAAAAATTACAACAAAAAGAGAAAATTGCAGACTCGGTTTTATACTTTTGGATTTCGAATTGTTTTGAATACTGCCTAAACCTTTCTACATGTTAGTTATATTCATTTTCTTGAAAGTGTTTGACGTATATTTACCTTTTAAGTGTAACATAACCACCCACACATTGCATGTGTGTTCAGTGTTGTTATACCTTCTGGTCCTTCGAGATCATGAATTTCAGTACTTCTTGTTCTGAAAATTGAATACCGCTTAAGCCGGTGCAAGAATGATGTCGATTATAGAGGAGGAGTTTTCTGTAAAATGGGTCGTCAATGCATTGTATATAGGTAAACTGGGTACACAAGGAGCGTATTGTCCTACGAGGATATTCGTTTGCTAAATTATAAGTAAAGTAACCGGTAATTATAATATCTGTACAACCAGTATCAAAAGCAAGATGAAAGGAGTCTTCAATGATACTTTTGTAGTTACGATTATTGTTAGGTGGTCTGTAAAAAGATCAAAAAGAGGTGGCGGTGGTCTAGTGGTAACGCATTTCACTATCAGTCCGGAGGTCCGGGTTTCAAATCCCGGTCCCACCCGGAAATTTCAGAGACGCTTCTCCGTGTCTCCCACCTTTGGGTACCTTTGAGGGTCACTCGCCGGTACTACGGCTGCAGGATTTGGCCATATGTTAGCAGAGCTCAGTATTGTAGGCCAATGACTCAATGACCAGGGGAGTAAATGTACTGTCGGCTGAGCGGTCATTCGGACTGAAAGTAGACTATAACTAGATACTTTATATTTGTTTCAGCGCTGGCAGAGAATTTGGATCCACGATTATTCATGTCATCGAAAATCTCAAATACATGTATTCCACAATTACCAACACCAAGGCGATAAATATGGAAAAAAATAGTCAAACAGGGAGAGTCACATACGAAATGAGACCGCACGAAATACCATCAAACAAGAAACGGTACAGCCAAAAGACAAAACATAACGGGACGCATATGAAGACGAAAAACATTAACCATCAAGCATATTAAACAACAAAGATGGCCATAGGCTGAAAGCAGGAGTACCGCCTTGGAATGGTCAGTAGCCCAAAACACTAACAACCGGATGCATTTTTCTGACACATAATATAACCCTCCAAATATGGGTGTCAATCCCTTTATGAAATATGTCCAAAAGAAATTCAGAAAGAGAGTATAGAACTAATCAATTTCATAATTGAATAAAAAGAGACGCGTCCGGCGCTAACGCTCGTCTTATTTGTTGCCTGTCCAGCTAAATTAAAACATATGAAAATAGAATAAAAATAAAGGGCCTTAACTCCAAGCATTTGAAATCAAGAGTTATGGCTCTTATGTAGGGACCTTCCCGATAATGAGATTTACTAAAATATGAAGTTTCATGTTGATACCTCTTATACTTATGAGCTACATTAAAGTTTTGCATGACGACGACAACGCCAACGACAACGCCAACGACGACAACGCTTACTACCCAGTGATTACAATAGCTCGATTTTTCTTCGAAACAGATGAGCTAAAAATAAGTACATGAAGAAATACATTCTGAAGGGAGGTGATCCCCCGAAAGCAAAAATTGCAACACAAAAAGAGAAAATTGCAGACTCGGTTTTATTGAGTCTGTTCATGAGCAGTAATTGAAAGTGCAACACTGCTCACGCCCCCTAGCACCGGCTTAAGCGGTATTCAATTTTCAGAACAAGAAGTACTGCAATTCATGATCTCGAAGGATCAGAAGGTATAACAACACTGAGAATGAAGTAAAACTGTTGTGGAACGTGATACAATTACGACACGAACTCTACACTATTTAGTGAGCATGGCGCTATGGAGTGAAGGCAACATACATTCAATGTAACATTCTATTTCTCCTACCAAAACTGTGTCTTTTATTAGCCACCCTTTTGGTCATCCTTTTTCCAAATTCAGTTCATCGCCATACGCCCTTACCCGTGTATCCTTCGCGTCATAATATGATCTATGGTTCAGTACATTAGGGACTATAATATAAGTTAAACATCCCAAACCACATTCAATCGACCAACTAGTAAAATGCGTCATTACACGGAACCTTTTTCTCTTCTAAGAGCTTCCCACATCAACATCCAAATACAAAACAGGAAATGAACGTCATCATAAAGAAGGAATTCGATAATTGCTAGAACATATGTATTCTTAAAGTTTTTAACTACAGTTAAGACGAAGCTACACCGTGTCAACACTGCATTACTATCATGTAGAACAAGATTTCCGATAGTTGATCAGAAGCACACCAGACGGATTTTGTCGCGTGCTAATCTGAACCTTTTATAGGCAGACCCTACTAACCTTCTGCAGAACTTTGTGACTATGAAACGTGGGTCCATCAGTTCACCCCAGAGGCCAAACAACAGCATAAACAATGGAAACACCCTGGTGTACCCCCGCCAAAGAATGAAAACAAAACTGTTCCGTCAGCTCGAACGATTATGGCCTCGGTATTCTGGGATGCTGATGGTATTCTGATGGTTGATGATCTGCAAACGGGACAATTAATCAATGGCACATATAATGCATCATTTCCTTGTCAGCTAAGAGAAAATATTAAACTCATGCACCGGGAAACTTCCTCCAGGACAATGTCGCTGTTCATAATTCTGTCATTGCCATGGCCTGCAATTAACGAGTTTGGCTTCGAATTGATAGAGCATCCGCATTATTCGCCTGATCACACTCTGTCAGACTTTCATCTATTTCAGCGAAACCAAAGTGACTTAACACAATTTGAAAGATGATATATATGTAGATAAGAAATCGTTAAATACATAAACTGGGATTATTCCGAATAATCATAGCAAGTGTCTTCATCGAACCGAAACGTGTATCTCTGAAGCAGGTCACAAATGTACTCGATTACTTCTCCGAAATCAGATCAACTGTAGGGAAGCCATTAGGTGTATGACAGAAAGAATAATTTTCGAACATTCGACATTGTCCTTCCATCTCAAAGTTTGGGAGTTCAACATCATATGCACTTCTAGTATTTTTGTGACTTTGCAATCTTTTAATGTCAAGGCATGACACCATTATGGCTGTCTGATACAGGTACACTTTTCACGTACTGAAACACCGCTAACTGCAACGCACCATTCCTAGTGTATCTGCGTCGAGCTAAACAATCACATTTTCAAACAAACATTTTAAACACCCCTCGTATGACAACTTTATTTCACATTGCATAAACTATACACACGCAACATATTGTACACAAACAAAAAAGGAAGTAAAAGCACGCCATTTGAATTCGGGTGTTTTCAGCAGTAGGGATATTATTTATGTGGTACTACAATGGCCGACGTACACGTTTACGAAATGCCAACACATACCATGGATGATAGACTAGGCAATAAATGTTCGACTTATACTAACGAACGCCCACGGATCCGAAGGTTGACGGTTATTGTTTGTATACTTGTGCTTGTCACCTTACTATGCACACTCATCCTCTGTATAGTGGTCTATGACACTGCTACCCGAGACAGGATATGCGATTTGAAGGATAATAAAGGTAACGCATTTGGTAAATTACTTAGTTAGACCTGGATATAAGTATCTATATAAGTCAGGTGAAATTTAAAACTTTTACATCATATTATTACGAGCCACTGTGTCAGAAATTTACATATTCACACAATAAACGACAATGGTCACACCGGCCTGTCACATTTATTTCAGTGTACCAAATTGCATACGATTTCAGAATGTTTGATCAGGTGATGTTTATATTAAAGCACTTTATGTTGGACAATGCCATTGGTAATGGTGTACCGATATCTTACGTAACGTCCGTCGTCCTTCTCGAGGTTGACATAATATACGTTAAGATAAAAAATGCTTTACTGTGTGATATATTTTATGATTTGTTAGCAACAGATTGGCCTGCCGAAACGCAATTTCGAGAATTGTTCACATACTGCAGACAATGCAAAACAAAGAAAACAAAATAGATAAAAATCAAGGTATCATTGATAACCCTTAACCATATTTTTTAGGAGAAATATAATATTTGGCGAAAAAAATCCGATCCCGATGTTATAAAACGTTTTTGAGTCAAGACTCGGACACAAGCTGCTGTTTGGAAACCCAAATTGTATAGAATCTGATTAAAGATGAATTTATTGCAAACAGTATAGACCCACATCAGAGATTTCCTACAGGAGCCCTCGGACTCGGGTCTGCACTTAAGGAATATATAGAATAATTTGTCTTAGTTATGTTATGTATGATGACTATGTAATCAAATATTGGCAATAAAATATGTTTAAACTAGAATATTATATAGAATATTTGTTTTGTTTTCGTGGAGGTATGAAAACATACAGCAAATCATAGCTCACCACAAGTAATGAAAACAAAGAATATTAAATTATTGTTTGCTAAAGCCACACATTTAAGTTCTAAATTTGAGTCCGGTTCTGAGTCTGGACTCAAAAAGTTTTATAACTTCGAGGCCTGTACTGCCATAGGGACGGATCAGTGTTTTATAATGATGGATACAACTTGTGGCGGCCGTAAAAAGTCGCCCCGTACTTCATTCTCAGTGTTGTTATATTTTCTGGTCCTTCGGGATAATTAGTTTTCATGTTATTAGTTTTGAAAATTGAATACTGCTTAAGCCGGTGCTAGGGGGCGTGAGTAGTCTTGCACTTTTAATTACTACTCATGAACAGACTCAATAAAACCGAGTCTGCAATTTTCTCTTTTTGCATTTCTCCTTTTACTTTCGATGGATCACCCATTTTCAGAATTCATGAAATTTAATATGCGATATGTCCAACATGTGCCCAAATCACAGCCCTGCATCCGGATCGCATGTTTTTAGGTTTTCCAACTGTTTAAAACAATACTCTACTAACACCGATTATAAGATAGCTTCCAACCAACGCGCACGTGCCACACGCGCATCTTACCTGATTCCGGCAATCTGTCCTAATAACCGAACTGAACCCTAAACAGCACGAGGGAAAATCCAACTAACTCAGCCGATAATATGCCAATGTTTGATTATGTTTACATATTACTGTGACGTTTCAGCTGAAAATGGCTATATTGTGCAAACTCAAAACCAGCGTACTTATAAATGTCGTCTAGTGTATGACAAACTCTCACGTTCAAAATTCATATCATTACATTACCTTCCGCTTATCCCTATACTCCTCCTTATGTACTCCACCCAGTAAAGGAAAGCTGTACCTAGCGCTTTATACCCAATACGATCTACAAATAAAACAATAGATACTTTAAATACAGACCACCCAACTTCTTATCAGTGTCAAACCAATTGGAGAAAAGAAAACCAATGGGCGTCAACTGTATGTAAGGTATGTTACCCTCTCTGTCAAAATGCCGATAAGGAGAAATATTTAATAATCATAATTAGCTATGCGGTATTAGTACATTTGGGAGTACAATTTGCTAATGTTTAATTCCAAAATGTATAATTGGTAATTTGAATAGATTTAATCCTGTAATTGATAGCATTGACATATCGGACAAAATGCCATGAATAGATTTACAATTAGTTCTGTATTGTTGTTGATCTATTTCATGTAATCATTTTAAACTGTTCTATAGTGAACTGTCCTTTATTAAACATAACAAGTAGCTTGATAGGGAATGTAGAAAAGCAAAGAAAAGGTATCAATACTATCAATGTACCTTAAAATTAGTTTTAGGTGTAAAATTGGTTATATAACAGACGTTTTATCTTGTAATGAAACAGTTACAAACCTCTCGTGAGGAAACTAGAACTTTAAGCCAAAGGCTAACGAATACCCACCTGGCTGCTTGTCGGAACACCTAACGTGAATCGAATCTGAGCATATGCACATAAAGAAACATGAAGAGATTTAACAATACACGCCAAAGTCCAATTTATGTTATAAAAATGACAGTATGCTCGGCAATAAAGAACAATGAAGAATTCAGAGAAAATAGACCCTTTCGTGAGTATTTATAGACACAGCATGGTTTTCTCATATTCTAAGTAAACAAGTTATGGGAGCATTGAAAGCAATGTCATAGTCATCTAACCGGTTAGAAGAAATTTGTGTGCTGCACATTGATACAAGAATCTGTAAATCATACTTTTGAGTCAAACATATCACTTCGAACGCGTGATATTCAATCAAAGATCAATCACAAACATGATGTCTTTCAAGACACTATACCTTGTTTTGTTTCGTTTTTATAAACAAGAGGGCCATGATGGCCCTGATATTGCTCACCAGACAATCAGAGGAGATTTTCCAAGTCTACACTGTATTTTTATAGAAAACAGACCATCGCTGGGGCGGAGTCTCATTAGAACCCAGGGGCATAATTCATATAACTTTTGTAGAGGTCTTCAAGATGATGCCGTGTGCAAAATATGAAATCTGAGAACCGTCCAGTTTCAGAGGAGGAGATTTTTTTTTTCAAACTTTTTCTGTATAAAACAAGGTAAAAACTCCAAACCTTACTACATCTTGGCGAACTGAATTCCAATGAGCAAAATAACCCACTTCAGCAATACATATATGCTAAAATAGCCATTGGTCAAGCAACCAAACTGATTTGACTACATCTGTATACTTCATCAAAACCAATAATTGTCATTGACCAGCAAATTATTGAAACAGCAGTCTGCTATAGAAACTTGGCCATCCCTGGGGCGGAGCCAATGTTAACACCAGGGGCTTAATTTATATAGCTTTTGTACAGGAGCTGCACATGATGCTATGTGCCAAATACGAAAGCTGATAAACTTCCAGTTTCAGAGAAGAAAAAAATCAAAGTTTTCACTATTTGTTTCTATTGAAAACAATGCATCCACGGGCGGGGCCTATTTTGAACCCAGGGATATAATTATAACCCCACAACGAAGTTTGGGGGTGTATACTGGAATCAGGTTGTCAGTATGTCTGTCCGTCCGTCTGTCCGTCCGTCCGTCCGTCCGTCCGTGGACACACTTTTGTCCGGCCTTCTTCTACAGTTTTGCTTCAATTTTGTTGAAAGTTCATGTATAGCCATATGACCATATAAACCTGTGCACCGCATATTTCCATTATGTTCGGACCATTACCTCAGGAGTTATCTCTCCCTTTTAGCCCCCTACCAATGTTTTCCCGTTTTCTGGACTTTTTTATGGAAGTGACTGGAGATATCAACTCTATATTTAGTACAAAGCTAAATCTAGATAAGTTACAGCTTATTTTACCAATCTCAGTCCGGTTGAATAATTATTTCCAGAGTTATTGCCCTTGAACTTCAATTTTTTCTTCAAATTGTGAATTGTCCGGACTTTTTTGGAAGTGGTTGGAGATATTAACTTTATTTTTTGCATAAAGCTAAATCTAGATGATTTACAGCTTAATTCACAATCTCAGTCTTGTTGAATAATTTTCCGGTCTTTCTTCGGAAGTGGTTGGAGATATTAACTTTATACTTGACATGAATCTAAATCTAGATGGTCTGGTTGTCAGAGTTATGGTCCTTGAACTTAATGTTCTTCTGAAAAAATACCTACAAAATGTATTTGTTTAGAACTTTGGAGTTGAACTTGACACTTCACACAAATAAACAAAGCTGCTTGAACTTATTGGATGCCATTGTCTGACAGCAGCCATAACACTTCGATGAATTTTAACAGACATATCTCCCTTTTTGGACTTGACAATAGTTGGTAAAAGTTGCTTTATTTATGTTTGTGATTGATCTTGGATTGAATATTACATGTTAGAAGCGATATATTTGAATCAATAACTATCATATACAGTTTCTTGTATGAATGTGCAGCACATAAGTGCTTTTCGTTAAATTTTGACAGAGTTCAACCGGTTAGGGTCCATGGCATTGCTTTCAATCCTCCCATAACTTATTACACATGTACTTAGAATATGAGAAAAATATGTTGTGTGGATAAAACCACATGAAAGGGTCTTATTTTTCTGAATTCTGAATTATTCCTCAATTTTCTTTATTACTGAACATCTTGTCATTTTTATTACATAAATTGGGTTGGGTCATGTATTGTTTTTAAATCTCTTCATGTTTCTGTATGTACATATGTTCAGATTGATGACAGGTGTTCTGACAAACAGCCAGGTGGGGGTGGGGGTATTCTTTAGCCTGTGGCTTACAGTTCTAGTTCATATAACTTTGGTAGAGGACCTACAGAGGACCTACAGATGATGTTATGTGCCAAAGATGAAAGCTGAACACCCTGTAGATTTAAAAAATATTTTTAAATGTTCAAATTGTTGACGACTGACGACGCACGCCGAGGGGCGACGGACACCAGGCGATCACAAAAGCTTACCCTGGGCACTTTGTGTTCTGGTCAGTTAAAAGGGTACCTTTTACCAAATATTGCAAGTCCAAAAAGTCGGATAACTCTGTTATGACTGCAGCCAGACAATGTCATCTAATAAAGCCAAGCAGCTGTGTTAATATTGTGAAATGTCAACTCCAAAGTTCAAAAGATAGGTAAATTCTTTACGGAGGTGATCCCCTGAAAGCAAAAATTACAAAGCAAAAATTGCAGACTCGGTTTTATTGAGTCAGTAGCCTCATGAGCAGTAAATGAAAGTGCAACACTGCTCAAGCCACCCACCACCTAGCACCGGCTTAAGAAGTAAGTTTTCACAAAAACATCAAGTTCAAGGACCATAACTGTAACAAATAATATTCAACCATACCGATATTCGAACTTAATATGAAGTTAATATCTCTAACCACTTCCAAAACAAATGCAGACGATTGATAATTTGACAAAAAAGTAAAGTTCAAGGGCCATAACTCTGGCAACAATTATTACTAGACTCTGATTCACTATTAAGCTGTAACTCATCTAAATTTAGCTGTATGCCAAATATAAAGTTAATGTTTCCAACCACTGCTAAAAAGTTTAAAAGTACAAAAATGAGTCATGCAGGAAACACCACATACAGAACAAACACTCGCCCGAACAGCAACACAAGGAAACAGCAAATGTACATAAGTAAAAAAAACAACAAGAGACGCACAAAGACAAAACAAACATACAATAGGAGGAAGATGGAAGTACCGCCTTAGAACGGTCAGTGACAAAAGTCACTGGGGGGTTAAACCGGTTTATGGGCGCCCAACCTCACACTTATTCCATCCCCATCCTAAAAGACAAACAGTGTAAATAATGTTCAAGGGCTATAACTATGGCAATTATTATTCAACCAGACTGAGATTGTAACTTAAGCTGTAACTCATAAAGATTTAGCTTTGTTCTTAATATAGAGTTAGCTCCAACCACTTCCATAAAGAAGTCCTGACAACCGGAAAACAATGGTAGGGGACTAAAAGGGGGAGATAACTCCTGAACCAGTGGCCTGGTTATAAGGGAAATATGCAGTTCACAGGTTGATATGGTCATAAAGCTTTACATAAACTTTCAACAAAATATAAGCAAAGCTGTAGAAGAAAAAAGCCGGACAAAATTGTGTCCACGGACGTTCTCACGGATTGAGTGTTATGTGAGTATTCATATGTTAAAATAGTCACATAAAATGGAAATTTAGTCACATAAAAAGACAAAGACAAAATATATTTTGTTCTCAGTGTCACTTAACTATCAATTCGTGTGAGCGCGGACGGACATCCTGATTCCAGTATACAGTGTTCCCTCTCTACAACGACACGCTTGTGATACGAAGAGTGTATGTGTTGTTCATAGGGAGTTGTTATAGAGAGGGAAAATCAAACTTAGCGTGTTTGCAGATCCCCAAATAATGTGCATTTCGAGAACTAATACCGTTATGCCTCAATCAAACCCTATGTTGTGACCACTCTTTAGAATCCTCACAAAGTGACGATTCTAAAGAGTGGTCACAACATAGGGTTTGATGGAGGCATAAAGAAAATACGATGGAAAAAAGTTGTGTCTGGAGCCTTGTTGTTTCGGAAACAGTGACACACGTTGTTGTAAGGAGGGAATCGTTATTGAGAGGGCCGTTGTAGGGAGGGAGCACTGTAACCCCCCCCCCCCCCAAAAAAAAAAAAAAAAAAAAAAAAAAAAACTTCGTTGGGGGGATAGGTATGAAAACATGAAAACGCAGAGTATGAACTAAAACGTTGAAAGAAACAGAAAACCGACGAAATATAAAGCCAATATATTTCTGGAAATGATTAGTAAGAGCAGTTTAAGTCAAGTGACATTAAGATCAGTTTGGAAATGGCAAGTTTCATTTGCCATTTATACCAGCTTGAAATGACAAGTTTCAATCTCAGAATGAATGAAGGAGACTCATAGGTTTAATAATACAAACCATAGTTACCCAAAACTGAATGGGGAAAATAATAAATCTTATCACTCTCAGTTTTGGTTCAGAAAAGGTAAACCTGCTATTGATTCATTATATACATTGCAGTCTTTTGTCTAGAAATAGGTGAATGCAAACGAAGGGTTATATTGAATATTTGAACGTATATATCGCAATGCACACTGGATAAAATTGTACAAGTAATTGAGTGGTTGAAAAACTGAGGATAATTAGAAGCATGTACAACAATATAAAATTGTGTATTATAGGGGGCAAAGATTACCAAGACTTTTTTAATGTTCGCTTAGATTGAGACAAAGGAGATCATTTCGCCGATAATTTTCTTTGTTTATTTAGAAGACATTGAACTAAATTTACAAGAAACATATAATGATGAGGTTTTCATTTTTTGTTATTTCCACGTGATATGATAATATTAGGTGATTTACGTGAAGATATACAACACAAGTTAACATTTTATCATCATATTGTATTCAATGGTGTTTGGAGGTGAATACTTCCAAAACCATAGCGATGGTCGATGGTACTTGGAGAAAAGGAAGGCTGTTAACAAGTGAATGTTTCACATATAAAGACTGTGATAAAGACTTCGGTACAGCCTTTAATTATACAAATTATTTCGTTCACAAGTAAAGAGCGCTCTGAGGGCATTAAATATACTTTTCACCACTTGCAAAAAACATAAAAGTACAGGTATGGGTCATGCAGGAAACACCACATACAAAACACATCGTCCCCCGAACAGCACAATGACAAAAAAGAACAGTACATGTATATGGCTATTAAAAGACAAAAAGACACAAAAAGATATAACAAAAAGACAATAGACGGGAGATGGAAGCACCGCTTTTAGGAACGGCTAGTGACAATTGTAACTTGGATTTTAAACCGGTTTAGGGCGCCCACTGTCACACTAATTCCGTCCGAACGTTAAAAGACAAACAGTGGAAAAAACGTTTCCCATTTCCGACTGATCTACAACAACTGCAATGGCAAATACAGTGGTAAATTACATGTTAAACGAAAACATTATTATTTACTCGAAACGAACTGAATCTACCTATCGCTAGTATAGCCAATGGTTGATCTGCAACAATAGTAGCTGTAATAAAGACGTAATAATAACTTGTATAAGTATCCGTCGTCCTCCTTCCGTTCCGGATATTAGAAGGTGTCTTCATAGAATACTAAGCCTTTTCTGTTGGCGTACATGAAAAGAGGACAGCGTGATTGCCAACTGTAAAATGTCTACAAATAAGACTAGTAGTATGTTGTAGTACACTAGGATCATATTCCTTTTCAATGACTTGAAACCAAAGTTTCGACATAAGGGTCAGGGTTATGGGATCATAGTAAGAAATTAAAATAATCCATTTGAATATTTGTAAATGAAAAAGTAGATTAAAATAATCCATTTGAATATTTGTAAATGAAACATAGTAAAGCCAAGCAAGAAAAGCCGAACACAAAACGCCACCATCACCAAAACATCGAATAGTCAGTTTTAAATGTGAGAACAACCCCACTACAATTTGCGTATATGGTGAGTTAGGGCGATAGTTACCCGCTTTACATATCACGTTATGTAAGAATAGTAGAATTGGTATATATGGTAGACATTGTTGAATTCGGATAATATAACATTGCATACAATTTACAACGTGTTTTGAGAAGGTTGTAATGTTGGATATAAAAGCTGGTAGTTCAAAGTGAATGATATACTCTCCAAAATTCTCTCAGCAGAATATTGCAAGTTTTAAAGCATTTATCAGCATTTTCAAACAGCGTCTGCTGAATAATTTCTACCAATCTTGGTATTCAGGTAAATAAACCCATGCAATACTAGTCTTTTATAACAATATAAAATATTATTCGGTAATGAAACATATTTCGGTGTCTTTCCTTTCCAGTTCAGAACTTACATTACTACGATCAGATTATCGACTCATAACTTGAACATACACACTGGTAGATATTCAAGAAAAGTACAAAAATGAGTCATGCAGGAAACACCACATACAGAACAAATAGTCGCCCGAACAGCAACACACGGAAACAGCAAATGTACATAACTATAAAAAACAAAACAAGAGACGCACAAAGACAAAACAAACACACAATAGGGGGAAGATAGAAGCACCGCCTTGGAACGGTCAGTGACAAAAGTCACTGGGGGGGTTAAACCGGTTTATGGGCGCCCAACCTCACACTTATTCCATCCCCACCCTAAAAGACAAACAGTGTAAATAAACGTATTCCCTCTCCGACTAATCTACAACAAGTCGGTTACTGATAAAGAATAGCATTGTTTGTATTACAGGCATGCTAATATAGAGGACGAATTCCACTTTGTTATTACTTGTTTGTGCTTTTCTGATCTAATAAAATATATCAAAAAGTTATTTTGTTAATGGACGAGGCATTATGACATTGATTACATTGTTGCAATTAGAGGACATGTCTAAACCTGGCAAAGTATCTAAAAGCTTAATTTCATGCATTTTACGCTTAGTCATGCTCTGTAGTAATTGTTCATCCTCGAAATAGATGTAATATGTATGGAGAACGTGAAGAAAACTTCTTGTTTTGTTTGTTAACTGAATGCAATAGAAATAATTATCGAGCTTTTGTGCGATATTCATCACTCATGGTTAAGTGTTTTCCAAACAGCATCAGAAACTGTCCAGTGAAATCCATTCTTCCCTTGTCAAAAAGAGGCTAGTATAGAAAATGACAATACTGTTCGGCAATCAGAATATGCCATTAGAAGCAAATGTTTAGTTTTCACATCTTCAAATGCAATTTGGATATTTCAAACTGGTCAACAATTACAAAAAAGAAAAGTTTCAGTGATACATGCTGAATATCGTATAAACTTGATAATAGCCATATCAGACAATATGCACCTTAAAAGAACACTAACACAACGCTTGTTTTATTGCATTTGACTTGGTAGGTGAAACCACTCGAAGTCCATCGACATTTCAGATGTCCACTGAGCATAACCGTACCCCGGCAGCAACGGGTCGTATCCCGACAACAACGAATTGCGTCCCGACAATAACGAGCAGCGGTAAAGCAAAAGAATCCTGATTGCATATTGAATTTTAGATATATTATTCATTTGGAATACGTTTGAATGCCTGAGTTTATAATTATATTATACTGTTTTGTTCATCGGTGTCTCGCACGTCATATATATTTGCTTTCTCTTTATTGGTTGATTTGCGTGTACAATTGTATTTCTTTAATTCCATATCCATCTTGTACTGTTTGCCATGTCTCGTTATCAATGTCTTAATTTTGTCGCGATATTTTAAAATAATAATAGTCTTGAATAATTTCCTATATACAAACTGTATGGCATCGTTGACGAAAACGAATAATAATAATAATAAATCAAAATTAACCAAAACCTCTCAGATGATCGCTCATATTGATACTTGTTTTGTTCTGTTTGTTGTGATTAAGCTTAAATACGATTTCTACAGTTTGTTTTCTTCCAATAATTGTTTTTCTATTTTGCTTTTTAAAGTCTGCTCGATTCAAATAAAAAAAGAGAAAAGAGGGGGTTACAAATTTGCTTTTGAGTAATTACCATGAAATAAATATAAGCGTACTCCCTGACTTTTGCATATGGGACAGTACACAAATTGTGACATCAGTGATATTTTCGTAAATTTCTAAGAAACCTATCCAGGATATTTCTTTCAAATAAAATCATGAGTAAATATGTGGATTGCAGGCTTCGTTTTTAAGTACTTACTCAATTTATCACTTAGGAGTGGTGCTCTCCCATGAACAAAATGATTTTATGACAATTATATTGTTAAATTATTACATACATTTATAATGAGTTAAATGTACTATTTAACCCTTTACTCCATAGTATGCAATTAATTTATTCGTCTATTGAAGAAAAAATACCCATTTTATACAGTCAAATATACGCGCCATAAGAAATATAACCGATTCCTAGCAGATGGTAGATTAAAGCAGGCTAAAAGTAAACCATTCTGCGTTACTTTCAGCATGCTTTAAGCAACCACATGTCTTCAATACAGATGGAGCTATGGAGTAAAACTTTTAAATGTTTTAGTTGTAGACCACTCTTAGGTATTTATTCTTGTTATAACCTTTTGGTCGAATAGAGGAAAATTATGCCAAAATGGGCGACGTCTTTTGACGTCACAATGTTATGACGTCGTTCAAATATGTTTATTATACTGCCGTACTGGGCTTTTCCTGTTTGATTTTAAGCTTTTTAGACGTTCAGCTAATGGTCTTTTAGCTATTTTCCCGTGTAATCAAAATTGTTGAGACATAATTTAAGATGTTATTACTGTTGGTCGAAATCAGTCGTCCGAAAGTAGTGTCATCCAGAATACCGATACCGGTTGTTTCCTTTGTGGAGAGTATTCAGCGCAAACAACTGCGCAGAACTTACTACCGAAATCGACTTTAAAAGCATTGCGTATATAATAATTGATGTAATTAACAATATATTTGGTACTCACTTTGATTTGATTTGTATCTTTCATTTATTATCAGCCTTTTTGAATCTCACCAAATGCCCGGACACATGGATAGCATATCAGGGTTCTTGCTACCTGTTTGGTCATCAGAATGCCGTCAATTTTGTCACCGCCCAGGTAAAGTTGTCTGACGTAAGAATGGTTTAAATGGGCTAAAATTCGTATGTGTTTGGAGTTAAATAGTATGCCGGGAGTGTTGATGTCCACAATAAACGCATATAATTTCAAACAAATTATATTTTGGTATTCTTAAACTGGACTAAGCTGTCCGGCCGAAACTCCAGAGGGTGAATTGCCTTCCTTCTCTTATCTCAAAGACCTGCAAAAGAATACATACTTTTTCACAGATATCTGTCAAAAATCAATAAATACCACCATTCACTAGCACAGAAACTCTGTTTGAAGTATAGTTTAGTCATTTCCATATATTTATGTTGACCGCGAAAACAAATGACAAAATTTCGCAAAATCCGTCCTCGTCTGCCTTTTGTATTCCGATAACGCGCACCTACCAGGTATGTGTCTTGTAACCTTAGTCCATGCACGTCTTACAGAGAAATTAAAATATAAAAGGTTACCATCTACCTTTTTCGCCACTTACTCCACTGTTGACACACTGCGTTTTTCAATGCTTTTTCAGATAGCAGAGAACTGTTAGTTTCCAATTTGCCTTATATTTTATCTTCAGTAACATGGAAAGGTCATGACCTCTGGACTCAGTCAATTGAAAACATGCATTTCTGTAAGATGCCGGTGAATAAAGTACCAGAAAAGATGCGACTGTCCTTTAATAATCACAAAATGTCCACATTTTCTGAAATATTCAGAATTTGACCGGGGTCAATGGGAATATTTGGCATATTATTATGTAATACCTCCTTATGAAGATTGTCAGTGTGAACCTGTAAATCGACAAATGCTCGCGCGTTCATGTATGTGTGTGTGCGTATCTATCTGAACATGTCTGTGTTTCTGTGCCTACGTGTCTGTGTTTATGTGTGAGCGAGTGTCTGCGTTTGTGTTAGCATCCGTGTATGTGTATGTGCGTGTGTCAGTGGATATGTATATATAACTGAGTAGGAGTGAGTGACCTGTTGTATTTATATATTTGTTTTTTCCAAACTATTCCATTCTATATAAATTCTCGTGAAGCTCTTGCAGTTAGTTAGACCTGAAGTCCGATTGCCTATACATTGTAGTGATTAAATCAAATAGTGCAATGCTGAGCTCACCGAAAACAATATTGGTCGGGTCATCTATAAAGAAAAACGACATGTCACTCCTACTTGCTAATATGCCTGTGCGTCAGTGTGTTTGTGAACGAGTGTGCGTGCGTGCGTGTTTGCTTATTATGAATTTATGTGTACGTGCGTTTGTGAGTGTGCATGCGTGCATGCATGTGTGTGTGTGCATGCATGCGTCTTTGTATGTATTTGTGTGTTTTGTATGTTTATTTATTTTTGTGTATGTGCGCGTGCACTGTCAATATATGTTATAATAATAGCTTATTATTTATTTAGAAAGTATTTCTAACGTTAATATGGTATTGTGTTTTGCAGCATTTTTGCGCACAAAGAAACAGCCATCTTGCCAACATCAAAGACAGAAAAGAGGACAATTTTATCAAGTCAACCATAGAAAAGGTTGCAGGTATACAATCAATAACTTATCATCGACGAACACTTGTCAAACAAGATAACGAATATGTAACTACGTCATAATAATTATTTTGATGATGAACGTTCATACTTACATTCATTTCATTGAACTTGTGTTAATATTTAACCTTTAGCATGCTGATAAAATTATTTTTACAGGATTTTTCACAGACTATATTTTCAAAATTCAAGCTATAATTAATTTGTCTACCAACATGCAACCAGGGTGTCAAATAGTTTGGATCCTGATGAAACGTCTCATCTGGATCCAAATTGTTGGCATATGTATTCACTCATCCGCCTATAGCAGGCTAAAGGTTAAGTGATTGACATCAGTGCTGTAGGGTTCTTAATTCCAAACTCCTAACCTATATACGCTACTGTGTTTGCCGTCACTTTTGTTATGGAGCAGCCGAGCAGGGGGTATACTTATTTACACGGTTCGTCTGATAGGTTGTATATCGGATAAGCTTGAGGTTGGACGAGTCCCCTAACCATGGTTTGAACCCTCAATCTCCTTTCCAATGTCACCCTATTTTGTGTTTGTGTCGTTTTGCATGCTTTTAAATGTGTACGTTTGATATGTTTGTATATGTGTGAGCTTCTATGGTGTGTGCGAGGGCGCATTGCATTGTGCTTCCGGTGTCGCTGTACACTGCTGTGCATCAAAGTCAACTTGCATGCCAGACTTCTGTTTTTTTTCATATTTAAAGTAGCAGTGTCAGATGCATATATAAAGGATTATTAACTTTTGAGTAAAACGTTATGTGCGGTTATGTCTGATCATACGTCTTTTGTGTCGCCTTACGTTACACGTTATCTTTGTTTTCGTTGCATTTTTTTGAGGTTTTGACTTAAGGAAACGCGTATGTTATTTTAATGTGGAGCAGGCAAGGAACAGCTATGCAGGTCGTTTGTGTATGTAAGAGCTGGTATGTCAATGTGTCTCAGGAATTGTTGTCACTTCTGTGTATCATTTCATTTTTTCCTGCCTGACTTCTTTTCTTTTACTGTAAGTAGTATGCAAATGTGTTGTATTACTATTCAATATATACAGTTTATACAGTTATACAGTTACGAGTCATCTGCATTCTCTGTTAAAACAATACTATTCTAATAGATTTATAAGTACTATTGAATGCACTTATACTTTTCACAAAACAATAAAACAATATAGTCTTTATAAATTGATACTGTTCTTATAGCATAACATCAATAAAATAGATTAACATTTTTTTGGTCTGTATCCAATATGAGAACCGTCAGATGTTCTTTTGTTAGATACAATTTACAAACGCAAAACAAAACAAAACTACCAAAGCCATTTTTCTTTCTAATTTGTATTTTATGTTGAACTGTACAAACAAAGGGTTTGATTTTTATTGATCAGCTAAGCTGTAAAATTATATATTTACTGTCATGCCAAGCAAGAGAATATACGTTAATCACTTTTCGCAACGCCATCGCTACGCGAGTATAAATAGTGTAATGTCAGTACATCTAGCCCATTTTGTGTTCAAGGCGTCAAGCTTAAACTGATATATTTGTAGGTAGCCGATTCTGGGTAGGTCTGACGGACGAAACAATTGAAGGGATTTGGGTGTGGACTGATACACACCAAGAAGCGGAATTCTTCGAATGGAAAGGAGGTGAGCCTAATAACAACGGTGGAAATGAAGATTGTGCAATTGTTGAGTCATCCGGTTGGATAGATATCCCTTGTTCCTCTCCTGTCTTACCTCTTTGCGAAATGAGAGGCTTGAACAATTGACATATATTAGGTTTCCTGATACCAATTGAATTGACAACTTCTATCGGTAATGAACGTGCAAATTATGTTCAATGATAGGAGATAGAAATGCATAGATCAGGACACTATTTATGTAAATACAAATTGCAAGCAAAATTTATGTACTTTTGTTAATATGCAAATACACATCCTGTTTAAAAATGACGTCATTCAAGATCAGATTATAAAATAGGGCTCGCAACCAACCTATATGACATAATAATATTATATTATACTGTTTGATATTGAAAACAAAAGAACAAAGATGAAGGGAGAGAATCAATACTTCACCCGTGTATTTATCATTTCAAACGTTGTGGTAGTGCGCTCAGAATAGTTGAAATCTCTCATTGTATGCATTATAAATAAACTTTATTAGGACCTTACGTATTAGGAGTCTAGTAAACGTTTCATATCGGCTCAGGTATTGCTGAATGAACTGTGATTTTATAAATAGTTGGTATTTTATATCAAAATACTATGCGAGACTCTGGGAGCTTAATACACATGTCATAGGGTCGTCCAAACCATCTCACACGCCCAGAAAACTACGCTTCATGATTTCGTTAATAAAGATTGATATGGGAAAGATAAGCTTGTGACGTATGAAAGTTGCTATTAATGAGGCCAATTGTTAAATATAACCTGGTGTCTGTGCAAACTTCAGAGCAGTGTTGCACTATTAATTACCGTTCATGAACAGACACAATAAAACTGAGTGTGATTTTCTCTTTTTATATTGCTCCTTTTGCTTTCGAAGGATCTCATCTTATCATAGTTTATTGACTTCATAACATCGGATGGACTTCATAACATCGGATGTTAAATGCTGATGTGGCGTCCGTAAAAAGTTCTCCCGTACTTCATTATCAGTGTATATAAACATATAACGTGTTTGTGATGGTCAATAACATTTTTTGTAAATAACATTTATTTCAGGGTTAATGCCTAATGGGACTTTCGTTACTACTATACAATATAGTTTACTTATATTCTGATTATTCTAGTTAATACATTATTATAATAACATATTTTGTCCGTATTATTTATGGAAAACGTATAAATGTAAATATGGAAGGGAGACAGCAAACAAAATATTTGCTGGTGTGAGCCGCCGACGTGGTTGTGTTTAGCAAACAATACAGACCATGATCAAAGAGATTCTTCAGGATTCTTTTGATGTTGGTCTATCCTCTCAAGCGTTTTAAGGACACTGGACACAAATGGGTTAATACATCAAACTTCACCGTTTATGCTGTTTGTGGCCATTTGAGATTACTGATGCAGTTGAACCTTTTTAAAGAGGCCACCAGAACGACTTATAATTATGGGTCTGGGGTCAATTGGGTAGCTAAATGCATGTCAAAAGTAATGCAGAAAGCTCCAAGAAATACGTTTGTTCTGCATTAAGCAACCACCTGCTTTTTCCGACTTCTATATTCAATACAAACGCCACTTAGAGCAGTTTTTACTGTATATACAAAGTACAACTACATGCATTTCTGCATGATCATATTAATCCTTTTTTAAATGATATGTATGTTTGTTACATTTCCCGGGTTATCCTGTACAATATCTAGGTAGTTGGTGCAAATAAATCCATATAGCTATCCTTCATTCCACCATGATGAAGGCAACATCCAACCGCACCCGTGTATTCTTACAGTTATATGTAGTGATGATACCTCGAGATCTTATTCGACGAACGGATAAATATGCATCCGTTTACAAACATTGCTTTTGTATTCAAAGAATTTGATTTGAAAGAGTAAACTCTAGACTAACTAATATCGTCGACAGGTCTAAAAAGATCAAACAATATGGGATAATGAAAATGTCAAACTATATTGTATGCGCATAGTCACAATCCCACATTGGTACTTATGTGAAATGTAAAGGTACAAACGGTACAACTGTTTATCTTATTGATATTTATACAATGGTAATGAGATATACTCATCCTGATTGGTGCCTTTTTAGTTAATGTTACCACGCTGTGAAAAGAAAAAACGCTTTCTGTTCAAATTTGTATCTGGTGCTATTTTGACCAAGCATTTTGGGAAACTTTTCACCGAGTGTCTATAAACTTAGGTCTTAATTGAATGTAGAGTTACTCGGGGTCTCAACTAATTCATGCTGTTTGCATAACTAAGTCAGGTAACGGTTAGAGGGATAAGTTAACATTGAAACAGACTATATGTTCTCTAGCTCACGTTCTCTAGGTGATATCAGTAGCTGTTCGACCAGAGTTGCTTGATACATTGCTTAACCCTAATCACACCATCCTACTACCTGGTGAAACACTGTTGTTCGGACGTAAACCCCAAACTCACTCAATCACCCGGAGGCTGTAAGTGTGTGTGTGGAGGGGATTGGGCGCATTGCAGTTGTGCATCTTGGATTACTGTGTAATACTGTTTGACATACCGGGTGTCTGACATCTGTTATATGTTTGAATTTTCAAAGAGCACTCTATTTAGACTTACTCGGCGTCTCATCAGGAAATAAGGTGTTTGACACTCCGCCAATTGATTCTTCAAACCTTGGTCGAAAAGACAACATTGCACCAGACCCACATGTAAGCAGGGTAGTGGTTAACGTTAATTTTCAGATTTCTTCCATGAAGACATTGTTTGGATCTGAATAACCTGTACCTATACCTGTACCAAACCCTATGATGTGACCACTCTTTAGAATCGTCACTTTGTGACGATTCTAAAGAGTGGTCACAACATAGGGTTTGATTGAGGCATAACGGTTTTAGTTCTCGAAATACAGCTTATCTAGAGATCTGCAAACAAGCTAATTATACTTGATTTTGCCTCTTTATAACAACTTCCTCTGAACAACACATACAATCTTCTTATCCTAAAGGGTGTTGTTGTAGAGAGGGAGCACTGTACTACAGATTAGAGGGTTTGTACTGTGCATATGGAATAGAGAACAGAGTCACTAAACAACAGATGCAACACAGTAATAGAAAATGCAATAAAATGGTGTTCGTTATAGTAGAGTGCTTCGAAATCGGCCGCTTAATTAAGTCTGGTCGTTTGTGAAAGAAGGTGGTTTATTAATGCACGACGAACCTGTTTTTGTTATAACTTTCGTCCTGCACTAAGCTACCAACTGCCTCTATGAACCAGTATTAGACTGCTTTAAAGAAATATCTTCGTAAATAAAAACGGTCATCACTAAAAAACTGTGACTACTTAATACAGATAGTATGTTGTTTGCATAACTTTGGCCTTACATTAAGCTACCACCTGCCCCTATGACCTAGCATTAGACCTCTCATTAAAGGTCGCACCAGGGTTTGGGGTTACTGTATAATGCAGAAGGGAAACCATGTATATAGGTTATGTACATGCACTCTCTGTAACTTTAGTGCTTCAATGAGTAACGTCAAAGACATGTAGATGTACCTACATTTAATTTATTGATCGTTAAAAGGTTCAGTTGTATTAAGCAGACACAGAACGTGTTTCGCGTTATAAAGACACAGCGTCTGGTTCATCCATACAAATGCGTCAATTTATTAATGTAAAACAAAACGTTACATTTTTAAGTTTATATTGTTTAATTGATATTTTGAATATCACAATGAAACTGGATGGCCAAAGAAATAAACACGAACTAGTCCACAATATCACAGTAAATGGTGACACAAGACACGCACACTATCAACTTTATAAACACACCATAGTATTGCTATGACGAGTCACAATGTCCTTACTATTCTGTATATTGTATCGAAATCTACCATAATGATTTAAACGATATCGAGTCATGTACCACCTAGATTTTGGCAACTGTCGCATAGAATCGTTCGCTCCACGTACACTTTCCCGTAATTTTCGATATTGAATTCCGGTTTTAACAGAGTCATATTTTAGCGTCATTGTGCTATGTTTTGTTGAGATTTCGATAGTTTTAGTTTATATAAGTCACATAGAATCTGTAACTCACTTAAAATGTCTCAACTCGCTCTATTTTCCATGTAAAAGCTGATGTTCTTTCAACAACGATACGTGCACTTTTCTTGTTGTTATGAGGACGTCACGTCAAGATGGATATAAAAGGCGGCTCATTCTGATGGAATGCCAGTATGGTTGTTACTCACTTTGAGAAAGGTCTACCGGATTCGGTCAACTAAAACTGACAATGGATATGAATTTTGAGGTATATTTACCCCAAATGATATAAGGATATATACTATGTTTTTACCCAGAATCACAAACTTTATTTTGAAAGCGATTAGCAGCACCTTTACCGGATCCGGTCAAACTCTTGTAATTAAATATCACCAGATTTGGTCAAATAATTTAATACAGTAAGTTCAGCTTTCAAATGTGTGTAAATGATCAAATATCAGCTTTTACTAGATTGCGTATGAAAATGGTTGCGTTAAATCTTACCTATTGTCACTTTTGATAGTTTACCAGATCTGGTCAATTAGTAGGCCTAATTGTACCAGAACCGGTAAATATATCCAGATTCGGTCAAATCTTCAATACAGTAATTTCAGCTCTAAATTTGTATTAAGGTGTCGGAATAATAGTTTGGGATAGAAAATATGTATTTTAATGAGGTTGTTATTTTACGTTAAAGGGGGTGTCCCTACATTTGACGCGTTTCATAAACACTTAAAATGTACAAAACTCATTTGTTTATATGCTGAAAAGAAGTATATCGCGAAAAGCCCCATCCATTTACCGTTTATAATGACAAAACATCCATGTGTTTGATATCGCCGATCCCGGTTTTACTCCCCGATGTTTCAGTTTTATTCGGGTTGGGTTTTAGTTTCGTAACTGTTCGCCCTATTCCCGATTCTCCGACCACTTCCGAGAAAGCTGTTGCGTAAACAATGGAGGGATCGTGTGATCATCGGCAAAACGCGGAAAAAAATAACGGAAAAGGCCGATAATCTTGTGTTGTAGAACAAAAATTATCAGTATTGATGAAATCGGTATATTTGTATCACAGGGGCATTTTTCGATATATGTTCAAAATGGGAACCTTCATAATAATGATAGAGCATAACAAATACCAAGATTTATGATATTATTGAAAATATGCGATCATTGTAGGGACTTCCTCTTTAACCGGTAAATTTTATGGAAGTTAGACTTTAGGATTGATTGAAGAAATACAAATACAAACTAATGACTGATATTTGAAACTTTTATTTCATACCTTTAGTCTCTGAAATAAGATCTCAGAGCAAACCCACATTTATTGTTAAAGTTAGATCTAGATGTAGCAGAATTGTGTGTTGATGTCCCTCGAGTCTATCTTCCTGACAAAATGTTAAAACTGAAATAACGCCTGTGGGGGCACAGCAGTGCATTGCTCTTCGAAGTGCATAAAAAACAAAGATCACAAGAGGAAAGTAATGCAGACGATTGCACATGGTGTTTTATTCCGTATCAATAAGTAATCTTCCTTTAAGGGACACCATGTGGGTTGACAATATATCAGTTTCAGCTAAATCTCCTATAGAACTTAATGTAAAGTTATAAATGTATGCAATATGATTCTCATTTCCCCGAACAAACTGTATCCATGTTGTGCTGAATATCATGGTCTGCTGCAAACGAAAGCATAGCGGTTAAAAGGTTCAGTTGTGATCAAAGCAAATATCGTCCTGTTCTTATTTTTTAATGTATGTGTAAGTTAAAACTTTGAATTCCGCTTAACCCTTTCGGCGCCAAATGTCTAACTGTCGTCTGCAAACCAATTCTGTTAAATAATTCGGTAATACAAGGAAATGAGATGAATAAATGCAAATTCCCACAAGAATAACGCACAGATATAGAACAAGAGTTTGAGACAAAAAGTGAAGTCCGTGATCATACGCCGCCTTCAAAATTGCATTTCGTAGTGCATTTTTGCGACATTGGCGGTGAAAGGGTTACGCTGGTGCTAGGGGGCATGCGTAGTATTGTTCTTGAACAGACTCAATTAAAACCGAGTTTGCAATATTCTCTTTTCGCTTCTCTGCTGTTGAGTTTGAATGCTCTATTGCTTCCATAACATTACTTCAATATATTTTCTATACTACAATAAAACCTTTCTTTTCTACCGTAAAACGATTAATCTCGGTGAGAGATGGCAGCTTAATCAGAGTGAAAGTCATGCGGAAAGCTCCCTGAGAAGCTGTCATCTGCAGCATGACCTTCACCCTGCATGAAGCAGACACCTGCCTGAAGATATCTAAGTTCTTATCTACTAGACTTTTGACTTCTCATTCTGTTTTAGTCCTTCTCGTGCAGAAATATATGAAGTCTTCTAAAACGCTGATCTGTTACAACTTTTAATTGCATCCAAGTCCTTAAAAAATATTTTTTAGAAATTGTTGACCGATGGTCAAACAGCTTGTATACTGATGAGACCCTGATCAACATTCGTCTCATCTGGATCCAAGCTATTTTACAAATGTCACTCAAGGCGCTTTTAGCATGAGAAGGTTTCCGTCCTACCTAAAAGACTACTTTGCATCTTGTATAAAATGACGTGTACAGTATTTGAGACTGATTGAGAAACGTTTGTCTCCCAACCCGTTTACAATAACTTCTATAATGTTTGATGGGAGAGCGACTTACACACTGGTGTGTTTAGTCATAGTATACTACTATTTGACGAAATGTCTCCTGCTTGCTTTGAAACCCTGCTTCTGTACTGATTGAAGAAATAGTGATACAGTAATACTTCTGTAAACCGGGTTTTAAATTTGGTATGAACATCGATCTTGGAGGTAGGTGGCAGCTTAATGCAGGGTGAAAGGCATGCAGAAAGCTCCTCTACGATATTTCTGCATGACTTTCACTCTGTATTAAGCAGCCACCTACCTAACATTATCTTAATTATTCTCTACTGGAATGTCGGTTTATGAAATATTCACTGTATTACTTTTTAAATCAGTAGCTTCCATACAATTTTGCTTTGCTATTGTTTGATGTAAATGACTTCCACACTGGGTGAAACCATGACATCTGTACCAGTCGAAACAGTGATGTTGTCTTACATTTAGAAACAGTAGATTCGAACAGTCTGAAAACCTGACTTCCACACATCATGAAAGAGTTGAAACAGTGATTTATTTATCATGTACAGTATGTATGTTTTTTGAAACAGTAATTTCTGTATCGTGTATATTATGTATGCTGTTTGAAATAGTAATTTCTTTACCCTTTATAACAGTAACACCCCACGCTGTTCGAAACGGCGGTTCAAAACAGAAGTTTCTTTATGAAATAATATCTTCGACAGTGTTTGAAAGAATAGTTTTCTCATTGTTTAGCCAGTAGCTTCTATACAGTTCGAAACATTGACATCTTAAAATAAACCGGACGTCAAATTTGGTAAGAATATCAGATTTGGAGACAATCGGCAGCTTATGCATGGTTAAAGTCATACAGAAAGCCCCTAGAGGAGGGTTCTGCATGACTTTCATCCTCCATTAAGCTGCCATCTGTCTAAAATTATCTAAATCCTTCTCTACTAGAGTTCCGGTTTAAACAGATTTTACTGACTATGAAACTGTGATTGGCAAGCACATGTGCACATAATTCAATGGAGTCGTCTAGCAGTGTGTCTCTTATGCATATAACATTTGGTTTGTAATCCTCCACGGGCTGTAAACAATACTCATAACTGCACAACTTTGCTAGAAAAAGACGACCAATCTCCAATGATTTATAATGTGGTCAACTTACTCATATTGCCGGCCCAATTCCTTAACGAGACTTGCGACCCATGTCGTACCAGCCATGCCCATCATTTGATTAGCCATAGCCAATGCAAACGAAAAACCCTTGTAGAATGGAAATTATTTATTAATGTTAATATTAGTAGTATCTTTTATCTTGATAAAAGAAATTTTAATATCATTTGAAAATAATATAGACCAAGTTCAGACGCTGAATAACGCCGAATAACTATGCGTCTTTTCAGGATCCACCTGTTTCTACACAAACAATGAACTGTTTTAACCCATTTGCTCCCATAGGATTCTTCCGTGCTTATATATTGGATTAGACTATCTTTTATCTAAGGGATGTCTGGTCTGAATTTTCATATTTGTTTTTTTTTTATATTGAGTTTTCTATCAGCAAACAGTGTAGACTCTGACCAGACGCCGCATTATGCGGCGTCTGGTCAGAATCTACTCTGTTTGCCTACGTCCCATATATAGGATCATGGGAGCAAATGGGTTAATGATTAAAAACAAAACAAATCAGGACGATAAGTTCGAAAACTTATTAAAATGTTTGCATCACATGTGTAGGTAAACATAATTATTATATCAAAATGTTTTATGAACCTAGAGCATTTTTGATAAAACACATCAGCCACCACATTGAAGCAGGCTACAATTACACAATATGCAAAAAAATGTTTATCTGCATATATATATGGCCCATCGGCTGTTTCCTGTCTGTATGCTTGCCTACAATTCTGTTCCTTTCATCGCAAGTACAGTAGATACATGTACTTATAAGCAATCCGTAAATAGGTGTGTCCGTCCATTACACTTTCACCTTTACATCTAATTAAATCGCAATGCACAGAGACAGAACATGCACTCTTGTTCCATATTGAAAAGGTTGCGTCTAATCAGGGACTTCACTGTTTGTCTCAAATATGCGAGTTATTTGTTTAAAATTTCATTTATTTATTTCAGTTTTACAGTTTATCGAACTGTTTTAACAAATGTGGGTATATAGTTCGACATTTCACATCGAACTATTTATCACTTCTAACGCACTATGCTACAAACGCATTATCACGCAAATTCTGTAAGAGTATTGGAGTCACTTACTTGAAAGTCTGGCGTTTTGTACCGTGTAACCGAATGGTTTCCGTGTTTACCACAGTCGAACCGCCATTTTATAATTTCATCATCGCAAGTGTTCATCTCGCATCCAAGGTAGCCAGTCTCCGAAATGTACATTTGACTTTTATGTGATGAACATATCCAGTTGTGGGAATCCTCAATTCTAAGAAACATAAAGAAACTATTCAACAGAACATCACAACAAAAAGATGCGAATTTTACAAAAACAAGTGTCTCGATAAGATGCGTAAATTTAAACATTTTCAAGAATAACGCCTAAATTTCTCCATTTACCCCTATGCCGAGACCACTCTTTAGAAAGAGTAGTGACGGTAAAGGGTTTGGTGGAGAAATGACGATTTTAGTGTTTGGGTACTCATGTTTATCAGTCGCACTGTTAACCAATCTTTCTGTTTCTGACGAAATAACGTCTGTTCTAAAACTCAGATCTCTTACAATTTGTTCTTAATCTTAATCACTTCTGAATCCGAGATGTACATGTAATTCCCAGGTAATGGACATATTCAGTGTTATGAATCTGAATAAGGTAATACGTAGATAAAACTAATTAATTAGATCTAATTTATTCATTAAAAAAGTTAACGAATTTGTCAATAACATAGTGTAGGTAGAATGATTTATTTGTTATTCGGCAAATATGTACAAGTCTGAAATCAATTATAACCTTTGACTTATATATTCGTTATGGCATGCATTTTACAAAAAAATAAAAAAAATATTAATAATTTCTGGATTGTAACTTCATTAACTTCATTTTTATAATTTAGAATATTTTCAACCAAATATTCGTCTTATACACAAATACGTATACAGTAAAACCCCGCTAATGCGACCACCAAAACGGAGTATAATTCTGGGTGGCAGAGACAGGTGGTAGCTTAATGCAGGACGACAGTTATGCAGAAAGCTCCTATAGGAGCTTTCTGCATAACTTTCGTCCTGCTTTAAGCAACCACCTGTTTTAGACGACATCAGTGGCTGTTTATTAAGTGGTCGCATTAGCGGGGTTTCACTGTAATTCCATAAGCTCCAGACCCTAATCAAACAGCTCCTACAAGACATTTCCAACCAGAATTGTTTTTCTGTTTGCAAATGCATTAATAGGCGTCACTATTGGGAAAATGGATAAATCGAATGTGTTCAATTGATACAGTTTTGGTGTAACTAGTTAGTTGCTGTACAGACATAATAAATTATGTTACTACCTTACACTATTCGGATCCAAATAGAATGTCGAATAACCTAGCACGTATTAGGATGTTGAGTTGTTTTCTAAATACAATCCAAATGCCATTTCAGACTTGAGCTTAACCCTTTCGGCACTAAATTTCTAAATGTCGTCTGCAATCCAAGTTTGTTAAATCATTCGGTAAAATGCGGAAATGAGATCAATAAATGCAAATATTAAAGGAATAAAGCACATATATAGAAATAGAGATTTAGAGAAAAAGGCGTTAAACACACAGATATATGATAAATTACAACTCTCTCTGCCAAAAAAATTGTCGTCTGCAAAATATTGTCTGCTTCAAATTCCGTGTAATTATTCAAAACATGTTACCATACTAATACATAGTTGCAACGCTGGGTTACTAGATATCTCATATTGACCCAGACTGTTTGCAATTGTTATCACAAATTCGTGAGTACAGTGCTGTTTTGTGTTATCCTTGGTATAGAAAGCATGCCATGGTTTTTCACTATGCATCATTTTACGAATTACTATTATATGACGTAATACATGTTTGTGAACCATATTATGTTTTCTGTTTGCCGAAATAAATATATCTATCTACTGACGATTAACCTATTCCCTCCTAGACTGAAGTTGAACCCAATCTCTTTGAATGAGTCAAGTATACTTATATTGATCTACATCTATTCACCTGGGCAATGTAACTCTTTATTGACACTACATGATTTGCATCTGCCTCAGATGTTCACTCAGAGTTTCACTTTTTGTTCCAAGCATACCATTCTGTTTCGTTTTCATTTTTCTGTTCTTTCCCGATTCAACATACATTTCAGCAGTTCATTATACCTGTATCTTGAAACGTTTGTAGGTTTTATGAACAATTGCTTTTGTGAAGCATTATATGCCAAGGAGATGAATTTTATGAGCTTGCAGCTTTCATTCCAATCCTTATTAGAAGCTATATAGAATTATGCATTTTGTATATTGCAGAAATGAAATATGTTTAAACCAATCAGTGCGCACAGCGCGCGTTGTAATTGCAGAGCACGTGCTTACTCGGTACGGTCCATTTGCTGACTGCCGACTCTTCCAATACTTTGAGACACTACTGATTGAGTGAAACTATTTACCTGGGTCCAAAGTTACAAAACTGTGCTTAGTCGGAGTCTGTGATCATTCTCAAGTATCGGATTTGTCAAGATTCTAAACAATCTCCAAACTTGACCAATCAGACGCTTGAGAATGACTTCAGACTCAAGAAATAAAGGTGTTTAACCTCGATGCCTGATGAGACGCCGAGTATGTGATCAAATGTGTTTTCAAATATCAGCCATTGCTCACTTAGCATGAGAAGGGTGTAGAACTGGGCCCAGTTTCATGAACATTACTTTGTACAGTAGAGCCCCTCTCAACCGGAATTTATGACAGGGAAAATTTAGATAGTTTTATGCAGGTGGCTGCTTAATGCAATGTGAAAGCCGTGCAGAAAGGTCATTTTGCGGAACTTTCTGCATGACTTTTAACCTGCATTAAGTTGTCACATGTTTGAATGACAGGTTTTGATACGGTTGTTGACGTCGAGCTTAAATGGTTAAATACTGTAATTACTTCGCTACGCCTGATACACAAAAGCATACAATTTCATAAATTAGTGTTTTAACAAAAGCAAAAAAAGTCAAATATTCGCCTGAGTATAACGATGCTTTATCTACCATTTTACACTTTTGGAGAAAACGGCTCTCAAAGGTTTAAGAGACCATATCGTTATCATTTCTCATTCTTGATACATAAAATTTATATCGGCATGTTTGTCTTGAAAAGCAGCATATGGATATGTAAAAGATAAATATATTATATTAAAAATATTTTAGTTATTTGCAGTTTTTACTTTGGAGATAGAGCATTTTGGTGAAAAAAGTTGAAAATTCTTTAAAAGTGTACTGCTCTATTGGGAGATCCAAACCATTACATCAACATTTTATTGTATAAATTACAAGTACCTGTTGTTCATGCAGATGTCAATCTTCAGAGGGGGAATAAATTTCAAATGCTGTTTTATCTTATATGATATCACCAATAGACTTGTATTTGAAGACATCTTAAATTAAGGAAATAACGTATCGAAAATGAGTTTTTGTTCAGAATAATTTTAACATATACAACAGACATATAACTCAGAAACATACACATACGTTACCATACTAGTATCAGATAACCAGTGTCATCTCTTCCGTATCCTTTCAGGTAGATTAGATACAGAGACACCTTTAATTTAATATCAAAGTACAACATTGGCATACATGAAATATAACGCATCTGCATGAACTGTTGGCACTAGATGGTTTGCTACACAGTCTTGCATTTCATCGAGATTCAGAGTATTTCAAACGGTAAACTGAAAACTGGGTTGGTATAGAGGATTGTGCATGAATTGTAAATTCATATACATATATTATATTAAGCGAGTTCTTGAATACATGATACAGTTAGCCTTGGCGAGCTGTACAGCTTTTCTTGAACAAGTTTGAAACATTTTATCATATGATCAGATCCTGGTTCGAGATTCAGATTCAGATCATTTTAGGGGATAATAAGTAATGAAGAAAGCTCCTACGGGTATTTGCATTGTTTTCATACTGCACTTAGCCTCCACATGTATACAAGGCTAGAGCCTGGGTACATAGATGCGTCTGCTTTCAAATGTTCTCTATTTAATTATTGAAACGCTATTAAAATAATGAATATTAAAATGAGTACGTCAGACGACGAATTATTTAATTAAATATCTGCTGCAAATGTACTAGACAGAAGGAAGGAACACAATCTAGATAAAAGGTAATTGTTAACACTTGAACAATAAAATCTGCTAATTAAAGACGAGAATCCCTATCTTAATATTGTTAGACAGAGTGTTGCAACTGTTTTGTTAATTCTGAGTCTATTTATCAAAGAGACAAAACAGTTGCAAGAGTTTATCTGGCTACATTCAACTCGTAAAACTGCTAATATATCCACTAGAAATACCATCCAAACTTATGCCATGCTTTAGATCTTATTAATAAAATACAAAGAGGATAATAATTCCTGAAAGGGGTGGATCCCCCGAGAGCAAAAATTACAACACAAAAAGAGAAAATTGCAGACTCGGTTTTATTGAGTCTGTTCATGAACAGTAATTGAAAGTGCAACACTGCTCACGCCCCCTAGCACCGGCTTAAGCGGTATTCAATTTTCAGAACAAGAAGTACTGAAATTCATGATCTCGAAGGATCAAAAGGTATAACAACACTGAGAATGAAGTACGGGGAGACGTTTTACGACCGCCACACAAGCACTTAACACCTGTTGTTGTGAAGATTATAAATTCTGAAAGGGGGTGATCCCCCGAGAGCAAAAATTGCAATAATGTTTTATATCAAAACGACTATATTTGTAACTTCAATATAGTAACACAACATAACTTAAACTGAAAATAGAAGGTAATCTCCATAATCTAAATCTAGATCAATAGATTATGATAAGAAAAATGAAACAGTTTGCACTGTGAAAAAATGGTACCATATTTATGTTAATAATAAATATTGTAGAAGTAAAGTCTGATTGACTAGTAGATTAGACTTATGACGATCGAGGCCTAATATCTTATGGGGTTTGGTCTCAACTAAAACTATATGCATACACTGTAGGAATCTGAAATCTGAAACTAGCATCCAAAGACTTAACCTCTTCCCAATTGAGTATTCAAGAAAAAGTGGCAAAGTCAAGCAGAAAAATACCACACAAAAGAACCATTACCAGTCCGTGTAAGAAATAATGTCTCCAAGAATATGTATTAGCTGGATTTCTACATGGTATATGTACAAAGACATCTTTGGTATTTGAAGAAATTGTAGAGTTAGATCTATTATAAATTTCATGAGCAACCAAAGCAGACCCTGATCAGACGACTCTAAAAGGAGCCGTCTGATCTGAGTCTATTCTATATGCAAAGGAGTTAGAAGGCAGACATTACTATGAGGGGAGGATAAGACTTAACCGTTTCCTCCATAAACACGCGTTTCTACGCCTTTGTTAACAGAGCACATCTAGATCATACCGTTCAGGAGCAACCGTCTGACCTTAATGGCTTGCTATGTCTGCTTATGGCATAACATAGATTATGATGGGTTTTTTCAATGACCAACTATTCCTTTGATCATTTCACTTTTAAACTAATATAACTAATATTCACGGTGTCATTATTTCTTACTCGAATATTCATGGAGTAAAGGGTTAAATAGAAGCATCAGATAGATATTTCTTTTGTCTAACAAATATGATTTTCAAAAAAGTCACATAATTATGCAGATATTCGGTTACACAATAACTCTTATGATTACCTTTCTGCTAATATTTTGCAAAATGATTTAATCCCTTCCTTCATGTAAAGACATTTAATGCATTTGTAAACAGAGTAGACCAAGATCATATGGTTCCTATAGAAGCCGACTGATCAATGTCTGCTCTGTTTGCCTTTGACATGTTATTGATCTGAATCTACATTTATTGTCAGAACAAACTATTCTCTGGACAAGTTTACATCATAAAACATCTGCTAATAAATATTCATGCTATTTTCACAAGGAAAGTATTGTTCATTGACTTTCAGTCTTTTACTATTTCTTCTGGAAAACTTTCTTTGTGTTGTAAAGACTTGACCTGTGGTAAAACATGTGGAACATTTGTTCTTCTGGTATTCATGTGTATATGCAAACCATGCCTTTGATCAAAGGCATAAAAGATAATACTTTTTAATAAAAAATCTTCGTTTGCATGTTTATTTTGTTGTCTGAGTAAAGTAAATGTTTTCAACTTTCTTAAAATTAAAGAATCCGGTTTCTGAATTGTCCGAAATATTGGGATACAATCACATCTTTTTCCCAAAGCATTAGTCCTTATGAAAGAGAACCGGTTAAACAATTATCTTAAACCTATTGTATTAAATAATGACCATCAAAACACTGCAGATCAATTCAACTCTCCATTTTAGAACCATCTTAAAAACAATTCTGTGGAAATGGCATAAATTTTCTGCCCAGGCAGCAATGTTTGTTGTGATCACATGATCAGTTATGAACATATAGTTGGTTAAAATGGAGTTGAAACACTACTCCAGTAAATAATTTGGACATAGAGCATTTTATCTTTCACACACAGACCGATCACATGTCATCAGTTAAGGACTTTCATTGGTTACAAATATGTTAACTACTGAGTCCAGGAGTTAGAGCAATGTAATTGTTAGTTTTGAATACAATGTTAGGAGATAGAGCAAAATAATACTGGAAAACTTGTTTTGTGACCTCATAATCCACATATGTCTTTGATATTATTGTAGAGCATTTCAATACGAATCCATTGATATAAAAATCTCATTTTTGAAAGTTTTGGAGATAGAGCGGTATAAAATACGGGCGACGAAATGTATCCCCTCTCCGACTAATTTACAACAACCGCGAAGGCAAATACAGGGGTAAAGTGAATGTAAAACAAAAACATATTTAAGTGAAACAAACTGTATCCACCTATCGCAAGTGTAGTCGATAATTGAACTGCAAACAAAGTAACTGTAGTAAAGTAATAAAGGGTACGGAAAAACGGTATAGTACACACATCCGACGCTCCCTTCAATTTCCAGATTTAAGAGTTCGCCGTCATAGAGTACTAAACCTTTATTGTCGGCGAATATGCAAAGATGGCAGCGTGATTGCCAACTGTAAAAGGGTTGACAACCAGACATGCAGTATGTTGTAGTACTATATGATCACATTACTTTTGAATGCATTTTGATGAACAATGTGCGATATTTGATACATGTATGTCCAATAATTTTACGAAGATTGTAAATCACATCAACATAAAATTCTGGATGTGAAATACCGTGTAGCAGGAGCGCCTTGAGATTACATTTTGTATTTGCCTATAAGTGAGCGAGTTCGATAACAAAAGTTAGAGAATGTTTGTCTTAATTTATGATATCTATATCTTTGCTTAAGCAGCTTTTCAGTTAAAATGATATTTTGACTGTTAAAATCGTCAACAGATGAACAAGCTCTAACAAAGTTAATAAGTTGGGATATATAAACCCCGTGATATCCGTCAAGATGAGGGAAATGTATAATATTAAAATCAAAATAATCTCTTTTGTCATAAATTTTAGACGAACTCACTTCATTTAGGTCTAGATCAAGAAAACCTGTATAAGTGTCGGAAGAGTTATCTTTAATTAATTTGAGGTTATTTTGGTAAATTGTAGGAAACAGAACATTAAAGAAAGGGTTTTCTTGGTAAAAATATCATCCAAATATCGAGATGTTTCATTGAAGGCTTTATAATATCTTCTCGTGATTGTGGATTGAAACGTAACATGAAATATCTCTCATAGCAGTACAAAAACAAATCGGCGACCAGTGGTGCACATTTCGTACCCATGGGAATAGCAATTACCTGACGGTATATAGCATTCCCATAGCGTGCAAATATGTTATCCAGAAGAACTGTTGTCAAACTTCTGAGCAAGTCCAATTGGTGTAATATTTCATTTGCTCATCAGTAAAGAAACCTTTCAGCATCACCAATGGTGTATTTTCCCGGGCCAATATTTTCCGGATTAAGTTAATAAGTTTATCTTTATCATTCTCAGTGTTGTTATACCTTCTTATCCTTCGAGATCATGAATTTCAGTACTTCTTGTTTTGAAGATTGAATAACGCTTAAGCCGGTGCTAGGGGGCGTGAGCAGTGTTGCAATTTTTGCTCTCGGGGGATCACCTCCCTTCAGAATTTATAATCTTCACAACAGCAGATGTTAAGTGTTTGTGTGGCGGCCGAAAAACGTCGCCCCGTACTTCATTCTCAGTGTTGTTATACCTTCTGGTCCTTCGAGATCATGAATTTCAGTACTTCTTGTTTTGAAAATTGAATACCGCTTAAGCCGGTACTAGGGGGCGTGAGCAGTGTTGCACTTTCAATTACTGTTCATGAACAGACTCAATAAAGCCGAGTCTGCAGTTTTCTCTTTTTGTGTTGCAATTTGTGCTCTCGGGGGATCACCTCCCTTCAGAATTTTTAATGAGGAAGGGTGAGAACAAAGTAGAAGAATCCTATGTGCTAACCGTGGATGCAAGAAACATTTTGTTCTAAGTTTGTTTAAGACTTATGAGTAATTCTTAATAGACCAGAAGAGATTTATTCCAGAAGTTTCATATGTCTTATCGCAATAGAATGTGATATATCATGTTATATTACTTATAGCCTATTGTTCAGAAATATTTCAATTTAAACTAAAGGTTGCATTGTAAATTGTAGATTTAAAAAATATTTGATTGAATCGAATATATCGCAATGAACTCTGGCTAAAATGTAATATATTAGGTTCTCATATAATTATTTGATATATTTAATTCAATTTTAGATAGTGGCCTTTTCCAGACAAATAGACTGAGAGATGTGATTATTCCATTGCATAAAATGGTGACAGACGTGATGTGAATACTTATAGACGTGTATAATTATAGAGGGTGTATGTACAATATTCAGGGATATTTTGAATAAGCGCATAGCAGAGTATTGTGAAACTAGAAAAGTGTGTCTGTATGACACAGTGATGCCCCCGTGTGGGTGCTTGCCTAGCTGTACGTAAAATTCCTAAGTCATTTGACCTTGACATTGGGCTTGCGGGCAGCATGGGCCGGGTGCATAATGAAAGTACGGATGGTGTTGAATGTGTATATGCAATTCCATTCCAATAGCTATAGCGGTTAGTGAGATATAAGACTATGAAAAAACTGTGACAACCAACTGCACGTAAAATTCCTAAGTCATTTGACCTTGAATTTGGGCTTGCGGGCAGCATAGGTCGGTGCGTAATGAAAGGATGGATGGTATTTAATATGTATATGCAATTCCCTGCAAATAGCTACAGCGGTTAGGGAGATATAAGACTATGATAAAACTGTGACAACCAACTGCACGTAAAATTCCTAAGTCATTTGACCTTGACATTGGGCTTGCGGGCAGCATGGGCTGGGTGTGAAGTATGGATGGTGTTTAATGTGTATATGCAATTCCATAGCAATAGCTACAGTGGTTAGGGAGATATAAGACAATGAAAAAACTGTGACAAAAAACTGCACGTAAATGTGACAACCAACTGCACGTAAAATGTCCAAGTCATTTGACCTCGACCTTGGGCTTACCGGCAGCATGGGTGGGATGTCAAATGATAACACAGATGGTAATTGATGTGTATGTGAAGTTTCATGTGTATAAGTGTAGCAATTACTGACTTATAACACTTGAAAAACTGTGACATCCAACTGCACCTAAAAGAGTGACACACTGAGAGACGGACAGACAGACAGACAGACGGACGGACATGTGCAAAACATAATGCCCCCTGGCTATCGTCAACGGGGCCATAAAAAGTCTTACCGGTCTGCCAGTTTTGATTTAGAACCGATAAACCTGCTATTGCAGTCTATTGTTCAGAAATAGTTGAATGCAAACGAAAGGTTGTATTGTATATTTGAATGTATATATCACAATGTACACTGGCCAAAATTGTACAGGGACCGGAGTGATGTGAAATACTGTGGTTAATTAGGAACATATTTAACAATATAAAATCGTGTGTTATAGGGTGTAAAGATTACTAAGAGCTGTTTGAGTATGCGGTTGGATTGAGGCAAATGAGTACTATAAAAGTTGCACGGAATTCAGAGACAGCCTGGGTCCGGAATACACTCTGGATCAGGATCCACGTTGTCTCGATACACCCTACATATATATGATAATATAAGTACTCACTCGAAACTGTGATGATAATAATTTTGAATTACAGAAATGTTCTTATATTTCCGTGCCTAATGATCTAGTTCGTCTACAATATGAATTTAAGGGAGGCAAATCTGCTGAGGACATCGTTTAACTATGTTAGCATTGCCTCCATTGAACTAGTAATGCTACGCCTTAACCCATGTATGCATAAATATCTTTAAAGACAATATTGTCTTAGAATTCAAAATCTATAGGAATATTTTAGAATCTATATATAAATGGTAACAAATATTTATATTTATATTAATTTTGAGATCTTAATATATCTATATAGATCGATTTATATGTAATTTTTCAATATGCTAAACTTTTTCTAATATTTACATGCTGTTTGTTTTAAGGTGTTCTCGTTTTATGTTTTTTTGTGTTTACTATAGTCGGCAAATATCTTCTGATATAGCTAATGCTATTTGTTGTAAATACGACTGAAAATAAAGCTTCTTGTATCTTGTAAACCTTTCAAAGTATTTAAAAGCTGCATTTGCATTGCCTTGTAGGTTTAGCCATGCTATATAGTCATTGTTCATCGAAATAGATGTAATATGTATGGAGAATGTGAAGAAAAGCTTATTGTCTTGTTTGTAGATTGAAATCACTAGATATAGTTCTCAATCTTTTGTGCTATATTCACCAAGCATGGTTAAGCATTTTCCAAACAGTAACATACCGTCTTGTGAAATCCATGCTTCCATCGTCATAAAGAGGCTAAACTATAAATAAAATGACAATCCTGTTTGGCAATCAGAATATGCCATTAGAATCAAGTTTTAGGTTTCAAATCTGTAGACGTAATTTGGGTATTTAAAACTGGTCAACGATTACAAAACAGAAGAATGTTCACAGTCACCTATGATGAATATCGTATAAACTTGATAGTAGCTGTACCTGGCAGATGCATTTACACAACATTTGTTTTATTGCATGTGACTTGGAAGGTGAATCCATACGAAGTCCGCCGTCAGTTCAGATGTCAACTGAAAAAGACTGAGCATAACCGCACACCGGTAACAACGAGCCGAATCCCGACAACAACGAATAGTGGTAAAGCAATAGTATCCTGATTGCATATTGAATTTTAGATATATTATTTGCCATGCGTTTTAATACCTTTGTGTTTATCGGTGTCTTGTATTCCATATATATCCACATTCTCTTTTATTGGTCGATATGCGTGGACGATTGTATTTCTTTAATTTCACATCCATGATGTAACGTTTGCCATGTTTGTCTCGTTGTCAGTTTCTTGATATTGTCTCTATATCTTATAGAGACTAATAGGTTAGAGCCGAAGATGGAACGCCTTTATCCGACGACGGGAGAAACGGTTGAGGCGAGGCCTGCCGAGCCTTAACTGTTTTCTCTCCGAGTCGGATAAAGGCGTCCAGTCTACGGCACTAACTTTTTATTCGATTTATCCAGTCAATTAAGCATTATAATTTATTAGATAGACCCATAAAACATTACAATCTTGATTACAAGAACTAATATACATTTTGTGTTGTTTCGATCAACGGAGCTCCCTTTTCATTTCAAATAAGATGTAAATGAGGTACCACGAAGGACAATAACTTCGATACTTACATTACAAGAACAAAACGAGTTACCGTCGTTTCAGTTTCGGGTTCTACGACAAGGCATTTCTCAACCAGAATTTTATGGGGATGTTATCTACAAACTTAGGAAAATTCGGGGTCATATCCATTTTCATGATTTGTTTATAAAACGCATTAAAAAATTTAAAAAGAAAGGTTATGATCCTATTATATTGCAACACACTGCATGTTTGGTTATCGACCCTTTTACAGTCGGTAGCTACGCTTCCCTCTTTGCTTGCGCGATGACAGGCCGAGGGTAGTACTCTATGATGGTATACTCTTAAACTTGGATACAGGAGGAGCTTACCAGACTCATGTATTATTTTTTCCCTGTCGTGCCCTTAACGGCTTACCTGCAGGTGCTCTGACTTCAGCAAAGTCATTGAGTACATATTTGACGGATTGTCACAGTTATTATGCTATGTTTTACATGTTGTCCTGTGTTCACCGTCGTCTATGTTGTGGGTAAGTCCAGCGGGGATACCTTTATTTACAATATTTGTAAAGCTAGGGTGACTTTGAGAGAAGTGTGAGGTTAGGACGTCCGTAAACCGGTTTAAACCCCCAGTGGTGTTTTTGCTGCTGACCGTGCCAAGGCGGTACTCTCTTTGTCACCCTTCCTTTTTTTTGCCTTGCGTCTTTGTGCTTGTGGTTTGTTCATGTTGTGGAACGTTTGTCCCTGGTTCTTGTGTGTCTTTTGGTGTTTTCTGTGTTCATTTCGTGTGTGTGTGTGTGCGTGTGCGTTTGGGTGTGTGGTTGTGTGTGTGTGTGTTTCATGCTGTCTATCGGTGTTTTGGTGGTGGTTGTGTCTTGCATGTGGCTTTGCCTGCTTGACTTTACTACTTTTCCATTCTAGATAGGCCTACTCATAAATCGATAGGGCAGGTCTATGACAATTCTCTTCGCTTTCAGAGCGTCTCATTCAAATTATCGTGCGAGTAAAAAGAAACGATTACGGTAACTATTTATCCATTTATTACTGCTCTCTGACTTGATTTTTATCAAAAACGCGTTTCAAAAGCGGTGGATTAATCTAATAAAAGTTCAAATAATAGATTAGCAACGGCATGTTATAGCGACTGTGGCTCAATAGGTAATGTTAGAAATTCGCTTTTGTATGATCCGGTTTGGGTTCGAATCCACCAATAGCCATATTGTTTTTCTTCTCTTTGGTTTTCATTTCTCTTATTTGTATAATTCTACTGGTGAATTTTCTTTTATTCCGTCAACATATGCATATTAACAGGATATTAAAATTGTTCCAAGACTATAGAATTATTACACCTTAGATATGTCTACTAGCCTAATAAAACGACTATTACCGGAAGTAACCCAATAAACCTTAGTTTATCTGCGCCCCTTTATCACGTCACTAGATAAGCATGATGACTGGATAAAATATAATAATCGTCTTGAATACTATCCTATATACAAAATGTATTACACCGTTGACGGAAATAAACATGTTAGGAAATGGAAGAAAAAGAGTAAACAAATCAAAATCAACCGAAACCTCTCAGATGATCGCTTGTATCGATACTTGTTTCGTTCTGTTTGTTGTGATTAAGCTTAAAAGAAAGAATCGAGTATATAAAAAATGATGTAACAACATTATAATTGGTACTCACTATGTTTTTTTCATGTATTATCAGCGTCTTTGAATCTCACCAAATGCCCGGACACATGGATAGCATATCAGGGTTCTTGCTACCTGTTTGGTCATCAGAATGCCGTCAATTTTGTAACTGCCCAGGTAAAGTTCATGTATGTATTTGTACGTATATATCTGTATATTCCTGTGTTTTTCTGTCTTTGTGTCTCTGTTCATGTGTAAGCAGGTATCTGTGTTAACACCCCTGTTTGTGTCTGTGGATATGTCATTGTGTTTTTATGCATATATACCTGTGAGTCAGTGTGTTTGAATGAGTGCGTGTGTGCGTGCGTGTTTGCGTGTGTGCATGCATGCGTATTTATATGTGTGTTTTTGCGTGTTTGTTTATGTTTGTGTACGTGGGCATGTATTATCAATATTTGTTATATCAATAGTTTATTATTTATTTAGCAACTATATCTAACGTTAATATAGTATTGTGTATTGCAGCATTTTTGCGCACAAAGAAACAGCCATCTTGTCAACATCAAAGACGGAAAGGAGAACAGTTTTATCAAATCAACCATAACAAAGGTTGCAGGTATACAATCAATTAACTTAACATACAACGAACACTTGTCAAACGAGATAAAGAATATGTAACTATGTAATAATAATCATGATGATGCACGTTCATACTTATATTCAATTCATTAGACTTCGGTTAATATTTACGCGGCAAATGTCAATGTAATTGCAGTGTTGCAGTGCCCTTAACTCCAAACTCCTAACCTCTATATTTTCCATGTTTTGCATGCATATACCCTACTGTGTTTGTCGTCAGTTTTATTGTGGAGCAGCCGAGCAGGGCATATACTTATTTACACTGTTCGTCTGATGGGTGTAGATGGGATAAGTGTGAGGTTGGACGAGTCCCCTAACCATGGTTTGAACCCTCAATGTCCTTTCTAATGCGGTAATCCTGCTTTCACTCTGTTGCGGGTTTGTATCGTGCATTGTTTATGCTTTTGTACTTTTGATTGTGTACGTGCGATATGATTGTAAATGTGTGAGCTTCTATTGCTGTCTGCGAACGCGCATTTCATTGTGCTTCCAGTGTCGCGATACACTGTCGTGAATCAATGCAACATTTCATGCCAGACTTCTGTTTTTATCATATTTAGAGTAGCAGTGACAGAAGGCTAGATCACCGATATTGACTTTTCAGTAAGTCGTTTTGTGACGTTATGTCTTATCATACGTCTTTTGTGTCGCGTGGCGTCACATGTTGTCTTTGTTTTCGTTGAATTTTGTTGAGGTTTTGACTTACGGCACTGTGTATATTTGTTAATGTGGAGCAGACAAGGAATAGTTCTATGCAGGTCGTGTGTGTATGTAAGAGCTGGTATTTCGTTGTGTCTCAGTAGTTGTCACTTCTGTGTATCATTTCCATTTTTCCTTTTACTGTAAGTAGTATGCAAATGTGTAGTATTACTATTCAACATAATTTTTTATACATTTTACGAGTCATCTACATTCTCTGTTAAAACAATACAATTCTAATAGATAAGTAAAATTGAATGGATTCATATATATACTTTTCACAAAACAATGAAACAATGTAGTCTTTATAAATTGATGTTGTTTTTATACCATACCATCACTAAATTAGTTTTAATATTTTGTCTGCATCAAATAAGAAAACTGTCAGATTTCTTTGTTAGAATAAAGTTTAAGTTTACAAACACAAAACACCAAACTACCAAAGCCATTTTGCTGTCTAATTTGTATTCTATGTTGAACTGTACAAACATTTAGATACATCAGGGGTTGAGTTTTAGTGATCGGTGAAGCAGTAATATATGTTATATATTTACAGTCATTCAAAGCAACGCCATCGCCCGTTGTCACTGTTCAGTGCTCGAGTATAAATATTGTAATGTCAGTACATATAGCCCAATTTATGTTCAAAGCGTCAATCTTAAACTTAAATATTTGTAGGTATCCACTTCTGGGTAGGTATGACGGACAAAACAATTGAAGGGATTTGGGTGTGGACTGATACACAACAAGAAGCGGAAATCTACGGATGGAAAGTAGGCGAGCCTAATAGCAGCGGTGGAAATGAAGATTGCGTGAGTGTTGAGTCATTCGGTTGGACAGATGTCTCTTGTTCCAGTCTTTTCTTACCTCTTTGCGAAACGAGAGGCTCGGACAATTGACATTTATTAGTTATCCTGATACCAATCGAATTAACAATTTCTATCAGTAATGAACGTGCAGTTTATTTTCAATGTTAAGAGATGTAAATGCATAGATCAGGACAATATTTATGTAAATACAAATTGCAAGCAACAATTATGTACTTATAAACGTATGTTAAAATGAAAATACGCATATCCTGTTTTATAATATAACATTATCCATCAACTAACATTTATATAGAACGATGCAAGACATATCAGTATTTATATTAGAACGATGCAAGACATATCAGTATTTATATTAGAACGATGCAAGAAATATCAGCATTTATATGTCCTTCATATGAGCACATACTCCCATTTCTTCAAACGCGGACTTTTTTCCTAATCTACTACGCTACTGCTGTTACTTGGAACGCAAGCCTATAGTCACCTGACCTTAACGGTGTATTCCGTTGATTAACAATCAATATCAAAGGATTAGAATCTCTATCGCATGCACACCACATCAAATCTCTCAAATAGGAGACATTTGATCGGGTCAAACATTATTTGTTTATCATAAGTTTGTAGCAAGTAAGAGCCTTTAATACTGAATGAACTATATACTTAAACACTAACGGACTATTCCACTTTGATAATTCATGGTTAAAAGGGTTATGGGAATAAGGTTGCAGTCATCAAATTATCAAGGGTCATACAGCGGCATGTGTGATCATATATAACTATGTGTGATAAATGCATGATACAATGCACCCTATTATACGATACAATTTGATTTGTTATAGTCGATGATACATCACAGGGTAGCATGAAATGATTTGACATGATTCGCGACATACAGTTTTTGTTACATGCATATTAAACATGAAACACATTTAAAGTTTGATTGTAAATCCGGCTTATGTATATTCATTCATGTAAGGTCATACATATTTGCTGATAATGTTACATGTACAAAACAACACCATATGTGAACTGTTCTGTTAGGAAATATGGTTTTACCCTACATAATGTAACAGAGTATGCTGATATTTAGTCTTTGATGTTTTACTGTTGGGTGTCTATCTATTCAATAAGTTCCATTTTAATGTTTTCATGCTAGATCTAGATTCTAGATCTAGACTGATGTATTCATAAACATGTTATATTTTAGTGAAACGTTAAAGTAGGGAAGTCATTGCAGACACATTCTCACTCATCCATTTACAAGTCATCATACATGTACATGTTTGTTGTCAGTTACCTGGATCAGTGGACATCTTTTAACAGGAATTGTGGGTAAATGACCTTATTTTTCCACAAGTATCATCCAGCGTCCTTTGAAGTTTTCCAGAAACAGTTACTTTTCTCACAAAGTATGTCGATTTCAAGGGGTTTCTCCATAATTTCAATTGACTAAGCGGGTTAACTTTAGAGTTCAACTTTGTTTACGTCGTGTATATTTAGCACATTCTTTGATGACGTTATAAATGACGTAGTGTGGTGATCAACTTTGATCACTACCGATCAAAGTCGATCGCGCTCCATTTGGATCACAACGATCCATTTTATGGTGATCCTACCCATTTCTGTGGTGATCATGCCCAGTTTGGGGGCGATCCAGTCATATCAGGAGCAGATATTCTGCGTTCATGGTCTTTTTCCGATAGAACCTGAGAGGCACACATAGAGCGTCTGACCTGCCTGAATATTCAAATATTTTTGTTTCGGCTTTTACACTACGTCTGCTGAAGGTGCCTATATTAGAACATTCCTTTTATGAATAATCCAGTTTACTCATCCTTTTATAACTATTTACAACAAGAATTTCGTTAATCTGTACACAAGACGACTCCCTATGGTTGACGCTGAATCCATCGTTACGTAGTAATCTCCCGTGAAAGCTTTTCCGATCGGTAATGAAACACAGTCTGCAGTGGCACTATTTTATTATAGATTGTAATAAAACTCTGTTATAACCAATATTTGATGTCAACTTCTTTGAAACTGCAAATATTGACGTATATATTTATGCATGTGATTAAATTGACAGAACTACACTGGTGTTAGTTATCAAAGTACCGAAGGTACTGATCCTCCTCAGCGCTACCACATTTAACATTCCAATGGAAAAGTAGTAAAGTCAAGCAGGCAAAGCCACATGCAAGACGCAACCACCACCAAAACACCGATAGACAGCATGACACACACACACACACACACACACACACACACACAACCACACACCCAAACGCACACACACACACACACACGAAATGAACACAGAAAACACCAACAGACACACAAGAAACAGGGACAAACGTTCCACAACATGAACAAACCACAAGCACAAAGACGCAAGGCCAACAAAAGGAAGGGTGACAAAGAGAGTACCGCCTTGGCACGGTCAGCAGCAAAAACACCACTGGGAGTTTAAACCGGTTTACGGACGTCCTAACCTCACACTTCTCTCAAAGTCACCCTAGCTTTACAAATATTGTAAATAAAGGTATCCCCGCTGGACTTACCCACAACATAGACGACGGTGAACACAGGACAACATGTAAAACATAGCATAATAACTGTGACAATCCGTCAAATATGTACTCAATGACTTTGCTGAAGTCAGAGCACCTGCAGGTAAGCCGTTAAGGGCACGACAGGGAAAAAGTAATACATGAGTCTGGTAAGCTCCTCCTGTATCCAAGTTTAAGAGTATACCATCATAGAGTACTACCCTCGGCCTGTCATCGCGCAAGCAAAGAGGGAATAAAAGGCCAGCTACTAGGACATGAGTCCGTTACAATACGTTTCAATCAACCACTGTTTGAATGGTATTATCAAGTCTGTTTTATTGTAACATAGTTGACTATTAAATATGCTGGAACTTCACATTGTAACACGTACACATTCTTCCGTTCTCTCACGTTGTTTTAGTATCAAACATGGTATGGTTGCCATATTGGGATTACACACTTGTCATACACTTTTGACTGACCTCATCAAATACATAAAAGGCAAAGGGGGAGAAAAAAACTTGCGTTCAAAATAACGTTGTTCTAAATCAGATTATAACATAGGGCTCACAACCAAACTTATATGACATAATACTATTACAGCATACTGATTGGTATTGAAAACAAAAGAATAAAGATGAAGGGAGATAGTCAATACTTCGCCGTGGTACTATGCTCAGACAAGTGGAACTCTCTCGTTGTATGCATTATGCTTAATTCTGATTGGGAGCTATAATCGTCCATCTGGTAAACGTTTTAGATTGTTCCAGATATTGCTAAATGAACTTAGATTTTATAATTAGTTGGTATTTCATATCAAAATATGATACATTACTCTAACGAGCTGTATTAAAGCCGGTATTAATTGACAGAGGCTATTAAATTCGTCTTATTATATAGAAATACAACAGGGAATATGGTAATATTTCCATTTGTATTGATACTGGCCACAATTAATATTTCTTAATATAGATTTATTTTGAAAATCAAGGTAGCGTTACACATCCACATGCGTAATTATGATCAGATGGGTAGTGAGGTTGTCATCTAAGATATGTTGGATTTATATAGCATTGCATCGGGTGGTTTTGTATCATACCGCATTAACAGAAACACCGTCTCAAAATGCCATAGGGTCGTCAAACCTTATCTCACACGCATAGATAACTACGCTTCATTATTCCGAAAATAAAAATTGATATGACCATCGAATGGTAAGCTTGTGGGGGACCAAAGTTTCTATTAATGAAGTCAACTGCTAAATTCATAACATGGTGTCTGTGCAAACATAACGATACATTTTGTTAATTACATGAACTCTAAAAATATAACGCTTGTCTGGCTGCCTGTTCTATATGTATTCACAATTTCAATACCTGCTTAATATTCATAGACAAAACAGTTTATGAACATAGACATAATGAAACATATAAAGTGGAAAATTGTAGCCATTTGAGAAACTTAAGAAATTGATCTTTCAGAATCCAGTAGCAAAAAGAGCATACTCTAGTCAGGCGGCTCCTATAGGAACCGTCTGATCTGAATCTACTTTGTTAGCAAATGTGTGAACATGCGTTTAAATGAAGGAATTGAATAAGATAAACAGCTGTATATATTTTAATACATGAAATCACTCGGCATTTTAATTTGGAAATTAGGATACTTTGCAATTTACGAAAAGGCGAAACATCAAATGCGAAAAAACATGTTAAGAAATCAAGGTGTGTATTTCAACATATATATGGTATGAAACATATACAATGGAACATTGTAGCCATTTTAGAAACTAAAGAAATTGATCTTTCAAATTCCATTACCAAACAGCATACACTGGTCTCCTAGAGAAACCGTCTGATCTGGATCTAATCTGTTTGCAAGCGCGTGAAAATGCGTTTATATGAAGGATTTGAAAACAATATGTTAAGACATCAAGGTGTGAATTTCAAACCATGGTTCCATTGTAAACAGCTACAGTTTGTCATTTGCAGCAATGAATTATTGTAAGTTGTGGGAGTAAAGTAAAGCAAACAATGAGGACCCTAAACAAATGTTTTACTCAAGGAACATCAAATCAGGGAATATACGCTTTGTCTATTTTCCCCTTTCAGGAACACATGACATAATGGAATTGTTATATTACAAACATAAAGTATATGAACATGTAACGAGTTTTTGGTAATAAACATTTATTTGTAAAAAAACGCCCATTTATTTCAGGTTAAAGACTTATGGGACTTTCGTCACTACTATACAATATAATTTACTTATACATATGCTGATTTATGCTAATAAATACATTTACCTAAATTGTCCATATTATTTAAGGAAAACTTATCCATTCTAAATATGGAAGGAAGACAGCAAACAAAATACTTGCTGGTGTGAGCCACCGACATCTATGTGTGTAGCAAACGGTAGAGTCCACGATCAGAAAGATTATTCAGAATTCCCCCTGATCTTGGTATACCCTGACAAACGGTTTAGGGACACAGGTCATAAATGGATAAATACATCATATTTCACTGAATATGCTGTTTGTTGTCATTCGACAGAGACACTTGATACAGTATAACCTGCTTAAAGCGGTCACCAGAAAGATGCCTAATTATGAGTCTGTAAGCATATGAGCTTTCGGTATTAACCCTTCGCTTGCTGAATTTTAAAATACATTTCTCCTTCTTTACCCATGCCCTGTTGTATAATTACATATATCTTTACTGTGTACAAGTATTTCGCTGTGCAATCACTACCGTGGAGTGCACTGGTCACACAATTAACTTGTAAATAGTGCAGACCCTGATGAGACAGCTCCTGCAGGAGCTCTCTCATCTGGGTCTTAACTATTAACAGGTAGGTATATTGACGTGAATAGCAAGCGAAGGGTTAAGACTTCTATAGTCAATAAATGAATGGCCACTCCTATTCCACATGCAAAGTAACACTATGAACATGTATTTCTGCAATATCATATCAAACTTATAGTTTAAATGATCTGTATGGTTATAACATTTCCCGGATTATCCTGTACAATGTCCATCACGTGATGCAGGTATACCTGTATAGCTATCCTTCATTCCACCATGATGGAGGCAACATCCAGCCGCACTTAAGATCTAATTCGACGAACGGCTAAAATGCCTCCGTTTCCTAGCGTGACTTATGTGTTCACAAAGTTTGATTTGAAAGATTACATTCTGAACTAATACCGTCGAATGGTCTAAAATAGATGGAACAATATGCTATGCTGTTAAACACAACTCATACAGGTACTTATGCGAAATGTAAAGGTACGGTCGTATATATTACTGATATATATACACAATTTTTATGAGTATATGCTAATCCTGATTGATGTCTTCTTAGTTATTGTTAACCCTTTGCTTGCTATTAACGTCAATATACGTACCTGTAAATAGTGAAGACCCAGATGAGACAGCTCCTACAAGAGCTCTCTCATCTTGGTCTGCACTATTTACAAGTTGCTTGTGCAACTAGTGCACTCCACAGTAGTGATTGCACAGCGAAATACGTGCACACATTGAAGATTATGTAATTATACAACTGGGCATGGGTAAAGAAGGAGAAATGTATTTTAAAATTCAGCAAGAGAAGGGTTAATCTGCTGTATAAAAATGGTTCTGTTAGGGTGTAGTTCAGTTCTGATTCTATAATGGCTGTGGACGATTGTGTGACATCTCCGGTTTCTGGCTACTGTTATATGATTGAATTTGCAGCACCCATATTTGAAGCAGACTTGCTCGGCGTCTCGTCAGGATCTAAGCTGTTTGACACTCGGTCAATATCTTTATCTAAACATTGATGGAAAAATCAGACTTGCACCATATCCACATTTAAGCACGGTAGTGGTTAACTTTGATTTTCAGTTTTCTACCAGTTAATTCTAACTACAAATGAATACATCGAGACATTGTTTGGGTCCGTATAACCTGACGTATAAACTTGGTTCTAACTATTTCCTAACGTAGTTAGATTCCATTATGGTTTTGTAACACGTATAGTAAAATCCCTCTAAACCGGCATTCTGGTAGAGACGAATTTAGATAAATTTAGGTTGGTGGCTGCTTAATACGGTGCAAAGGTCATACAGAAATCTCCTCACTGAGCTTTCAGCATGACTTTCACTCTGCATTAAGCTGCAACCAAGACCGATATTTATACTAAATGTATCGTCCGGTCTAGTGGAATTTTACTGTACCTTTATTATGGAATAGAGAATATGGGCATACAACACAGTACCACACAATTAACCAAACATGTCTTCGTTACAGTAGAAATCATCGACATCGACGAGTTTAGCATGGTCGTTTGTGAAAGAATGTTGCTGTTTAACCCTTCACTTGCTGAAATTTAAAATACATTTCTCCTTCTTTATCCATGCCCTGTTGTATAATCACATAGATATCCACTGTCTACAAGTATTTCGCTGTATCACTGCTGGGGAGTGCACTGGTTGCACAATTAACTTGTAAATAGTGCAGACCCTGATGAGACAGCTCCTGCAGGAGTATTCACTATTTACAGATAGGTATATTGACGTGAAAAGCAAGCGAAGGGTTAAAGTAGGAAGATAGTCTTTTGTTATAACGTTCGTCCTGCATTAAGCTACCACCTTTCTCTTATTGAAGGTCACACTAGGAGCAAGGGTTACTATATGAGAGTATGGCTGTTTAACCCTTTTACCGTATAGGCTATTTTTAGACACAACCTCTTTGGATAAATCTACCAAACAGGATCATTAACTAGAGAAAAGGAAAATTGTAGTTTGAAACCATTGTGATAAATAGAGCATTTGCTCATATAGGAGCAAATGCTCTATTTATCACAATGGTTTCACAAATTGACTTCTACAGAGTCGTAAAAAGTCGTCATTATGCGGGAAAGGGTTAATGCAGAAGGGAGGCCGTGTACATGTTCTCTGTGTAGCTTTAGTGCTACATAGAGTAACATCAAATACTACATGTACCTACATTTAGTGATGGTTAAATGGTGCAGTTGTATTAAGCAGCCACGCGTGTTCTGCATTATAATGGAATAACGTCCGGTCTATCCATACGAATACGTCAAATTATTGATGTCAAAAAAGCGTTACATTTAACTATATGTTTTTGAATTTATATTTTAAATATTACAATGAAACTGGACGCTATCTTGTCCATACTAAAACAGTAAATGGTGACACAAGATACATATACTATTAAGTTGGTAATTTATTTATACACTTCTCGCCGAAATGCATAAAAACAAAGACCACAAGAAGTAAGTAATACAGACGATTCCATAGGTTTTTCTATTCAACATCAATCAGTAATCTCCTTTTTAAGAGGCCCCATATTGATTGAAAAAATATAACTTTCAGCTGTAATTTCCTATTAAACTTAAAGCAAAGCAATGTGCAGCGTCGTCCTGGTATTCCCATCAAACTGTATCCATGTTGTGCTGACTATTAGGGTCTTCTGCAAAAGAAATTATAGCGTTTAACCCTTTTAGTTGCAATATTCAGCATGCTGATCAAGGCAAATATCGCCTGTTTCAATCTTGATTATTAAACTGAACTGTGATCTGTGTAATTTAATACTTAATTATGATAATTGAATACCGCTTAAGCCGGTGCTAGGGGCGTGAGTAGTGTAGTATGCACTTTTAACAAATGCTCATGAATAAAGTAAAAAAACACCAGTCTTTAATCTTCTCTTTTCGCACTGCTGCTTTTAATTTCGAATTGTCTTCAGAAATTACAAATATAATAACTAAATATGTTTGAATAAGAACGTGGTATTCATATTCTGTTCATAAACGCTAAATCTTCTGTTCACCTCAATGACTTCTGTAATGTACAAAGAAACACTGAATTATATACTTTCTGTATAATGATGACCTTAGAAGAACCAGTTACGTACATTCGGTTTTAACCCTTCGCTTGCTATTCACATCAATATACCTACCTGTAAATAGTGAAGACCCAGATGAGACAACTCCTGCAGGAGCTGTCTCCTCAGGGTCTGCACTATTTACAAGTTGATTGTGCAACCAGTGCACTCCACAGCAGCGATTGCACAGCGAAATACGTGTACACAGTGTAGATATATGTAATTATACAACAGGACATGGGAAAGGAGTGAGAAATGTATTTCAAAATTCAGCAAGAGAAGGGTTAAGAAACCGTACTTGCTGTACTACAGTACAACCGTTCTAAACTGGACGTTAAGTTAAGTAGATAGAAGTACGTATAACTATGTTATCCAGTCACCAGGCTAGTGACATAATAAAGGGGGTGCAGATAAACTTAGGTTTATTAGGTTACTTCCGGTAGTAGAAGGTTTATTAGGTTAGTAGATAGGCGTAATGATTCTATAACCATGGAACTATTTCAATTTTCTGTAAATATGCAAAAAATATGTTGACAGAATAGATCTAACAGAAAATTCACCAAAAGAATTATTCAAATAAGAAAAAAAGAAGAAACAATAATATAAAATGACTATAGCCGGATTCGAACCCGCGCTTAATCCTACAAAAGCTAATTCTAATCGCTCTCGAGACGTCGTGCTTACCGATTACGCCACTGAGGCCACGTTAAAAGTGGCGTTGATTTATCAGTTTTATTAATTTAATCCACCACTGGCGAAACGTGTTTTTGATAAAATCCAGCCAGGAAGCATAGACTGACAGATATATAGTAACTGTTTTCTTTTCACTCTCATGATAATTTGATTAATAAACTCTTACAGCGGCGGTGGTTGTCATGAATCTAAATATAGCCTGTTCAGTTCCATCGATTTATGAGTGACGTTAGCCCTATCTAAAAATAGAAACCGAGACGACGGAACTCGAGTTTGACCAGAGAACCCCCGGGAGAATATAACCATGTCTGTTTGAATTAACATATCGACTCTCAATATAATTGATCTTATTTTTCAAATTCAACCACGTTTTCCCCTCTTGTAATGTAAGTATCGAAACTATTTTCCTCTGCGGTAGCTCATTATTTACGTCTTAGAAATGGAAATGAAAAGGGAGGTCCGTTGATCGAAAAACCGCATTTTCAATTCAAATTATTTCAGGATTCTTATGTTTTATGAGTCTATGAAAAAAAGAAACAACTTAATTGACTGGATAAATCGAATAATAAAGGAAAGAAAACAGTTGAGGCTCGGCAATCCTCGCCTCAACGTTTTCTCCCCTCGTCGGATAAAGGTGTCCCATCTACGGCACCAACCTTTGTGAGCTTTCTGTATGACTTTCACCCTGTAATAAGCAGCCACCTTCCTAAAAATATCCCAATTCTTATCTACTGGAATTCCGGTTTAGAGGGGTGTGTTGTATTTAGAACTCCCATACAGGTTTAACACATAAATGCCATTCTGCTTCAGCCCTTCTCGTGCAGAAAAATATGAAGTCTTCTGAAAAGTTGACATGTTACAATTTTTAATTTCACCCGACTCATTCAAAATTATTTTTTATACAGACGCTGTTAACCGAGTGTCAAACAGCTTGTATATGGATGAGACCCTGATCACTCTTCGTTCCATCTGGATCCAAGCTGTTTTGCTAATGCCAGTCAAGATGCTATAAGTATGAGAAGGGCGTCAACCATGTCTAAAACACTACATTAAATCTGGTATAAAATGCCGTGTATAGTATTTGATTTGTTTACTGTGTTGTCCTAACAGGTTTTGCAATTACTTCCATAATGTATGATGGAACAGCGACTTACACACCGGTGTGCTCATTTAGTCATAATAAACATTGACACCAACACTGTATAAAACTGTGGCTGTAGACACTGTTTGACAAAATGGCTTCGGCATATTCTGTAAGCTTGCTTCTGCACTATTTGAAACAGTTGTGATACTAGTGTGTTACTGTTTGAATCAGTATTTTCATCTTCCATAAATATTGCTTTGATAATGTTTGAAACAAGTGATTTCGATACTGTGTGAAACTGTATTTGCCATCGCAGTTGTTATATATTAGTCGTAGAGGGGATACGTTTATTTCCAATGTGTTTTAGGATGTGGATGGAATAAGTGTGAGGTTGGGCATCCATAAACCGGTTTAACCCCCAGTGACTTTTGTTCCAAGGCGGTACTTTCATCTCCCCCCTATTGTATCTTTGTTTTGTATTTGTGCGTCTCTTGATGTTTTTATAGTTATGTACATTTGCTGTTTCCTTGTGTTGCTGTTCGGGCGACTGTTTGCTCTGTATGTGGCGTTTCCTGCATGACTCATACTTTTGATTTCTGTACAATTTGAAATAGGGATTTTGTTTCTTACTGTTTGAAACAGTAGATTTTAAACTGTCTGTAAAACTGACTTTCACACGACAAGAGTTGACTGTATACTGAAACAGTAATTTCTTTACTCTGTATAATAGTAACATCCACGCTGTTCGAAACAGCGGTTTAAAACAGACGTTTGTGTATGAAATAATTGCTTTGGCAATGTTTGAGAGATTGGTTTTCTCATTGCTTGAACCAGTAGCTTCTTTACAGTTCGAAACATCTTTAAATATCTAATACTGTGACTGACAGGCAACTAGCAACACAGCTGTGGACCTAATTCAATGGAATTGTCTAACAGTCGGGTCTTTAATGTATGCAACATTCATTTGGTAATCCTCCGCGGTTGATAGTACTCATATATAAACAACGTTGTTGAAATAAAACGATCGTTATCCAATAGTTAACAATGTGGTGCACTTACTTGTATTGTCTGCCCAATTCTGTAACGAGACTTGCGACCCATGTGGCACCAGCTCTATCAAGCATGTTATTGGCAAGAGCTATGGAAAAGGCATTCGAAATACCCTGGTAGAATGAAAATAAGTTAATTTTAATATTACTATAACCCTGAATCTTGATAATGGAAAATTAAATCTCATTTGAAAACAATGTAGCATAAGCTGAGACGCCGAATAACTGCGTCTGTTCAGGGTCCCTCTGTTTCTGCACAAACAGTGAACTATGTCAATATACTGATATACTGATGATGGTTTCAAATTTAAAATTGCATTAAATTTGGATTTAAAGAGTTGAGAGGAACGAAAATGTTAACTATGGTAATGAAGAATTAACAATTGCTGATCATAACTAGTGATAATAAAATTAGAAGTAATACAGTTCAACAGTATGAGATATGAGTCTGTTGTGGTAAAAATAATATGTAGACACAATATAAACAACAGGATCAGTATTAATCATATTCAAATATAGTTTTACAAATTTATTTGTAAATTTTTACATTATTTAAAAAAGTTGTACATTATTAATTTTTGTTTATTTCAAACATATCCATGAATTTTAAAAGCTGAAGCAGCATGTTAAACATATTTATTTTTGCAAACAGAATGGACCGTAAACAGACTGCAGTCTAATCTTGGTCATTTTGTTAGCCGAAACTTTTACTGGGATTTAAGTTTTAAAATCATTACTGTTGTGAAAGTTAGCTCTATGAATATTCATGATATCATAAAATTTGTATAAAAATGTGGATACTCCGTTAATATTCATTTTGAATTTCGCTACCTGTAGATTATTAATTGGCGTATGTTTTTTATCTCAACTTTGGCAGAAAAACATTACATTGTAAAACGAACTGTATATAGTAGTCACCCATTCAAAGTCTCAAAACACATAGAATGTACATGGCGATTTGCTATGACTAACACGTTTTTCAAGAACTCTTATGAAAGGAACTGAACCTCCTTTGTTTGAAAACAAGCTCCTGCTCTCGACAAATTGTAGAAATCATGAGGGTTTCATGGGGAAGGCCGAATCCAACCTTGTACTATAAACAGAATGTGTAATTACACAACGGCACCGGTAGGCTCTACAAATTGAAAAAACCCGGACCATTGAGAAGACAACTTTTCTCCCATCTTCACGTTTCCCACTATCTCTATAAACGTTTCAACAGATATCTCGATAACTTTCAGACCACGTAGATAGCTCAGTTTCTTTTGTTTTCTAGTTTGGATGCTGCAAGTTCCCTTAATCGCTATTTTAAGAAAGGGAATTTCGACGCGCGCATGCGCGAGCTTATCCTAAAAATCTCCCTTGACTGTGTTGACATAATTATTCATAATCATGCCCTAGTAAGGATTAGAGTTAGTTTCTCCCTGTCCCGTTCTGGCAATTGCCACAATGTAGTCACTTCTAAAATCGTTATTCCCTGAATGGAAGTGTTTTCCCTTGAGAATAGTTCATTATAACATATTATCAAATAGTCTTACTAAATGTGTACAGATAAAGGTTATGACAAATCCAAATTCTAAAAATAGACAATATCCCCAAACAGCCGTGTTCCAGTTTATGGACTCTTGATTCATGAATGAACTTCGTCGTAAACAATATATTTGTACGCTCGAAAATATTTCAGTTGTATGTACATTTGGTTTACTGCACTTATCATAATTTCAACGTCTCTTACTGGCTCATCTATAATATGATTCATATTCTATCAAAATTACGTTTTTCGTGGAACTGATAATCATCAATAATGAGTGCTCTTTGATACAGCGGAATAGCTCATTTACAAATTTGAGTAAAAGGCATAAATCAATCTCTGACTAAGACAGTTTAAAATTCAAAGAATTTGAAACCATCAAAAACCAATAGTAGTTTGGTAAATTCGAACACTTTCAGAAATGTTGAACTGCATGTGTAGGTAAACACAATAATTGATTCGCGCTGTTTTATGAAACTCGGGCATTTTGACTTCTTGAAAGATATGAACGAAATATCAGCCATTAAATGGAAACAATCTACAATCATACATTATGCAGAAATGTTTATCAGCATATCTATCTGGCCAACCGCCTGTTTTATGTCAGTAGGTAAGCCTATACCTCCATTCCATGCATTCTTTTCTGTCTGCTTATTTGTTTCGCACATGCGTACGTCAATCAGTACATGTACTTCTCTGTCCATTACAATTAACTATTTCACTTCTAATGAAGTCACAACACATAACGACAAAGAATTCATTCTCATTCTCAACTGTTTGTCTCAGCTATGCGTTTATTCGTTTGAAATGTCCACACATTTATCTCAGTTCTTCAGTTTATGTTCGGGTATACAATCTGACAGTTTAACTCTTTTAATGCACTATGCTACAAACGCATATATATCGCCAAGTTTTGTAAGAATGTTGGAGTCACTTACTTGAAAATCCGCCTCTTGGTACCGTGTAACGGTTCCATGGTTACCGCAGTCGAATCGCCATTTTAAAATCTTATCCTGGTGGCCTCTAATATCGCATCTGAGATAGCCAGTCTCCGAGATATACATTTGATTTCCATGTGATGCACATACCCAATTGTGGGAATCCCGATTTCTAAGAAAATCAAATTAAGAAAAGAACAATCAACAGATACGGCAACAAATAAAATGCGAATGCTTTATATATATGTTTTAACAGAGGTCCAGATAAGATACGTATATTTAAACATTTTCAAAAAAACACATCCTTTATTTCTCCATGAAACCCTATACTGTGATTATTACACATTTCTTTCTCTCTCTTCCCCTCTCTCTCCCTCTCTCTCTCCTTCTCTCTCTCCTCTCTCTCTCTCTCTCTCTCTCCTCTCCCCCTCTCTCTCTCTCGTAGTAAGGTAAGGGCTAGTACAGAACAAACAGATAATGTAGAAACTGTATTATTACTCGCGATCTGACTCGTATTTGCAAACAGTTTGGATCAAGATGATATTTAACGACCGGTCAATTGTTTATGAAAAACGTGATCAATTTTGAAGTAGTTCAACTTTTATATTTTCAATACTATATAAATAGAAAATACTTATTTGCATGTTGACGACGGGCATCCAAAACCATCCAGTTTATACCACCGTACCATGATTGTGACATATTCAAATTGAAACCGGGTGAATAAATTTGAATTCAATATTTATTACATGTAATCATCCTTCGAGCTTTTCTTGAAATAGTTCTTCTAGGAAAGGATAATATTTCTTCGAACTATACACGATACGAGATATATCAATCATCCTTCAAGCTGCTCTTAAGATAGTAGGAGATGGTAATATTCATAATGATTGTGTGTGTATGTGTGTCATGCTGTCTATCGGTGTTTTGGTGGTGGTTGCGTCTTGTATGTGGCTTTGCCTGCTTGACTTTACTACTTTTTCATTTCTAAATATACACAATACGAGATATGATAATGAATTGTGTGCTAGTTAAACGACAACGCAATATTACAGGTTATCTAGACTAATTATATGTGGGTCAAATACCTTCCCTCATGTGAATTTTTTTACACGCCTTGCAAACAGAGAAGACCCAGGTCAGAGGGCTAATATAGGCGCCCTCTCTAATTGCGTATGAAACTATAAGATATTTTAATTACATGTTACAGTTTCTACAAATACCAAAACAGTCTTATATACATACGGCATTATGAAAAAATAGCTGATAAATATTCATGATATTACTATTTCTTACAAGAATATCAAACAGGAAGACGATTAACCATTACCCCTTTCTATGTGTATTCCACATTTCAGTACTTACTGAATATTCATAATGAGGTGTGGAAGGTGAACATTATAGCCAGTTTAGAAAGTAAAGAAACGGAACTAACAAATTCCATTAGACCAGGCGTCCACTAGAACGCCGAATGGTTCCCGAAGGGTTCCAGAATGTGGACATCGCAGATTCTGGATGATTCGACATGCCTTCTGGATGTTCGGGAACCCTTCCGTGTCATTCATGAACCCTTCCGGGTCCCTTTGGACACTCCGGGGACCGATCGGGATCGAAAAAAAATCGGCATCCAAGTTTTAAACGTTTTAAAATTTGGACGCCGAATCTTTTATTCGGGAAGGCATCGGAACCTTCTGGAACCCTTCATGACGTTCGGGAACTCTTCGCGGTGGCTTCGGGGTAGTTTAGGGATCCCCTATTCATGAAGCCGAACCGATGCGGAAGGTTTCCCGAAGGCTTCACGACTGCTTCCCGAAGACGCGGAAGGATTCCCGAATCCTCGCGGAAGACATGCCGAATGTATATGTACGAAAGACCGGCGGTGACATTTCCACTTCAAGATTTCACACAATACAATTCGTGCTTTCACGATTTCACGATTTCATAATTTCACGATTTCATGATTTCATTTCAAAATTTCACTATTTCACAATTTCACGATTTCACGATTTCAATTTCATGATTTCACAATTTTACCATTTCACGATTTCACAATTTCACGATTTCACTTCAATATTTTACGATTTCACAATTTCACAATTACAAAATTTCACGATTTCAAGTTTTTTACAATTTTACGATTTCACTTCGCAATTTTACAATTTCTGGATTTCACGACTTCACAATTTCTCGATTAAGCAATTTAAACTTAATGTAAATAGTTTACTCAAGTGACACGCTTGACGTAATTACGGCAACATAGTGACACTCATCCTTGAAATCAAGATGGTGATTGGAGTTTCAGAAATACACATTTCTACGCCTTTGCAAACAGAGTAGACCCAGATCAGACGGATCCTATAGGAGCCATCTGATCAGGGTCTGCTCTGTTTGCTTATTATATAATATAGATATGATTATACGGTTTCTGCAATGCCTACAATTCCTATGTCCATGTGCTATTAGAACAATTAATCTTCTCATTGTTGTTATATTTTCTGGTCCATCGGGATCATTAGTTTTGATGTTAATCGATTTGAAAATTGAATACTGCTTAAGACGGTGCTAAGGGGCATGAGTAGTGTTGAACGTTTAATAACTACTCATGAACAGACTCATTAAAACCGAGTCTGCAATGTTCCCCTTTGCATTTCTACTTTTGCTTTCGAGGGATCACCCATTTTCAGATTAATTAAGTGCATGATGTTATTATTTCTTACATGGATATTCATAGAAGAAATGGTTAAACAATCGTGATAGTGGACCATGAGCACATGCTACATGACACATATAGATGTCCTCGGCCATACAGTTCTAGAGAGGAAGATTGTCATAGTTTTCCGCCGTTTCTTTCAACGTGGCGTTTAATTAAAAATGACATATTAAAATAATGAAATCGAGAAATTGTGAAATCGTGAAATTGTGAAATCGTTAAATTTTGAACTGAAATCGTGAAATCGTGAACTCATGAATTGTATTGTGTAAAATGTTGAAGTTGAAATGACACCGCCAGTCTTTCGTATATATGTACAGTTAAACCCCGCTAATGCGACCACGTAATAAACAGCCACTGGTGCCGTTTAAAGCAGGTGGTTGCTTAATGCAGGACGAAAGTTATGCAGAAAGCTCCTATAGGAGCTTTCTGCATAACGTTCGTCCTGTATTAAGCTACCAGCTGCATCTGTCACCCAGAATTATGCCCCTTTTTGGTGGTCGTATTAGCGGGTTTTTACTGTATTATGAACAATTCAAAATCGTCTCAGAAGACCCTGATTTCAGCAAAACTTATATATCATTATGTATATCTGAAAAAGAGCGGCTGCCAGATTGTTGAAATGATTTCGAGATATAATACACAATATACAAGAAACTTTACTCGGATGTTACAAAACATCATATTTAACATGAGCTAGAAGCTATTTGTCGAATAAAACAATAGCTTCTTAACAAAATACATTTATTTACTAACTACCTGGATAAAATGTATGTTTAAAGAACAGGAATAGCTATAAAACATAACACATCTTAGTTTTGCTACCTATTATAAATGGCTTTATATAATCAATCCCTTACACTCGTAATTCGAAGAAAACAAAATCAAACACATGAGAGGGAAAGCATTTAGATATAGAGTGTATTTGAGCCCTTACCCAATCAGTATCTACATAGTTTGTATTGATATTAATATATAAATGTGTGTGTATCCTTTACAAGTACTATACTTGCAAATATTGTATTTGTCTTTTGCAAACAGTGGAGAGTATGAAAAAGGGGTTCCTATTTTACCCACCCAAACAGGGTCCGCAGAATTTGTTATTTTGCAACACATCTATAGCCGTAATAAATATATATCAATACTTAGTCACATTAACTCTCATGTACACACTTACTTATTGTGTAGTATTAGGATAAGGTAATACATACATTTTTTAAAAAAAGGTATTAATATTATAGCAAGCATAAGAGGACTGATGCGGGCGTGAAGGGACTGTCAGTCTTCATTGCATGATAATGGTGCCATGTACTCCGACCCACCACCCAATTAGGTGTTGGGAACCGGATGCAACGCTGCTCCGTCCGAATGGACCTAGTTAAGATATAGGGGGGAATTCTTTTCCACTCAAAAGAGACATCTTTTCCACCCCAAAATCTTTGAATGCGAGGAACATAGGTACTGACATTTAAAGCAGTGTAAACGCATACAATATAGCTTCAAAATCAGGGTTTTGATCAGGGTCTTCACCAGTATTTTTATAGGCCTAATTAAAAATCATCTAGCAAATTTAAGCCTGATAATATAATGAATTGAAAATACAGTTAAACAATAATGGGCCATTCCACTTTTAAATATCGGCATACAAATTTAATCGTGGAATTTAATCTTCATAAAGTAACTAAATAATAAAACCGTTTTCATAGTTATATGTGTGCATAAAATTTGTTTAAAACGTTTTAGATCTACGTACTTCATAATGATGAAAACACCTTTGAAAACAGAATAGATTCAGATCAGATTGCTCACGTGGAAGCCGTTTGATCCTGGGGTCTGCACTGATTGCTTATCCCATTACATACACACGGATATAACACTTTACCGCCTTTGCAAACAAAGTAAACCTAGATATGAAGGCTCTTGTAGGAGGTGTCGGATCAGGGCCCATTCTGCATATGAAATTATAAATAAATAGACCTGACTATATTTTCTACCAATATCAAAAAGTTGTTAGCACGTATACCATTGTTATAATTCAGCAAGATCTAATAAATATTCATGATGTCATTTTTTTCTGACAGAAATATTAAAATGGGAAAGGGTTAAGAAATAGAATAGATCTGAATTCTTTAGTAGGTTTCTTCATTTTTGATCCAAAATTTGGTGCTTTACCTTGAGAAAGATTTTAATCTGAAATGCAGAGGACTAACTCTTCAATCCATTTGTTTGATATACAGTGGATATCTGATATTATAGCTTTGAACAAAACAGTTTTAAGAACATGTCGTTCCCTAAATGAGCAAATCGTCGACACTAGCCGGGATCGAACCGCTAAACTTTCGATTCTTATTGTTGGCCAACCCGTTTCATTTGGACTTTTTTGAAAACGGCTATCATCGATAAGATCCGAAATCTCCGCATGAAACGGAAAACTGAGGCACCAACCGCAACTTCTCTGGTATAAGCGTTTCTTTACGCGTTTAAACAGTTTAAAGCGTAATCGTTCGTTAAGCGTTCGTTAACTACCCGTTTCTTACGCGTAGAAAACCGCGTAAATGGGTAGGAATAGCGTATTTACCACTGTAGTATGTCCTTAAAGGCCTAGTCCCAACCCGCCGTGTGTGTTTTTAGTCCATACGATTTCAGGAGAGGCCATGGCCGCTACGCTTGTTTCTGAAAACGTGGGGAAGTGGTAGCAAGTGCAGGGAAGGAGTACGTCAACGCACGTCACATGCACGGTTGCGCAAGGTGTGCGAACGTGGCCCGCACGCCACGACTGGCCGTGAGTGGTTGCGTGCATCGTAAGTTACACACCAGGAAAGTGAGTTGTACGTGCTTACAACGTGCTTACAATGTACGATCTCCGTGCGATTGCCACGTTATCGTACTGAGACCGTATTTGCATATGATGTTCACGTACGTTGTCCTAACTCACTAGCATGTTGTATGTGCGTGCAAGTGCGCTGAACGTGATTGGTTTCGCCCGATGCCGGGAAAGGGGATATATTTAGAGGACGACCATCCGATCTTCGCCAGAAGTCCCAGCTGCTGCTGCATCATGATACCACCCATTCCACCTCAGAGACTTCAGGTTCTGATACTGTAACAGCAGCGCATGAGCACGACGTGGTATTGTTTGCCTTAATAGTGGGGAGGGAGAGGAAACCGCCAAAGCATGAGATGGAGCGTTTTCCCATGGATCACGAGGAGGAGGATGTTTTGGGCAGTGCAAAACGTTGTTCCATGAGTTAGAGCGTGAATCCGAATGAACCCAAAGTTCTTCGCCGAGCTCCTGCTTCGAGCGACCCTCGCGTCACCACGGGCCCAGTGTGTGTCTCCACAATCAACGAGGTTCGGATAACCTGTTTAATAGCATCACATCTTTTTGTTTACCAGACTCTAAAATTATGTTATTCGGAGATCTTAGGCTTTCAATGGAAATGAATAAGGCAATATTTTCTGAAGCTCAGCAATGCATTGTATAAACCAAAAGGTCCACGCCTTGATTCAATGTTTATGAACCAGAACATCAATTATATATATATATATATATATATATATATATATATATATATATATATATATATATTTTACACTTTTTGTTCCATGAATACCGTTCTGTTTCGTTTTATCTCCATTTCTCTGTTCTTTCCCGATTAAACATACATTTCAGCAGTGCATTATACAATGGTGTATCTTGAGCTTTTGTACAGCATTATATGCCAAGGAGAGGTATTTTATAAGCTCGCAGCTTTCATTCCAATCCTTATAAGAAGCTATGTACATTGAAGCATTTTGAATATTGCAGATAAAAAAATGTTTAAACCAATCAGTGCGCACAGCGTGCGTTGTAATTGCGGAGCACTTGCTTACGCTTTACGGTCCATGTGAGAATATCAGCCAGAGCACACTTTGCAAGAGAAGGGTGCGGAACTTGTCCCAGACCATGAACATTACTATGTACAGTAGAACCCTTCTCAATCGCAATTTATGACAGGACAAATTTAGGTTTTTTATGCAGGTGGTTGCTTAATGCAGTGTGAAAGCCATGCAGAAAGGTCATTTTCCGGAGCTTTCTGCATGACTTTCAACCTGCATTAACCCTTCTCTTGCTAAATTGTAAAATGCATTTCTCCTTTAAAATGCATGCCCTGTTGTATAATTACATGTATCTTCACTGTGTACACGAATCTCGCTGTGCAATCACTACTGTGGAGTGCACCGGTTGCACAATCAACTTGTCAATAGTACAGACCCTGATGAGACAGCTCCTGCAGGAGCTGTCTCATCTGGGTCTTCACTATTTACAGGTAGGTATATTGACGTGAACAGCAAGCGAAGGGTTAAGTTGCCATATGTTTGAACGACAGGTGATACGATTGTTGACGTCCAACTTAAAGGGTTAAATACTGTAAAAAAATTCGCTACGCCTGTTACATAAAACTATACAAAAGCATACATTTTCATAAAGTAGTGTTTTTTAACAAAAAAAGTCAAATATTTGCTCAGTTGTCATTCTGTGTACAAATAGTGTAAACTGATTATAACTGCACGTGATCGATTGAACTGCAACGATAAAAGAATACATTAAGACTCTATAACGGACTTGTGAAGAGTTTAATACTTAGTAATGTTAAGTAATTGTTTAAGACTGTTCTTGAAACTGATTGTCGGGTGTAGATATACTCCATGAGCCATATAGGAGTAATCGTCCAGACAAAAAACTATGAAAAAATACAAGGGGAAATCACTCCAATATTAGTGAAGCCAAAGTTATGGACCTTGTGCATGACATATTTTCTCATCATGCTCTTTCCGTGTATGAAGTTTGTCCGGACAAAAAAGTGAAAAACATTACAAGGGCCAATAACTACTATATTACCGAAGCCAGAGTTATGGACCTTGTGCATGACACTTCCTCTCATTATGCTCTTTCCATATTTAGTGATTGCCCTACTTTTCCATCCAATCAACGAGCCGCATTTTTTATTTTTTTCAGACTCTAATCCTCATAAATTTTATAAGATCGACTCTAACTTTCGAAGACAAACCTACCAGTGCGCATGCGCAACAAAACTCCGCCCACTACTAGACAAATCGAACGAGTTGCTGTTATGACGCTATCGACACGTGAACGAGTATACACAAGTACACGTGTGTAAAACGTGGGAGAGGAAGACTATGTAATGCAAACAACTTAGAGGCAGAATTATAGACCCAATAGTAATTGTGCAAATAAACTGAGAGGCAGAATTATAGACCCAATAGAAAATGGACAAATAAATCACGAAACATCCCACCTGTTGAAGCAGGATTATATTGAAAAAGGACTAATGTAAATAAGCAAATAAATCAGGAAATAAGCGCAAACCTGTATTCGAAACCGCAATCCGTTCAACAAAACATAAACAATCAAACCTGTAATATTTTGTAATTATTCTTATTTCAATATTCTGATAATACTATAATGAATGTTTGGGTTTCGGTACCAGTGAAGATTTAAATCTGTGTAAACCGAGTAGACCCTGATTAGACAGCATATGAGTTGTCTGATCTGGGTCTTCTCGGCTTACAAATCTTCGTTAGATAAGTCTGCTTGCTCGGTGCCAGAGAGCAGGTCAACGACAGATTGTTGTCATTATTGTTGTTATTATTGTGCCTCCAGAAAATTGTGTCAAACTGTTTTACATAGACGGGGAATATTTGATTACGTGACAAAGCCAAATATGGCAATGTTTACAAGAAAAAGGCGCGAAATCAGTTTCACTGTGTAGGATTTTCAAAACATAAACACGTGAGAATATTAACAAAGACGACGTTTGTTTGATTGGTGGGTTTTCTGGGTATTTTGCATAAACGGATAATGTTTTAGATGTACCATAATCACGTGACTATATACAAGTTTGTCATTGCTCAGTGGGCGGGGCTTATAAACTGAGCCTGTTGAAAAGTAGGGCAATCACTAAATCGGTTAGAGCTTATAAACTGCAGTCTTCGAAAATAAGACGGCCTAAAACGCTTCGCTTCGCTCGCGTTATCGGCCGTCTTATTTCCGAAGACTGCAGTTTATAAGCTCTAACCTATACATGAAGTTTCAATCAACTGGAATTATCTGGACAAGAAAGTGTGACGGACAGACGAACAGACAGACAAACAGACAACTCTCACACTCTCTCCATATAAATTCAACTCAACTCAACTCAAAAAAAAGATTGCATTAAACACATATACATATGCTTATAGCAAACTATAAATATGGGGGGAGACATATAGAGAATAATAGGTTAGTGCCGTAGATGGGACGCTTTATCCGACGAGGGGAGAAAACGTTGAGGCGAGGCTTGCCGAGCCTCAACTGTTTTATCTCCGAGTCGGATAAAGGCGTCCCATCTTCGGCACTAACCTATTATTCGATTTATCCAGTTAATATAGTTAAATCTTTTTTTATAGACTCATAACACTCTTGAAATAATTTACATTGAAAATGCAGTTTTTCGATCAACGGATCCCTCCCTTTTCACTTCCATTTACACGTAAATAGATCTAATGAGCTACCGCAGAGGAATATAGTTTCGATACTTGTATTACTAGAAGGGAAACGTGGTTGAATTTGAAAAATAAGATGATTTGAATCGAGGGTCGATAAGTTATTTCAAACAGACATGATCTAGATCTATATTCTTTGGTCAAATTCGAGTTACTAGTCTCGGTTTCTATTTTTAGATTCTACCTAACGTCACTCAGAAATCGATGGAACTGAACAGGCTATATTAAGGTTTATGACTATCACCGCCCCTGTAAGAGTTTATCAATCAAATAATCATGAGAGTGAAAAGAAAACATTTACTATTTATCTGTCAATCTTTGCTTCCAGGTTTGATTTTATTTTGCCAGCCGTGGATTAAATTAGTAAAAGTGATAAATCAACGTCATTTTGTATGTGGCCTCAGTGGCGTAATCGGTAAGGGCGACGTCTCTAGAGAGATTAGAATTAGTTTTTGTAGGATCAGGCGCGGGTTCGAATCCAGCTGTAGCCAATTATTTTTATTTTTTCTCATTTGAATAATTCTTCTGGTGACCAAATAGATCTGTTAGATCTATTCCATCAACATGTTTATGAATATTTACAGAAAACTAAAATAGTTCCATGGTTATAGAATCATTACGCCTATTTACTAACCTAATAAACCTTCCACTACCGGAAGTAACCTAATAAACCTAAGTTTATTTGCACCCCCTTTATTATGTCACTAGAGAAGCCTGGTGACTGGATAAAATAAATTCTGAAAGGGGGTGATCCCCCGAGAGCAAAAATTGCAACACAAAATGAGAAAATTGCAGACTCGGTTTTATTGAGTCTGTTCATGAACAGTAATTGAAAGTGCAACACTGATCACACCCCCTAGCACCGGCTTAAGCGGTATTCAATTTTCAGAACAAGAAGTACTGAAATTCATGATCTCGAAGGATCAGAAGGTATAACAACACTGAGAATGAAGTACGGGGCGACGTTTTACGGCCGCCACACAAGCACTTAACACCTGCTGTTGTGAAGATTATAAATTCTGAAAGGGGGTGATCCCCCGAGAGCAAAAATTGCAACACAAAATGAGAAAATTGCAGACTCGGTTTTATTGAGTCTGTTCATGAACAGTAATTGAAAGTGCAACACTGCTCACGCCCCCTAGCACCGGCTTAAGCGGTATTCAATTTTCAGAACAAGAAGTACTGAAATTCATGATCTCGAAGGATCAGAAGGTATAACAACACTGAGAATGAAGTACGGGGCGACGTTTTACGGCCGCCACACAAGCACTTAACACCTGCTGTTGTGAAGATTATAAATTCTGAAAGGATAGCTTATATTAAGTGCTTTACAGCCAAACCTTTCTAAACGGGACATTAAACTTGGTTTAAATATCGGTCTTGTAGACAGGTGGCAGCTCCTCTATCTACTGACTTTCACCCTGCAATAAGCAGCAGCCATCTGCTTAAAATATATAAATTATCCTCCAGTAGAATTCAGATTTAGACAAATGTTTCTGTAGGTGGTTTCTTGATGCACAAAGAAAGTAATGCCGGAAGCTCGAGCTTTCACGGTAATTTTGCCTTGTATTAAGTAACAACCTACTAGCAAGACTCGGGGTTACACCTTTTTGGTTGTCGCTTTATAGACGGGTTGTCCTGTACATGGTTACACATTCATCGTTGTGTAGTGCACTGAATAAGCATGGATGTTTCATTGCAAATTAATATGTATAATGTTAAAACTGAGTATTAAACTATTAATCAAAACCATTTACATATGTCTATTTTCTCAAATAGCTACAACTGCTCCAACTTCTTTATTACATAGAAATAGGGTTTAAGAAGAATACCCGCAAAGTTCATTTCAATATCGTAAATTTTACATCTACTATCTGTATCCTTCAGAGAAATAATACGTTCATGGAATTGATTGAGATATGTTCATATTACGACTATTGCTTGATTACATTCGTGGAGATATGACATAGATAAAAACCATTCTGAACCCAACATTAAAATCAGTATCAAAACCTGTTTTCAGACAGGTGGTAGCTCAATGCATGTTGACAGTCATGCAAAAAACCAACAAAGGACTTTCCACCTGCTTTAAGCAGTCACATGCCTAAAAAGACCTATAATGTTCTTTAATAAAATACCGGTTTAAAGGGGTTTACACATCTGGGTATTTAGTTCATTTTTAAGTATCTTTTGTGAATCAGAGTATCTGTATTACTTAGATGACATGTCCAAATTAAAATATCTGGAAGGATTTATTTTTCATTAATAGTGTTATATTCTATAACATTTAAATTACAATTTTGAATACGGTGCTCACCCTGATCACATAACTCCTACATAAACCCTTTGGGTCTCTACTGTCGTTCTATGTCCCATTTCAAGAACCATCATGTAAAACAGATTGGATTCAGCACCGAGTAATTCATCAGGGTATTTTTCTTACATTGGGTTTATCAGCTTCTTACACGTTTGAACTAACTGGACGGAAGCATTTACCAGATCACATTTTGAGCATTTGTTATATTATACCACGGGATAATTGGGTTATGAGTCTGCGTATATCCTGTTCCACAAATAATATGTAAATGTTTTTACTGATACGTCTTTTCCATGAATTGATTTCTAAATTATAAATAGATGTTTTATGTATGTAGACAGGTGGCTGCTTAATACATGGTGAAGAAAATTCATGAATTTCATCCTGCATTAAGCTACCACCTGGTAAAGATACTTTATTTATATTCGAACTAACGGGATTTCACTGTACTTAATATAAGTTCAACTCTGACACTGGAACATCCAATGCCCTCTTCTGCTGTGCTCTCAGATCGCTCCTTTCGGATTTCCAGTAGGCCTATCCCAATACACAGTCACCTGTCTAATAAAAGTTGCATCTGGTATCACTGATTTATGGCTCATGGACTACGTTTGACTGTTTAACCCTTTACTCCATAATATACACATTTCTACGCCTTTGCAAACAGAGTAGACCTAGCTCACACGGTTCCCAGAGCAGCCGCCTGATCTGGGTCTGTTATGCTTGCCTATGATGTAATACATGTATAGATATGATCCTATATTTTCTGTCATGGCCAATACTTTTGTGTTAATGTGTCAATATAACAATCTAATTAATATTCACGATGCCGTGGTTTCTTACAGGAATATTCATGAGTAAAGGGTTAATCGAACAGACCGACTCATGATAAGATAAGGGCTAGGGAAATAGCGGCGAGGGGAAACAGGAGTAGCACGTAACCCATTCTCTCCTAGACCCAACCTCTTTTAACCCTTCTCTTGCTGAATTCGAAAATACATTTCTCCTTCTTTACCCATGCCCTGTTGTATAGTTACATTATATATTCAATGTGTACAAGTATTTCGCTGTGCAATCTCTGCAGTGGAGTACACTGGTTACCCAATCAACTTGTAAAAAGTGCAGACCCTGATGAGACAGCTCCTGCAGGAGCTGTCTCATCTGGGTCTTCACTATTTACAGGTAGGTATATTGACATGAATAGCAAGCGAAGGGTTAATCAATCTATCGACAAAGAGCATTTACTAGAAATAACGAAAATGTTAGAGCAAATGCTCTATTTATAAAAAATTGTTTCAAAAAACTTTTGTAGATGTTTCAAAAGGCATCAGTAGGAGTGACTCGGTCAATGCTCAATCAACAAGGCACCAGTACAATTATGCCGCCAAATGAACTTTGTCTACCAAGATTGTTCTTCACTTTCAATACCTAGTTCCCAACCATAGGTGAATCTGTGACAATATCTGCAACTTCTTTGAATTCAGATGATATATCGACGTCTCGTCAGGATTTAAACTGATTACACTTTGAAAAGAAATTACCCTAACTATAAAACCTGAAGCAGACAATTAGCTAAGCAGGCGATATTTATTTGGGAGCAAAATTATTAAATCAACGGACCAATCTTGATACCGATCAAATGCCGAAGTATTCAGTGTTTCTTCATTTATGCAACTATTGTATGGATATTGCGGATTTCCTAATTAAGACATCCAGTAGGAGAGATCTGAGAGCACAACAGAATAAGGCATCGGAAGTTACATTGCCAGGGATGAGCTTATAATAAGTACAGTGAAAACCCAATAGTTCGAACACTAAAACACGTACCATTCTAAGCCATGTGGCAGCTTAATGCAGGGTGAAATTCACGCAAAAAGCTCATCTAGAAGCTTTATGCATGCTTTTCACCTTGCATTAAGCTGTCACCTGTCTAAATATACATACTCTCCTCATAACTAAAATAGTAGCGAGTGTTTACTGAAGAGTAATAAGACAACGTTGACAAGTTAGTCAAAATGGGAATTCAAGTAATACGCACAGAAGATACACACAATATCACCACAAATCGATGTAGATGGTACTGACCAACACCATTGGTACATGACCTTATATTCTAGTGATTCGTTTATCAGTAGGTGACATAATAGTACGATACGTAGATAACACAATTATTTACGACTTTAATTATCTTCGGTAAGTACAATTCATGGAAAAGAAGTATCAGTAAATAACATGTACATATGATTCGTGGAACTGGGAATAATCAGACTCAATACACCATGATATTGTGTTAAATTAAATACAAATGCTAAAAATGTGATCCGGTACATGTTACCGTCCAGTTAGTTTAACCCTTATAAATTATAAAATACATTTCTCCTTTTTTACCCATGCCCTGTTGTATAATTGCATATATCTTCACTGTGTACATGTATTTCGCTGTTCAATTACTGCTGTGGAGTGCACTGGTTACACAATCAACTTGTAAATAGTGCAGACCCTAATGAGACAGCTCCTGCAGGAGCTGTCTCATCTAGGTCTTCACTGTTTACAGGTAGGAATATTGACGTGAATAGCAAGCGAAGGGTCAAACGTGTAAGACACTGATAAAAATCCAATATCAGAAGCTTAGATGCTGATGAGACTTTGAATTACTCTGTGATTTATTTGACGGTCCTTTCAATGGGGCATAGAATGGCGGTGGATACCCTAAGGGTTTATGTAGTAGTGATGTGATGTGGGTGAGCATCGTATTCAAAATTGTAGCTTACATGATACAGTAAAACCTCTCTATAACGGCTAGTGAATTATATCAAGTATTTTGTGTTAAAGACAGGTGGTTGCTTAAAGCAAGGTGAAAGTAAAACAGAACGGTCCTATAGGAGCGTTCTGTTTTACTTTCACCTTGATTTAAGCAGTCACCTGCCCTATATACCGACTAATTAACACAATTTAGTGGCCGCCGTTATAGAGAGGTTTTACTGTATAGAATATTAATGAAAATTAGATCCGCCATTAAATGTCAATTGGACATGTTATCCAAGTAATGCAGATACTATTATTTACAAATGGTATTAAAGTTTTATCAACTAAATATCCCGATGTGCATGTATAGTAGAACCCCTCTAAACCGGTATCCATTAAATAACACTGAATGTCTTTTTAAACAGGTGAGTGCTTAATGCAGGTTAAAAGTTCTTTAGGAGTTTTCTGCACGACTTTCAGGCTGCATTGAGCTGCTACCTGTCTTAAAACAGGTTTGATACTAATTTCGGTGTAGAGAGTTTTTATCTACGTCATATCTCAACAAAAGTAGTAATCAAACAGTCGTCGAAATATTAACACATCTCAATCAATTCCGTGAATTCAATCTTTATTCTCTGAAGGACACAGATAGTGGACTTATCTCGATATTTAAATGAACTTTGCGGATAATCTTCTTATAACCTATTTCTGTGTTAACATTTAGCCTTCTATGGGCGGATGAGTGAATATCTATGCAAACGGTTTGGATCCAGTTTAGATGCCGAGTAACTCGGCGTCTCATCAGGATCCAAACTGTTTGACACTCTGATTGTATTTTTGTAGACAACTTGTTTATAACTTGAATTTGAAAATGTAATAGACGAAAAATCCTGTAAAAAACATTTGCTCAGCAGGCTAAAGGTTAAATAGAACCTGGAGTAGTTTTAGCTATTTCAAATAAAATATATATGTAAATGGGTGTGATCAATACTCAACTTTTACATTATGCATATTAATTTGCAATGAAACAAACCTGATTAGTAAGTGCAATACACAACTATGCTTGTTTAGTATAATGAGTAATTACTTTATACTTATCTTAAACATGCTTGGTTTCTTCAGATGATTCTGCAACTGCTGGATAAATAATAGATCTACTTTGCCACCTTCGCATACTGCCTTTATTTATACACCTATTTAGGCGGCCAGTTTTGGATTAATCAGCCTGTCACCGTCAAAAATACATTGTTTTAATGTTTCAAACCGTACGAACCCTTAAAACAATTAAAATATTGCACTGCATTGTTTCTCCAAGTTACCTATGCAAAAGGTTCTGTAAGGTTTCTTAGCAAATTTATGAACCGCTACCCTTATCATGGACAAAGTATTCGACTGCTATTTCTGATTGAAAGATATTTTAATGAAATGTACCAAAACAAAACACCTTCAGGAGCATTTCAGTCATCATTTGAAAACTCAGGTCATTATTGTAAAGGCTAAAAGCATGAACATGATAGGTAGATTTTGATTTTTACGCATTAAACTGATACAATGACCTTGATATGACTTTGACATTGACTGCAAATGTACTTGAGATTATTGAAGTATGGAAGCCTTGGTTATTAACTACAATATTAAGACTCAAGTACCTACATATTCTCTTTTAAACAGATGTGTAGGCATTAGAAATGGCGGCCATACTGGACGCCATCTTGGATTTCTCAGCTTGCCACCATTTATGCCAATTTATGCCAATTTCTGAACATTTTGGTATATAACATTGTTTGTTGCAAATTGTGTTTGGGTTGCCCCTTTTTCTGACCCTGATTGTCACACTACCATGTGTAATCATGTACAGTAGAACCAATCTAAAGCGACAACCACGAGAAGTTAAACCCCGTTTCCCACAGGCATGTGGTTAGTTAACCTTTAGCTTGCTATGAAGAATTTTGCTTGTAGAAAATGTCATCAATGTTCATCTATCTTGCATTTCTTTTCAACAACACGGTCAAAGTATAAGACAGTTTGGATCCTGATGAGACGCCGAGTTACTCGGCGCCTCATCTGGATCCAAACTGTTTGCAACGGTAATCACTCATCCGCCCGCAGCAGGCTAAAGGTTAATTCAAGATAGGAAGTTGATACACCTAATATTTTAAAATGTTAGTTCTACAGGGAGATTTACGCACAAAACGGCATTAAAGACAATAGTAAACAGTAAAGACAATAGACAAAAACGTGACAAAAAGACGTAAACACTGATCTTATATCAACGAAGTGAATAATATGGTGAAAGCAGGAGCACCGCATTGGAATGGTCACTAGCAAAAATACACTACTGGGGAATCAACTAGATTTGCGGGTACCTAAATGTTGTGGCGGTTATGTAGCAATTACATCTTTACCTCGTGGATATTATTATACAACTATTCATATGCATAATGTAGAATCATTAACTGATTTTTTTAAATGGCAGTGTTGCTTACGGCATATACTGCAGAAGCAGATACATGTATATTTACGGTTTAGATATGTTGTTACCATGGAAACCCCTCAGACTTAGCGTCGCAGTCAAACATACGCAACTTCAGTTATTACAGGTTTCGTATAGTATCTTTTTGCCGTGATTGGAAATTTTAATGAGGGTTTCACAATGTGAATAGCTCGCAAAGATAATTGACGCGTTCGTGTCTTATAATTAGTGATGGTGCGGAGAAATATTTGTTTCAAAAGCCACCTTTGCGAATTAAAAACAAGTATGGGGTGATCTAAAATTGATTAAACAAACCGTTCGGGTATAAGAACATGCTAAGTCTTGGTGCATGATATGACAGAATATTTCTTAGGTTTTAAAGAAAATAGAAAGCAGCAAAGTAAATTTGTTAGATGTCACAGTCACATATGTGACAATAATTCGCCGTATTATGGTGCCAAACTGTTTTGAAAAACTTGTGTTTTAATTGTTCCTTCGTCTGGTGCATGATTCAAACGGGCCAATTCAGAGAACATGTTCTTCTCTTAAAATGCTACTTAAAATGCCAACTATAACAACTGCAACAACCAGAGGCCAGCTATTATATTCTTAAACAATTAATAATTATAATTGTCAAAATTATAATTAAATGGCTTCCAGTGGTAAGCATTACTGATTTGCATCCTGACGTTATGGTAAATCGAACTGTCTCCTCCGTTGGTTTTCATTCCATTTGTTGTTCTTAATAGTCCTCATGAAGCTAATAGTTGCCAACTATACGTATATGCTTACACAGAATCAACACAAACATACATTTAAAACAAATAATATTGGTGGGGGATTATACTGAGAGCACTGTAAAAATGACACCAGTTTTGCGGTGTACCCCACCCACTTTCCCCTGCTTTTTGGCGTTTAACGTAAAGTCACATTTCAATTTATTTATAAAACCTCCAATTTCTTCCTGTTATTCTTTCTATATATTAGAAAGTCTGATTTAAATATGTTATTTATATTATTGTTACAACTACCTGTATTAAATAGTGCCTGGTACATTTCTCATCATTCACGAATGACATCCTTAACTTATTCTCAACGACAAATAACGGTTGTAACCACTAGCGCAAAGTATTTTAAAAAAACAAAACTTGCTAATAATCGAGATAGATAATTTTCTGTCTTCGTGTGATGATTTCTTATGACAGTACCTGACCACATTCGTGCGAGGAGCGCCTATTTATGGAACAATTATGTCATTTTTCTAGCCCCCTTGTCTGTTAAATCAAATTCAATAAGATGTAACAAAATTGATTATTATGCAATGATGAAATACATTGCAATTGATATCCATGCACGTACATTACATAGGGGTGTAAAATGTGTTTAATAAAATAAGATGGTCATTGTTGTTGTTATTTAGGCGTAAAATTGAATGCACATAAAACAGATTACACGCATATGTATCAATGCGAGTGACCAGGAATCCTAGGTCCGTGTGCCATTCCGCATATAACACTGATAAGGTCACATATGTCCGATTCAACATGGCCACTGTCGCAATGAGTGGATGCTATTGAAAATTATCACAAAGAAATCTGAAAATGTCACAATGTTTAAGAAACTACCTGATAGGGTCACATACTATTTCTGACTCGATCACTGCAGTGCATACATTAATATTGTTGTTAAATATTCAAATTAATCATTAATATTGACAACAAAGGACCTTGTTTGCGATTCCTGAATGGGACTCGAGACACTTTTGCAAAACCTTACAATCCCAATCTTCCTATAGGTTTTCAGTACATTGATTCTTTCATATTGACTGGACAGAAAGTCACTGAGCGACTTTGTCCAGTTGACCGAAAACAGTAATGGACAGATAAACGCACGAACGGGTGGACAGACGCATGGACAGAGCGACTGAACATTGAGAATTGGTCCATACGTATCACCCTGCTTACATAAAGAATTTAACCCTCTCCCTGTTAGATATTCATATAAGAAATAATGACATCGTTACTATTTATTAACTAAAGTGTGTACATGTACATACATGTAGGATAATTATGTTTTGGTTGAAATTGTAGAAGCATGTCTATCATAAAGTCATAACCAAACAGAGTAGATCCTGATTGCACGGTACATAAAAGAGCCGTCTGATCTGGGTCTACGCTGTTTTGCACGGACGTGTAAACGTTAAATGAGTAATTAGTTAACCCACATATGGTTAATCTACATTACATATACCTATTATCGTGTACTATAGTATATCATACATTTGATTAATTAATAGTAAATGCATTTCGCATAAAGCTTTTATCTATGTAAGAGGTCTATATGAGTAGATATCGCTGATATCATTAAATCGGTTAGATGCAATGTTGTCCTTTCCTAGAAGTACTATATTTAGAGCAGCTTAACCCTTACAGTGGGGGACAAGAGTCACTAATGTCCTTGCAAACAGTGTAGACCCGGATCAAAGGGCTCATGGAGGAAGCATTTCATCAAAATCTTAACTGTATGTCATAGTACAATTTCCCTTCGGAAATCCCTAAATATTAACTTTGTGTTGACTTGTTTGCATTTTGGAACAGTCCATTTGAAAATTCAGTATTGTAAGGGCTAAAGGGTTATTATATCACACTCAATGTTGTTCACTCAGTTGTTTCAATTTTACTTCCATTGATAAACTAATCAAGATCATGGTACGTTGGTATAAACTTAACGGCTTTACCTGCCCGGCGAAAAGCTGCGAACGGTAACGTATTTTTATATATTCAAAGCAACAGGTGTGTACGGCATTTCTCTACCAAACCCTATGTTGTGACCACTATTCGAGACGATTCGAGAGAGTGGTCTCTGCATTAGGGTTTGTGGAGAAATGTAGAAGTTATTCAAGAAAATGTTTTAATTTACGCATCTTATCTGGACCGCTGTATAATAATGTGTAAAACGCTCCATTTGAGCTAGTATGAATGTGACGAATCTTTGAAGAAATAATTGATCCGTTGTCAAACAACTTTGCGTCTCATCTGGATCCAAGCTGTTTGCAAATACGAGACCGGCAACAAAAAGCGCAGAACGAAAATAATGCAAAACTGCCATATAACAGTTGTCGTGCTTTAAGTTATCAGCTCGTAAAACTTACATTTTTATTGGCAAATCTCTGATTACTTTTGGCAAATGGATCCGTATAAGATGTCGAGTTTGCAGAGGATAATTGTCCAGGGTAAAGAAGATTAAATATGCGTTATCATAATTATACTGAATGGACATAAAAGGCGACGTCTTGCTGTGTGTTTGGATTTTAGCTAAATATTTGACCTGTAGTTTTACCTCATCCACTAGGGGCTGCCAATGTCGTATATGTGATTCTCTATGCAGCATTCGGTGTCTCAGCAGGATAAGTGTGTCTTACTGTGGTATTTGTTTTAAATTTTTATGCGACCACCAAAAAGGGGCATGATTCACAGTGGCAAAGGCATGTGGAAGCTGAATTCAGGACGAAAGGAGCTTTCTACATAACTTTCGTCCTTCATTCAGCTACCACCTGCCTATGAAGACAGCCATGTTTGTTCATTAAGTGGTCGCATTAGAGGGGTTTTACTGTATATAGATCTGAGCGAGCAGTATGTTCGCCTAATCCAAATGCTCATTTGATATTTTAACTTTATAAATATAAGGCAATGAATATTCATGAACAGATCATACCATGCATAAATGTTCATTAGGGACAAACACCCGTCGTTTCGCAAGCTGCTTGGGAATGTGGATGAGGCAGCTGATATTGTTCTTAAGTAACGGGCTTTCATCTGCAGTTTCGTCGTCATACTGCCATATTAAAATACATTTGTTTAACCCTTCGCTTGCTGAATTTCAAAATACATTTCTCCTTCTTTACCCATGCCCTGTTGTAAAATTACATATATCTTCACTGTGTACAAGTATTTCGCTGTGCAATTACTGTTGTGGAGTGCACTGGTTGCACAATCAAGGAGCTGTCTCATCTGGGTCTTCACTATTTACATGTAGGCATATTGACCTGAATAGCAAACGAAGGGTTAAATGTACATCTATCCAATGGTTTGGAGTCAAACTCTTTACAAAAGCCATCACAAATCAATTGATGGTTTTATAATTAATTTACTCATTTATATATTTGTCTATTGCAAATTAGATATAAGTTTACTTATTTACTTATTTTGATTGATGAATAAATGAATCAATGTCATCTATTTACTTTCAAACGCAGTGATTCTTACGAATTGATATGTTATCAAATGAGATTATCCCATTTGATCCCACGATCCCATATATGGGACGTAGGGAAACAGTGTAGACTCTGATCAGACGCCGCATTATGCGGCGTCTGATCAGGGTCTACACTGTTTGCTGATATGAAATTCAATATAAAACAAAACTGAAAATTTAGACCAGACATCCCTTAGATAAAAGATAGACTAATCCTATATATAATCATGGAACAATCCACTGGGAGCAAATGGGTTAAATGTACACATTGAAGCCAGGATACCTAAGAAAGCTTGAATGAATCAGATGTAAAGAATAACAAATCTGGCTTTGGCAGACTTTCTGTATTCTGTATGGGAATGGTTAACCCTTTTCCTGTTCTGTTATTCTAAGGTACAATATACATGTACTGCATATTCATTGACAAAATAGTTATAACGACATAAGGACGATGGAAATTTGAGGCCATTTTAGAAAGCAAAGAAACAGGTCTTTAAAATTCCATTAGCAAACAGAGCGAACCTAGATCAGACGGCTCTTATAGAAGACGTCTGTTCCCGGTCTAACCTGTTCATATGAAAAACAGGGTTACTGTAGAATAATCATGTTTTCTACTGTTGGCCTTTTTGTTGATATTGTCTTGCATTTACTGATTTTCTTAGAAAAGGTGGTAAGCAGAACTGGGTATGTGCATTACATGGAACTCAAATGTACATCTCGGAGACTGGCTACCTCAGGTGCGAGAATAGAAGCCACGAGGGTATGATGAAAAATTGGAGTTTCGACTGTGGTAACCATGGAGACCATCCTGTTGACCGATACATAAAAGCGGATTCGCAAGTAAGTGACTTCGGTATTCATAAAGCACTCAGCAATACACGGTGTGTTAAACGAGTAAACTACTTCGCTGTCAAATTTCGAAGAGTATACCCACCTTTGTTAAATCATTTCGATAAACTGAAGAACTGAAACATGAATATTTCAAACGAATAACCCGCATAGCTGAGACAAACTGTAACGCCCCTGCTCAGACGTCGCATTTGAAATATTGAATGAGAATGCACTGTGACTTATTTAGAGGTGATAGTGGTGAGTGTAATGGACAGATGAATAGATGTACTGATGGACAGGGGTATGTGCACAACAAACAGAAAAGATAAGGAAGAATACAAGCAATGAAATGGATAGAAATTTAGGCACAACTAAAGACGGGACTAAACTGATGTTCCAGATCGATAGGCAAATGTGTTCTAATAGTTTTGTATACTGTGTAATGGTCGCCTGCTTCAAATTAATGGTTGTATTATCCAATTCTTTCAAAAGGTCAAAATGCTTGAGGTTCATAAAACAGTTTGGTTTATGTTCACCTATAAATGTAGTTAAATAATTCTGATATTTTTTCTAAATTACCATACTATTTTGCTTTTTAATCCTTTCCCTCATATAGACGCCTTTTCACGCATTTGCAAACATAGCTGTCTGACCAATGTCTGCTCTGTTTGCTAATTGAATTTAACAAATCAATTTCTTTAGATTCAAAAATGTGTACAATGTTTAACATTCCATATTTCATTATACCTACTTTCTCTATGAATATTCAGTAGGTATTGAAATTTTGAATAAACATAGAACTGAGAAAGGTTTAAACATTAATACAGTTCACTGTTCGTGTAGAAACAGTTGGATCCTGAAAAGACGCATAGTTATTCGGCGTCTCATCTTGGTCTAAATTGTTTTCAAATGAGAGTAAATTTGTTTTTAGCAAGATGAAGTATGCTAATAATATTTACAGTAATAACCTATTTTCCTATTGCCAGGGGTTTTCATTTGCCTTGTCCCAGGCTGTTCAAATGATGGACGAGGCTGGTGCCACATGGGTCGCATGTCTCGTTAAAGAATTGGGCCGGCAATTCAAGTAAGTTGACCACACTGTTCACCATTAGAAAACGATCGTCTTATTCCAAAACCGTTATTCAGATATGAGTACTATTTATCACGAATGATTACAAAAGTACAAAAATGAGTCATGCAGGAAATACCACATACAGAACAAACACTCGCCCGAACAGCAACACAAGGAAACAGCAAATGTACATGGGTAGAAAAAACAACAAGAGACGCACAAAGACAAAACAAACATACAATAGGAGGAAGATGGAAGTACCGCCTTGGAACGGTCAGTGACAAAAGTCACCGGGGGTTTAAACCGGTTTATGGGCGCCCAACCTCACCCTTATTCCATCCCCATCCTAAAAGACAAACAGTGTAAATAAACGTATCCCCTCTCCGACTAATCTACAACAACCGCGACAGCAAATACAGTGGTAAAGTGCATGTATAACAAAAAAACATTTAATTGAACATACTGTTGAATATAGCATGCGCTAGAGATCCGACTTGTAGACAATATCTGTTGAACTATACCCATACCTGCGTTTCTTATACGTAAACACACACGAGCAGTCGCCGTTTCCTATCAGTCACAGTTTCAGATATTCCAAGAAGTCAATATTTCAAACTGTATAGTAGCTACTGGTTCAAACAATGTTTCAATCATTAATGTCACCACTATTTGAAACAGAGCAGAAGCAACTTTTCAAGATATGCAGAAAAGTAGGAACAGTATAAGGAGCGCCAAAATGTGCAGAAACCACATTTTTTAAACAGCTACTTTGTATAAAGACACCGTTTCATACAGTGTCGGTGTCAAGGAATTTAATAGCTTGTTAGTCGCTGTTAAATCAAACGTTATGGAAGTTTTTGTAAGACGGTATGGAAGACAGTTTATTCAAATGGTATAGAAACCACAGTTTCAAATAGTATACGCGTCATTTTAATGCAATATGTATGGTGATGTTTTAGACAGTGCCGTATTCGCTTAAGCTTTCTTGTGATTGGTGCGTATTGAATGGCATTTGCAAAAACAGCTTGGATCCAGAGGCGACGACCGGTTACCAAGTGTCCCATTAGCACACACGCTGGTTTGACAATCGGCAAACAGTTTCTGAAATTTGATTTATGAACGAGGCGGGTCTAATTATAATTGTAACAGATCAGCGTTGTAGAAGACTTTGGGAAGGGCAATGGGCTACAAGAGGATTGAATTCATTATGTTTCAATATTTCTTCTAAGGAAGTCACTATTTCAGACAGTATGTAATTCATTGTTTTGTTCAACATTACAGAAATAATTGAGTCATGTGTATAGTTACCGTCAGTTACCGTTGCTACATACAATAATAATGCCAACTTTCTTACTCAGACTTATATAGAAATCATTATTGTAAGTTTTAAATTGCATATGCTACAACTCAAATAAATCAAATGAATAATAAAAACTGAAATAAAATAAAACGATATGTTCTTTGTTCACTAGACTGAAGGCTGCAACTGAACATGTTTACAACTACAGTAAAACCCCACTAATGCGACCACCAAAAAGGGGCATAATTCACAGTGGCAAAGGCAGGTGGTTGCTTAATGCAGGACGAAAGTTATGCAGAAAGCTCCTATAGGAGCTTTCTGCATAACTTTCGTCCTGCATTAAGCAACCACCTGCTTATGAAAACAGCCATGTTTGTTTAAGTGGTCGCATTAAGTGGTCGCATTAGTGGGGTTTTACTGTATACCTTTTTTTTGCAGCAATCCATGATATGCAGTACAACAGGGATACAGTTTTGATGGGGAATACCAAGACCACATTGCATACATGTATAATTTTGCACTGGTGTTTAGCAGGATATTGTAGGAGATGAATAACTTCACTAATGTTGGGAACACTATCATTAGATACACTATAATAATGAAATTTTGTGAAACAATTTGTGGTCTTTTAAAGAAACATCATTTTTTAGTGTGGAATAAATCTATGAAATCGCCTGTATTTCTATCCTTTTGGATGACCTTGTGTGTTTGTGTATTTCAACGACCAGTGTATAACATATCAGCTTGTGTAAATAAATAAACAACGTGATATTATATCCTGTGTCTCCATTTACGTTTATATTATGTACTAGGTCGCGTTCGTATGTTCGACCGTGCTTTTGTCATTGTACTATTTAAAATGTAAATTCACACAATATCATAAAGAGATTACAGCTTATTGATATCAAAATTATTTGACACGTATGTTGGGACTGTCTAAACGATATTCATTTTTAATGCGAAATACGTTCAGTGGTTACTTAATACAGCTGAACACTTTAACGATCACTATATTAAATATAGGTACATGTAGATGTACTTGACGTTACTTAATGAAACACTAAAGCTATACAGAATACATTACAGAAGCTGTAGTACATGACTTCCCTTCTGCATTAAACAACCATACTCTAATACAGTAACCCCAACCGCTAGTGCGACTTTCAATAATAGGTCTAATATTAGTTCATAAAGGCAGTTTGTAGTTTAATGCATTACAGCAACAATCTTTCACAAACGATCATGCTTAAGTGGCCGAGTTCTACTGTAAGGAAAACATGTTTGTTTCAGTTTGTCTTGGAGACAAGTGACAGTTTAATGCAGGGTGACTTTAACCATGCGTTCATCAGTCACATTCCTAAAAGTATCAAAGATCTTCTCTAGCAGACCTCCGGTTTAGAGGGGTTTTACTGTTATTATTGCAAATTCATAATGGATCTCAATACGTTAGCAAATAGTTAGAACGAAATTTAGACATAGGGTTATTTTGACCCAAACAATGTCTCGATGTATTAATTTGAGGTTAGAATCAAATGGAAGAAAATTGAAGATCAATGCCACATCGCTATGTTTGTAAGCAATGCCTCATCTCTATGTTTGTAACAATGGATTGCATGATTCATAAAAATAAATTAGCGGATCTAGCGGAGTATTACGGGTGGATGTCAAATTTCCAAAATGTGTGAAAGGATCGGTAACCATGGAAACCAGTTACAATGTTACTTACAGTTCATTGTTTGATTATCAATTTAGATACTTTGCTTTCTGGGTATATTTTCATCAATTTAAACTACATTTGTAGTTATTTTCTGATATTGATAGGATAACAATTGAGAGCTTTACGTTATTTCTGTATTGTTTTACTATTTATTTTATTGTTCTCATTAATATTCATGTGTATGCATATAATAAGGTAATTCCTAAGTATTACCGTTAAACATAAGCACACGGTCGTAGCTCTAATTCGATACCAGATTTATACAGTTAGCACAAAGCACTTGCTGTGATATGGAAGATATTTGCAGGTAGGTGTCAACTAATACGATATGTGTGAACAGTGAAATGAATGGTCACAATGGAAACAGTTAAAACGTTACTTAGAGTTAATTAGATAGTTTGTTTTCTGATGATTTAGTGGTTATGTTAAACTGCATTTAAAGTTTGTTTCGGATAGTTGTAGGATAAAAAAGTGAATAGTTTACATTATTACGTTATTTCTGTATTTTTTTACTATTTTTAATGTTCTCATTAATATTCATGAGTATGCAAATAAAGCAATTTCAGGAAATAGCTAGAAATAAAAGCACAATGTCTTATCTTATGACTGTGATATGGACGATTTTGCAGGTATGGGCCATCATTACGGAAACTGGTGGTTGCCATGGAAACGGTTAAAACGTTACTTAAAGTTAATCTCGCTGTTTCCTTGTGTTGCTGTTCGGGCGAGTGTTTGTTCTGTATGTGGTATTGTTCATCTATTGACGATTTTAACAGTCGAAATCTCGCTGTTTCCTTGTGTTGCTGTTCGGGCGAGTGTTTGTTCTGTATGTGGTATTGTTCATCTATTGACGATTTTAACAGTCGAAATCTCGCTGTTTCCTTGTGTTGCTGTTCGGGCGAGTGTTTGTTCTGTATGTGGTATTGTCCATCTATTGACGATTTTAACAGTCGGAATCTCGCTGTTTCCTTGTGTTGCTGTTCGGGCGAGTGTTTGTTCTGTATGTGGTATTGTTCATCTATTGACGATTTTAACAGTCGAAATCTCGCTGTTTCCTTGTGTTGCTGTTCGGGCGAGTGTTTGTTCTGTATGTGGTATTGTTCATCTATTGACGATTTTAACTGTCGAAATATCGCTGTTTCCTTGTGTTGCTGTTCGGGCGAGTGTTTGTTCTGTATGTGGTATTGTTCATCTATTGACGATTTTAACTGTCGAAATCTCGCTGTTTCCTTGTGTTGCTGTTCGGGCGAGTGTTTGTTCTGTATGTGGTATTGTTCATCTATTGACGATTTTAACAGTCGAAATCTCGCTGTTTCCTTGTGTTGCTGTTCGGGCGAGTGTTTGTTCTGTATGTGGTATTGTTCATCTATTGACGATTTTAACAGTCGAAATCTCGCTGTTTCCTTGTGTTGCTGTTCGGGCGAGTGTTTGTTCTGTATGTGGTATTGTTCATCTATTGACGATTTTAACAGTCGAAATCTCGCTGTTTCCTTGTGTTGCTGTTCGGGCGAGTGTTTGTTCTGTATGTGGTATTGTTCATCTATTGACGATTTTAACTGTCGAAATCTCGCTGTTTCCTTGTGTTGCTGTTCGGGCGAGTGTTTGTTCTGTATGTGGTATTGTTAATCTATTGACGATTTTAACAGTCGAAATCTCGCTGTTTCCTTGTGTTGCTGTTCGGGCGAGTGTTTGTTCTGTATGTGGTATTGTTCATCTATTGACGATTTTAACAGTCGAAATCTCGCTGTTTCCTTGTGTTGCTGTTCGGGCGAGTGTTTGTTCTGTATGTGGTATTGTTCATCTATTGACGATTTTAACAGTCGAACTCTCGCTGTTTCCTTGTGTTGCTGTTCGGGCGAGTGTTTGTTCTGTATGTGGTATTGTTCATCTATTGACGATTTTAACAGTCGAACTCTCGCTGTTTCCTTGTGTTGCTGTTCGGGCGAGTGTTTGTTCTGTATGTGGTATTGTTCATCTATTGACGATTTTAACAGTCGAAATCTCGCTGTTTCCTTGTGTTGCTGTTCGGGCGAGTGTTTGTTCTGTATGTGGTATTGTTCATCTATTGACGATTTTAACAGTCGAAATCTCGCTGTTTCCTTGTGTTGCTGTTCGGGCGAGTGTTTGTTCTGTATGTGGTATTGTTCATCTATTGACGATTTTAACAGTCGAAATATCGCTGTTTCCTTGTGTTGCTGTTCGGGCGAGTGTTTGTTCTGTATGTGGTATTGTTCATCTATTGACGATTTTAACTGTCGAAATCTCGCTGTTTCCTTGTGTTGCTGTTCGGGCGAGTGTTTGTTCTGTATGTGGTATTGTTCATCTATTGACGATTTTAACAGTCGAAATCTCGCTGTTTCCTTGTGTTGCTGTTCGGGCGAGTGTTTGTTCTGTATGTGGTATTGTTCATCTATTGACGATTTTAACAGTCGAAATCTCGCTGTTTCCTTGTGTTGCTGTTCGGGCGAGTGTTTGTTCTGTATGTGGTATTGTTCATCTATTGACGATTTTAACAGTCGAACTCTCGCTGTTTCCTTGTGTTGCTGTTCGGGCGAGTGTTTGTTCTGTATGTGGTATTGTTCATCTATTGACGATTTTAACAGTCGAAATCTCGCTGTTTCCTTGTGTTGCTGTTCGGGCGAGTGTTTGTTCTGTATGTGGTATTGTTCATCTATTGACGATTTTAACAGTCGAAATCTCGCTGTTTCCTTGTGTTGCTGTTCGGGCGAGTGTTTGTTCTGTATGTGGTATTGTTCATCTATTGACGATTTTAACAGTCGAAATCTCGCTGTTTCCTTGTGTTGCTGTTCGGGCGAGTGTTTGTTCTGTATGTGGTATTGTTCATCTATTGACGATTTTAACAGTCGAAATCTCGCTGTTTCCTTGTGTTGCTGTTCGGGCGAGTGTTTGTTCTGTATGTGGTATTGTTCATCTATTGACGATTTTAACAGTCGAACTCTCGCTGTTTCCTTGTGTTGCTGTTCGGGCGAGTGTTTGTTCTGTATGTGGTATTGTTCATCTATTGACGATTTTAACAGTCGAAATCTCGCTGTTTCCTTGTGTTGCTGTTCGGGCGAGTGTTTGTTCTGTATGTGGTATTGTTCATCTATTGACGATTTTAACAGTCGAAATCTCGCTGTTTCCTTGTGTTGCTGTTCGGGCGAGTGTTTGTTCTGTATGTGGTATTGTTCATCTATTGACGATTTTAACAGTCGAAATCTCGCTGTTTCCTTGTGTTGCTGTTCGGGCGAGTGTTTGTTCTGTATGTGGTATTGTTCATCTATTGACGATTTTAACAGTCGAAATCTCGCTGTTTCCTTGTGTTGCTGTTCGGGCGAGTGTTTGTTCTGTATGTGATATTGTTCATCTATTGACGATTTTAACAGTCGAAATCTCGCTGTTTCCTTGTGTTGCTGTTCGGGCGAGTGTTTGTTCTGTATGTGGTATTGTTCATCTATTGACGATTTTAACAGTCGAAATCTCGCTGTTTCCTTGTGTTGCTGTTCGGGCGAGTGTTTGTTCTGTATGTGGTATTGTTCATCTATTGACGATTTTAACAGTCGAAATCTCGCTGTTTCCTTGTGTTGCTGTTCGGGCGAGTGTTTGTTCTGTATGTGGTATTGTTCATCTATTGACGATTTTAACAGTCGAACTCTCGCTGTTTCCTTGTGTTGCTGTTCGGGCGAGTGTTTGTTCTGTATGTGGTATTGTTCATCTATTGACGATTTTAACAGTCGAAATCTCGCTGTTTCCTTGTGTTGCTGTTCGGGCGAGTGTTTGTTCTGTATGTGGTATTGTTCATCTATTGACGATTTTAACAGTCGAAATCTCGCTGTTTCCTTGTGTTGCTGTTCGGGCGAGTGTTTGTTCTGTATGTGGTATTGTTCATCTATTGACGATTTTAACAGTCGAAATCTCGCTGTTTCCTTGTGTTGCTGTTCGGGCGAGTGTTTGTTCTGTATGTGGTATTGTTCATCTATTGACGATTTTAACAGTCGAAATCTCTCTGTTTCCTTGTGTTGCTGTTCGGGCGAGTGTTTGTTCTGTATGTGGTATTGTTCATCTATTGACGATTTTAACAGTCGAAATCTCGCTGTTTCCTTGTGTTGCTGTTCGGGTGAGTGTTTGTTCTGTATGTGGTATTGTTCATCTATTGACGATTTTAACAGTCGAAATCTCGCTGTTTCCTTGTGTTGCTGTTTGGGCGAGTGTTTGTTCTGTATGTGGTATTGTTCATCTATTGACGATTTTAACAGTCGAAATCTCGCTGTTTCCTTGTGTTGCTGTTCGGGCGAGTGTTTGTTCTGTATGTGGTATTGTTCATCTATTGACGATTTTAACAGTCGAAATCTCGCTGTTTCCTTGTGTTGCTGTTCGGGCGAGTGTTTGTTCTGTATGTGGTATTGTTCATCTATTGACGATTTTAACAGTCGAAATCTCGCTGTTTCCTTGTGCTGCTGTTCGGGCGAGTGTTTGTTCTGTATGTGGTATTGTTCATCTATTGACGATTTTAACAGTCGAAATCTCGCTGTTTCCTTGTGCTGCTGTTCGGGCGAGTGTTTGTTCTGTATGTGGTATTGTTCATCTATTGACGATTTTAACAGTCGAAATCTCGCTGTTTCCTTGTGTTGCTGTTCGGGCGAGTGTTTGTTCTGTATGTGGTATTGTTCATCTATTGACGATTTTAACAGTCGAAATCTCGCTGTTTCCTTGTGTTGCTGTTCGGGCGAGTGTTTGTTCTGTATGTGGTATTGTTCATATATTGACGATTTTAACAGTCGAAATCTCGCTGTTTCCTTGTGTTGCTGTTCGGGCGAGTGTTTGTTCTGTATGTGGTATTGTTCATCTATTGACGATTTTAACAGTCGAAATCTCGCTGTTTCCTTGTGTTGCTGTTCGGGCGAGTGTTTGTTCTGTATGTGGTATTGTTCATCTATTGACGATTTTAACAGTCGAAATCTCGCTGTTTCCTTGTGTTGCTGTTCGGGCGAGTGTTTGTTCTGTATGTGGTATTGTTCATCTATTGACGATTTTAACAGTCGAAATCTCGCTGTTTCCTTGTGTTGCTGTTCGGGCGAGTGTTTGTTCTGTATGTGGTATTGTTCATCTATTGACGATTTTAACAGTCGAAATCTCGCTGTTTCCTTGTGCTGCTGTTCGGGCGAGTGTTTGTTCTGTATGTGGTATTGTTCATCTGTTGACGATTTTAACAGTCGAAATCTCGCTGTTTCCTTGTGCTGCTGTTCGGGCGAGTGTTTGTTCTGTATGTGGTATTGTTCATCTGTTGACGATTTTAACAGTCGAAATCTCGCTGTTTCCTTGTGCTGCTGTTCGGGCGAGTGTTTGTTCTGTATGTGGTATTGTTCATCTGTTGACGATTTTAACAGTCGAAATCTCGCTGTTTCCTTGTGCTGCTGTTCGGGCGAGTGTTTGTTCTGTATGTGGTATTGTTCATCTGTTGACGATTTTAACAGTCGAAATCTCGCTGTTTCCTTGTGCTGCTGTTCGGGCGAGTGTTTGTTCTGTATGTGGTATTGTTCATATATTGACGATTTTAACAGTCGAAATCTCGCTGTTTCCTTGTGTTGCTGTTCGGGCGAGTGTTTGTTCTGTATGTGGTATTGTTCATCTATTGACGATTTTAACAGTCGAAATCTCGCTGTTTCCTTGTGTTGCTGTTCGGGCGAGTGTTTGTTCTGTATGTGGTATTGTTCATCTATTGACGATTTTAACAGTCGAAATCTCGCTGTTTCCTTGTGTTGCTGTTCGGGCGAGTGTTTGTTCTGTATGTGGTATTGTTCATCTATTGACGATTTTAACAGTCGAACTCTCGCTGTTTCCTTGTGTTGCTGTTCGGGCGAGTGTTTGTTCTGTATGTGGTATTGTTTATCTATTGACGATTTTAACAGTCGAAATCTCGCTGTTTCCTTGTGTTGCTGTTCGGGCGAGTGTTTGTTCTGTATGTGGTATTGTTCATCTATTGACGATTTTAACAGTCGAAATCTCGCTGTTTCCTTGTGTTGCTGTTCGGGCGAGTGTTTGTTCTGTATGTGGTATTGTTCATCTATTGACGATTTTAACAGTCGAAATCTCGCTGTTTCCTTGTGTTGCTGTTCGGGCGAGTGTTTGTTCTGTATGTGGTATTGTTCATCTATTGACGATTTTAACAGTCGAAATCTCGCTGTTTCCTTGTGTTGCTGTTCGGGCGAGTGTTTGTTCTGTATGTGATATTGTTCATCTATTGACGATTTTAACAGTCGAAATCTCGCTGTTTCCTTGTGTTGCTGTTCGGGCGAGTGTTTGTTCTGTATGTGGTATTGTTCATCTATTGACGATTTTAACAGTCGAAATCTCGCTGTTTCCTTGTGTTGCTGTTCGGGCGAGTGTTTGTTCTGTATGTGGTATTGTTCATCTATTGACGATTTTAACAGTCGAACTCTCGCTGTTTCCTTGTGTTGCTGTTCGGGCGAGTGTTTGTTCTGTATGTGGTATTGTTCATCTATTGACGATTTTAACAGTCGAACTCTCGCTGTTTCCTTGTGTTGCTGTTCGGGCGAGTGTTTGTTCTGTATGTGGTATTGTTCATCTATTGACGATTTTAACAGTCGAAATCTCGCTGTTTCCTTGTGTTGCTGTTCGGGCGAGTGTTTGTTCTGTATGTGGTATTGTTCATCTATTGACGATTTTAACAGTCGAAATCTCGCTGTTTCCTTGTGTTGCTGTTCGGGCGAGTGTTTGTTCTGTATGTGGTATTGTTCATCTATTGACGATTTTAACAGTCGAAATCTCGCTGTTTCCTTGTGTTGCTGTTCGGGCGAGTGTTTGTTCTGTATGTGGTATTGTTCATCTATTGACGATTTTAACAGTCGAAATCTCGCTGTTTCCTTGTGTTGCTGTTCGGGCGAGTGTTTGTTCTGTATGTGGTATTGTTCATCTATTGACGATTTTAACAGTCGAAATCTCGCTGTTTCCTTGTGTTGCTGTTCGGGCGAGTGTTTGTTCTGTATGTGGTATTGTTCATCTATTGACGATTTTAACAGTCGAAATCTCGCTGTTTCCTTGTGTTGCTGTTCGGGCGAGTGTTTGTTCTGTATGTGGTATTGTTCATCTATTGACGATTTTAACAGTCGAAATCTCGCTGTTTCCTTGTGTTGCTGTTCGGGCGAGTGTTTGTTCTGTATGTGGTATTGTTCATCTATTGACGATTTTAACAGTCGAAATCTCGCTGTTTCCTTGTGTTGCTGTTCGGGCGAGTGTTTGTTCTGTATGTGGTATTGTTCATCTATTGACGATTTTAACAGTCGAAATCTCGCTGTTTCCTTGTGTTGCTGTTCGGGCGAGTGTTTGTTCTGTATGTGGTATTGTTCATCTATTGACGATTTTAACAGTCGAAATCTCGCTGTTTCCTTGTGTTGCTGTTCGGGCGAGTGTTTGTTCTGTATGTGGTATTGTTCATCTATTGACGATTTTAACAGTCGAAATCTCGCTGTTTCCTTGTGTTGCTGTTCGGGCGAGTGTTTGTTCTGTATGTGGTATTGTTCATCTATTGACGATTTTAACAGTCGAAATCTCGCTGTTTCCTTGTGTTGCTGTTCGGGCGAGTGTTTGTTCTGTATGTGGTATTGTTCATCTATTGACGATTTTAACAGTCGAAATCTCGCTGTTTCCTTGTGTTGCTGTTCGGGCGAGTGTTTGTTCTGTATGTGGTATTGTTCATCTATTGACGATTTTAACAGTCGAAATCTCGCTGTTTCCTTGTGCTGCTGTTCGGGCGAGTGTTTGTTCTGTATGTGGTATTGTTCATCTATTGACGATTTTAACAGTCGAAATCTCGCTGTTTCCTTGTGCTGCTGTTCGGGCGAGTGTTTGTTCTG
>OY755252.1:23201154-23328654 GCA_963576725.1 Azorinus chamasolen
GCGAGTGTTTGTTCTGTATGTGGTATTGTTCATCTATTGACGATTTTAACAGTCGAAATCTCGCTGTTTCCTTGTGCTGCTCGTATCTGGCGAGTGTTTGTTCTGTATGTGGTATTGTTCATCTATTGACGATTTTAACAGTCGAAATCTCGCTGTTTCCTTGTGCTGCTGTTCGGGCGAGTGTTTGTTCTGTATGTGGTATTGTTCATCTATTGACGATTTTAACAGTCGAAATCTCGCTGTTTCCTTGTGCTGCTGTTCGGGCGAGTGTTTGTTCTGTATGTGGTATTGTTCATCTATTGACGATTTTAACAGTCGAAATCTCGCTGTTTCCTTGTGCTGCTGTTCGGGCGAGTGTTTGTTCTGTATGTGGTATTGTTCATCTATTGACGATTTTAACAGTCGAAATCTCGCTGTTTCCTTGTGCTGCTGTTCGGGCGAGTGTTTGTTCTGTATGTGGTATTGTTCATCTATTGACGATTTTAACAGTCGAAATCTCGCTGTTTCCTTGTGCTGCTGTTCGGGCGAGTGTTTGTTCTGTATGTGGTATTGTTCATCTATTGACGATTTTAACAGTCGAAATCTCGCTGTTTCCTTGTGCTGCTGTTCGGCGTGTGTTTGTTCTGTATGTGGTATTGTTCATCTATTGACGATTTTAACAGTCGAAATCTCGCTGTTTCCTTGTGCTGCTGTTCGGGCGAGTGTTTGTTCTGTATGTGGTATTGTTCATCTATTGACGATTTTAACAGTCGAAATCTCGCTGTTTCCTTGTGCTGCTGTTCGGGCGAGTGTTTGTTCTGTATGTGGTATTGTTCATCTATTGACGATTTTAACAGTCGAAATCTCGCTGTTTCCTTGTGCTGCTGTTCGGGCGAGTGTTTGTTCTGTATGTGGTATTGTTCATCTATTGACGATTTTAACAGTCGAAATCTCGCTGTTTCCTTGTGCTGCTGTTCGGGCGAGTGTTTGTTCTGTATGTGGTATTGTTCATCTATTGACGATTTTAACAGTCGAAATCTCGCTGTTTCCTTGTGCTGCTGTTCGGGCGAGTGTTTGTTCTGTATGTGGTATTGTTCATCTATTGACGATTTTAACAGTCGAAATCTCGCTGTTTCCTTGTGTTGCTGTTCGGGCGAGTGTTTGTTCTGTATGTGGTATTGTTCATCTATTGACGATTTTAACAGTCGAAATCTCGCTGTTTCCTTGTGTTGCTGTTCGGGCGAGTGTTTGTTCTGTATGTGGTATTGTTCATCTATTGACGATTTTAACAGTCGAAATCTCGCTGTTTCCTTGTGTTGCTGTTCGGGCGAGTGTTTGTTCTGTATGTGGTATTGTTCATCTATTGACGATTTTAACAGTCGAAATCTCGCTGTTTCCTTGTGTTGCTGTTCGGGCGAGTGTTTGTTCTGTATGTGGTATTGTTCATCTATTGACGATTTTAACAGTCGAAATCTCGCTGTTTCCTTGTGTTGCTGTTCGGGCGAGTGTTTGTTCTGTATGTGGTATTGTTCATCTATTGACGATTTTAACAGTCGAAATCTCGCTGTTTCCTTGTGTTGCTGTTCGGGCGAGTGTTTGTTCTGTATGTGGTATTGTTCATCTATTGACGATTTTAACAGTCGAAATCTCGCTGTTTCCTTGTGTTGCTGTTCGGGCGAGTGTTTGTTCTGTATGTGGTATTGTTCATCTATTGACGATTTTAACAGTCGAAATCTCGCTGTTTCCTTGTGTTGCTGTTCGGGCGAGTGTTTGTTCTGTATGTGGTATTGTTCATCTATTGACGATTTTAACAGTCGAAATCTCGCTGTTTCCTTGTGTTGCTGTTCGGGCGAGTGTTTGTTCTGTATGTGGTATTGTTCATCTATTGACGATTTTAACAGTCGAAATCTCGCTGTTTCCTTGTGTTGCTGTTCGGGCGAGTGTTTGTTCTGTATGTGGTATTGTTCATCTATTGACGATTTTAACAGTCGAAATCTCGCTGTTTCCTTGTGTTGCTGTTCGGGCGAGTGTTTGTTCTGTATGTGGTATTGTTCATCTATTGACGATTTTAACAGTCGAAATCTCATTTTAACTGAAAAACTGCTTAAACAAGGATATAGATACCATAAACTAAGAAAAACTTTCTCTAAATTTTACTATCGAAATCTCTCGCTTATTGGCAAGTACAAATGTAATCTCAAGGTACTTTTGCGACACGGTATTTCACATCCTGAATTTTATGGTGATGTGATTTACAAACTTCGTAGAATTATTGGACATACCCATTTTCTCACTTTGTTCATCAAATATATAAAACAATTCATTAAAAAGGGATATGATCCTGTATTATTACAACATACTGCATGTTTGGTTGTGAACCCTTTTACAGTTGGCAATCACGCTGGCCTCTTTGCATGTACGCCGACAAGAAAGGTTTAGTACTCTATGAAAGCGACCTCTTAAATCCAGAAATGGAAGGAGAACGTCGGATATCTGTACTATTTCATTTTTGTCGTACCCTTTATTACTTTTCTACAGTTACTCTGTTTGCAGCTCAATCATTGAGTACACTAGCGATAGGTGGATACAGTATGTTCAATTAAATGTTTTTTGTTATACATGCACTTTACCACTGTATTTGCTGTCGCGGTTGTTGTAGATTAGTCGGAGAGGGGATACGTTTATTTACACTGTTTGTCTTTTAGGATGGGGATGGAATAAGGGTGAGGTTGGGCGCCCATAAACCGGTTTAAACCCCCGGTGACTTTTGTCACTGACCGTTCCAAGGCGGTACTTCCATCTTCCTCCTATTGTATGTTTGTTTTGTCTTTGTGCGTCTCTTGTTGTTTTTTCTACCCATGTACATTTGCTGTTTCCTTGTGTTGCTGTTCGGGCGAGTGTTTGTTCTGTATGTGGTATTTCCTGCATGACTCATTTTTGTACTTTTAATGTTTTGGTCTTCATATTAGATATTTTGTATTCTGAGGATTTTGTCATCATGTTAAACTGCATTTGAAGTTCTTTTATGATATTTGTAGGATAAAACAGTGAAAAGTTTACGTTCTTTCTACACTTGTTTACCATCTTTAATGTTCTCATTAATATTCATGAGTATGCAAATAAGGTATTATAAAAATAGCTGAATATAAAAGTACAATGCATTATCTTTCATTTGGTACCAGTTTTATAGATGTAGGACAAAAACTGGTTGTGATATGGGATATTTTGCATGTATGGGTCATTATTACGAAAACTGAGGGGTGCCATGGAAACGGTTAAAATACACATAGCCTAAAAACATTAAACTAGAGTACATTCGAGATCCTGATTCAGTAGACTTTTCTAAACATGTTGATACCCATGAAAAAAGTCGGGGTGCACGGTAGACCCCTCGGGCTCCCTCAGTAATAGACATTTCGGCTTTTAGAAGAAACTTTACATTCAGTCAGAAACAATTGGAATTGACTGAGGCATCTCTTTTGTTTAAATGAACACCTTGATTTACATCCCAATTACGCTTTGAGTTTGGTTTGCCCCCTCTAGAACCCCTAGGTTTAGCTAAGTCAGATTGCCCAAAGTCTAACGACCCTAACTCTTTCAATTTAGACCATAATAGATGTTGGGGTTTTAAGATGGGCGATAATTACCCTATAATAGAAAGAGCGCACCTGGCAAAACGTATCCTTCCTGTAGAGATATGTTCGCTGTTGTCACCAACAAAAATATTAGTATCGATGGCAACGATTTATTTTGTATCAAAAGGGCATTTTCGATATAAGTTCAAATTAACAATCTTTATAATAATGATTGAACATAACAAATACTTAGTTTTGTTATATTATTGAAATATGCGTTCGTTGTAGTGACTTTTACTTTAAAAGGTGGATCAAATTAGTGATACATGTAAATACACGTAGTTACTGACATTTATTGACTTTAGACATCATAAAATTAGTAATTAGCTCATCAATTATATCAACAGTCAAATTAGAAGAACAAATGCTCTTTGTAAGAAAATGTAATCGCTTAAGCCATTTAATAAAAATACTGACATCATGTATATTTATTAGTTGATTTTTTTATATAATGGCATCATGAACAAGATTTAATTTACCATTAATATTGGTAAAAACTGTAGAATCAGACCTATACTATTTAATAAACGAACAGAGCAAGACGGTTCCTAACTTCCTACATGGGTTTACTGATATACGTAGGTCAACTCTGCAAAGGCGTGAAAATGAGTTACTATAAAATAACGGATTAACCCTTTCCTCAATGAATATTCAATTAAGAAATACTGACGTCATCAATATTAATTAGATTCATGTGTTATAATAGCAAACATACACATGCAGTTTTGGTCTAGGCAGAAATCTAAGAATCATATCTATATTATATATTAAACAAACAGAGCAGACCCAACACAGACGGCTCCTATAGGAGCCGTCTGATCTGGGTCTACTCTGTTTGCAAAGTCATAGAAAGGTGTGTTTATGGAGTAAAGAGTGAACAATGTTTCATTGGCGTAAAACACGTATTATGGAGTAAAGGGTTAACCGTCCTTCTGAGCCTCGTTTTCTAAGTACATTCGACAAATACGCATTATGATTATGATTATTATTATTATTATTATTATTATTATTATTATTATTATTATTATACCACATTTATATAGCGCTCATTTCATACAGGATGTGTGCGTTCAAAAGCGCTTCACATGATTAAACTGCATGTACAGAAATGAATATACATAATGTGTATATAATATTTAAAACAAATGAAATTTAAGATAGAGATATCAATAAAACTATCAAAATTGAATTAATTTAAGAATTATAGATAAAAACAAAATCATCCTTTTGCGTACATTTTATGTCCGCAGTTCAATGGAAATTGACGCACACCGTGACTACCGATATATTGTGTCCGCCCATTCATGTCACCAAAACTCAAATGAAACATTATATGTACAGTGTCAGTATATCATACAGTTACGACCCAGAAGCATCTGGATCGGGTTTATGTATGACATACAACACTATGCATAAGATATTGCCTTACATATGTAGGACAATGGGTTAACAGAATAGGATAATTTTGTGGCTAATGCATATAAACAAACACAATGCAATTACAACAATTAGGAACAAACCACCAATATAAACACCCCGTATGCAAAATTGTCAAAGAAGCATCGTAATATCAATCCAACCGACACTGAACGAGACAAAAAATGCCGTGCCAAGCCGCGACCCAGGTGGTTTCAAAGAGATTGGGCTATCCCTACCATCAAGATCCACCACCCAGCACAAAGCGATACACACATCAAGTGCCTACAAACAGTGCCCATCCAAACAACTGACAGGATACTCGCTGACCAATGCTCGAGATGGGAGGGATTCGAAAAAGTCCCGACAGTCACAATAGAGTGCAGGATCGACACTCCGTGGCCAAGGCAACAGTCATCATGATTGATAATTATTAGCTACGTTCCCTTAATTTCCCTAGTAATTTCCTAGTAAAATATGCCAAAGAAACGCGTTTTTCAGACATCAACTGACACTGAATGAGACACACAATGCTGTCCCGAGCCGTAATCCGAGTGGTTTCAAAAGAGATTGGGCTATCCCTACCGTCAAGATTCACCACTCCGTGGCCAATGCAACAGTCATCGCGATTGATAATCATCAGCTACGCCCCTTAATTTCCCTAGTAATGTCCTAGTAAAATATGCCAAAGACAAGCGTTTTTTAGACATCAACTGACACTGAGTGAGACAATGCTGTCCTGAGACGCAATCAAAAGTGGTTTCAAAAAAGGATTGGGCTATCCCTACCGTCAGGTTCCACCACCCAGCACAATGCGACACACAAAGTGCCCTCAAACAGTGCCCAGCTGAATAACTGACAGGTAATTACTCGACTAATATCTGCCAATCCTAGTAAAATATGTTGAAGAAGTGCATTTTTAGACATATTTTAAAAGATGCCAGTGAGGTGGCATCTCTGATGCGAGACGGCAGATCATTCCAAAGTTTTGGAGCTGCATGCATGAAAATTCTATCCCCGTATTTTACCGTCCGACTTTCGGCACAACCAACGACACTGGACTACTTGCTGACCTTAACTCTCTGCGAGGCCTGTACATATCAAGCATATTGACAATGTACTTGGGGGATTCATTGTGCATGGCTTTGTGCATATGTTTCGTTTGAAGCAGTGTTTCAACAAACACCAGACCTTTGAATAACAATGTGCTGTTCAATAGCGTGAAGCCCTTTATCATGCTGATGATACAGAAACTGTATGCTTTAGGTCGGTTTTGTTTGCTTATACACCCATTCCACTGGGCGGCGCTTCCATTGCGCTCATGGCGATCATGGCGCTTCTCCAAAGTCTTCCAAATCGCCACAGAAGCGCCGTCATGTGCATAATTTGGGGACTTGGGCGTTTCTAGTACGCTTTTAGTACGCTTCAATAGCGATCTCGCTGCGCTGTTTTCGATCCTGTCGAGATGTTGCTGCGCTTCTACGGCGCTTGATGTTTCTCCAAGACGCTTCTACTACGCTTCCACTACGACAAGGTATTTCAGGCTACGCTTCGTCTACGCTTACTACGTTGCTGTTACGACCTTGCTTCGACCTAGGCGCAGGAGCTGCGCTTCTGTTGCGCTTTTCGAACGTTTCTATATAAAATATGTGATTAAATTGCTTTCGAAGCAGTCAAACATCATCCATCGAAGACAATGGATCAAATTGTTTTAAAGACCCAGATCAAGAAAAGCACAGTGTTGGACTGATCTAGGTTTTCTTTTTGCTAAGTCTTTCATGGGGTGACTCAAGCATGAACATTTTCCCTGTTCAATATCCAGGTAGGAAAGAATGTTCTTATAAATATTTATCAGCTGTATTTCTAAAATTTAACTTATTTAAGAAGTGTTTTTGCTTTGACAAAAACTGTAGAATCATATCTATATCATGTTATAAGCAAACAGAGCAGACACTGATCAGACGGCTTCACTAGGAGCTGTCTGATCTGGGTCTACTCTGTTTGCAAATGTGTGAAAAAGCGTTTGTCTGCGGACAAATATCTAGGCGCTTTCGTTGCGATGCGACTGCGATTGCGCTACTTTACTCACGCTGCGGCTACGATACTGCTGCGTTCACGAATTTCTTACTACGCTTTTGCGGCGATTCGAGTCCACGGCGATGCCACTACGATTGTTTTGAGCAAAGTCAAAACAATCGCCGTGAAGTGGCGATCAAGAAGCTTCTGTTACGCTTTCTACTACGATCAGGGCGTTTCTGCTGCGCTGTTGCCGTTCCTGCTACGATTCGCGGCGTTTTTTCCAACATTTCTTAGCGTAGCGGAATCGCCGCTTCCCTCCATTCGAAATTTTGGAGAAAGGGGTTAATATACGCCTTATACCACTTTCTCCATAAATACTGTAGTGGCCGTCTGGTCAGGATCTGCTCTGTTTGCTTATGTTATAATGTACATGTAAATATGATTCTACATTACTTGCCATGGTCAAAAGCTCTTGTGGCCATGTGCTAATGTTATTCTATGTAATATTCATGATGTCATCTTCCTTACAAAATATTTATGGAGTAATTTGTTGACCTTTAGCCTGCTATGGGCAATCTACAGGCAATATACAGGAGCTGTCTGCATTACTTTTGTCCTGCATTAAACAGCCACCTGCCTTTAAGACTCCTATGTTTGGTAGATGAATGGCCACTTAAGACACGTTCTATTCTATAAACATTTACATCAAATACATACGTGTGTGTCCACGATCGTACTTGCCAACAAACATAATATACCCAGATCAGATGGCTTCTTTTACAGCCGTTTCGTCAGAGTCTGCTCTGTTTGCTTATCATACAATATAAATCTACTCTTACAGTCAGTTTATTTATTCATAATGTATTTTCGTGTACTCGGAAATCCGAAATTATCGTATGTTCTAATGTGCAGCTATTAAACCATTTCCCTCCTACTGGCGACTTCTTACGCCTATGTAAAATCATTTTTTTGAAAGAATTGTGAACATTTTATATGTGGTTTCAAAACCACCAAATTCTAAAACTTTTCTTTTGTTTCTCAGGTAAATGCTCCTTTTCAGTAGATTTATTCAAAGAGGTGGGGTCTAAAAATAGTCTCGAATGATATGTGTTAAGACTTGCCTCGTATGACAGATGTTATCATAAGATACATGTATAACATACAGTAGAACACCTCTAATGCAACCACTTAATGAATAAACAGTTCTGCCCTTATAAGCAGGTGGTTTCTGAATGCAGGACGAAGGTTGCATAACTTCTGCCCTGCATTCTGTCCTGCATTAAGCTACCACCTGCCTCTGCAACTCAGAAGTATGCCCCTTTATGGTGGTCGCATTAGAGGGGTTTTATTGAACATGTTTTGACAATTGTAAACTGTCAGTTGCAGCCGTCGTATCGTACAATGCTACTACGTACAGTGATTTCAGTCGTATTATATTTATCAAGACAGGCCTCGACGTTTAAGCCTTTGAATGGGGGTAACAACATAGTGTAAACCTAGATTCAGAGGACTCCGCTGAATATCATTCAAAATTTTCTTGCACATTACACCATTTATGCTGAATGGTATCTATCGTCAAATCTATCGTCCATTCCACTTTGAAAATTCAGCATTTAACATTTTGATTGCTGGATACGCATGGAATGACGTTTGCAAACATTGTAGACTACGGCAAGAGTGTTCCTAGAGGAGCCCTCTGACCAGAGGCTGCACAATTTTTATTCAACATCATCCGACATCATTACACGCTCATCTGACGTGACACTATATTTAAGACTAAAGGGCTATTCACACATCACCAGTGATCCACGATTGGAGCTCCCTTCGGGTGAGACTTTTTGGCCTGGGGTCGAAAGACCCCATGCAAGGCCATTGAGTTTGTAATACGACTGCCCACCCTTACAATGCACACAGCAATGCCGCAACAATTCTGTTTATACTTTTCTTTCCGATCCAAATCAGTGGTAGATTTTTACAACATTCATTCAAACGCTTAATACGCAGTGGAATTGGATTATTGTTTTAAGAATTTGGCTTTTCGGTAAGGATTTATCAAGCAAAATCAAGCAGACTAAGGCGTCCACATACACGAATCGTCTCGTGAAAAAAGCCCGAACAACACAGTCTTCTTCTTCTTCCGGTTAACTCAACAAGTAATCCCTTGTATACGCAGAAAAACAGCTAGTTTTCAAGTTAGATCTCGGAAAGAGTGTTGTGCAAATGAACAGATGAGTTTATTCAGATTCTCTCAAAAGTTCGTGCAAGTTAAATTGAGGTAATATATTGTCCGAAATTAATGAACGCTTGGGAAACGGCGTAGTGATTTCTTACTAAACGACCGAACGGTTCGCTGAAACACAGTTATAGGCGGAAGTTCACGAGTGTGTTAGCGCTCTTGTCAGAAACTACATGTCCCAGAGCTTAGATATTTGGTGTATAGATTTACTTAGCATAACTTTTTGAGTTTTATAAGTATCATAGTTCTGGGGTTAAAATTGGCCTTGCCCTGTGTGTATATTCTTCTTTACTTCAGAAACTACATTCTAAAGGTTTCTCCTTAATATCACTCTTAGCTGAGACCAGTCACTGGGAGTTCTTATATAATCACCCTTAGCCTGATCAGTAGAGTAAAAATTGTGTTTAGACAAATAACACACACTCATTTAAGATTGAGAAAACTGGATAATTCTCAAAATGCAGAATACTCTTAAAGCTTTTTTCATACCTATGCCCTGCATTAAGCTACCAGCTATCAATATAGAGCATATCTGATGTGAATTTCAGCTTAACTCTTTGCATGCTGGGTAATTTTGTGATCTGCTAAATTGTTGTCTGCAGCATATTCACAAGTTATCCTAACTACACACTTTCTTTCTGAGTTTTTCAGAAGTTCAGTCTCAATGACAAACAGTTTGGATATCAGATCAGGCACCACATTATGTTGGCCCTGATCTGGATCCAAACTGTTTGCATAGGTCATTAGTGGTAGGAGAATCCCACTACACACTTTCATTCTAAGTTTTTCAGAAGTTCAGTCTCATTTACAAACAATTTGGATATCAGATCAGGCACCACATTATGTTGGCCCTGATCTGGATCCAAACTGTTTGCATAGGTCATTAGTGGTGGGAGAATCCCACTACACACTTTCTTTCTAAGTTTTTCAGAAGTTCAGTCTCATTTACAAACAATTTGGATATCAGATCAGGCCCCACATTATGTGGGGCCTGATCTGGATCCAAACTGTTTGCATAGGTCATTAGTGGTGGGAGAATCCGCTTCTAGCATCCATAGAATACAAGTTCCAGTGGTCTAATGCTCTATCCATTCTTTCACTTCATTCTTTTAGCATCATGTTCAGGTCCTCTACAAAAGTTATATAAATTGTGTCCCTGGGGTCAAAATTGGCACCGCCCCTAGGGTGTTAAGTTTTCAAAAGAAACATATAGTGAAAACTTTGAAAATCTTCTCCTCTGATTGTCTGGTGAGCGATGTCAGGGCCATTCTGGCCCTCTTGTTTAAATGTTAATATAAAAGGTATTTTTACTTTATTGTTATTGTTTGCTATTGAAATTTGTGTACACTGCTCTGTTGCATGTAAGAAGACTAGGCACATATTTCGGTCGTCCTTCTGCATAAAGTTAGTACTAGTTGGACAGAATAACATTTTCTCCACTTTACACAGATATGCTTATGTGCTGCCACAAGGTGGAGCCAATGTGTTATGTTATTCTCAAGTTAAAATAACTCATTTAACTCTGATACTTCTAATAGACAGTCTCAGTTTAGAATCAAGTCTAGTCAGTTTCTTCTTATTAAGTGACGATTTCAGCAATAAATTAACAAAATGACAAACCGTGAAGACCCAGACCAGAGAGCTCCTAGAGGAACAGGAGCCCTCTGAACTGGGTTTGCACTGTTTGCATATTAAATGAGTGTACACGACAGGTAAAAATACTCCACTAATAGTCTTCAGAATAAGTGCTGGGATGGGGTGTATGAAGTTGGAAAATAGCAATCACTAACATAATATTATGAAGACTATTTTAGCTGTTGTCAACTATTCACTGAAACAAAAACAACAACAACATGTAGTTAAAGTTTATATTTAAAAAAGATAGTATTCATGAATTTTTGTCATTCACTTTTTATTTCCTTGTTTATAACCTTTGCATGGATTGTTGACAACAACTTAAATAGTCTTCATATGTTATGTTAGGATTTCATTCATTGTTAACACATTCTACCCTAGTAACTAGCTTTACTTGGTATTAACTAATAGTGTACCTGTGATAAGTACACCTGTCCTATGCAAACAGTATAAAGCCTGCCAACTGGTCATGTATTTATTATATGCCTTTATATACCACAGTAACAAATAAATAGTTGCTTAAATCATTTCCTATCCAGAAATATTTGAGGCAGAACAAGAACTCTTTCATGCCCTCAGATATAACGATGTGCTTATACATAACATCACTCTTATTGAAAACGAGGTCTAGTATTTGGCTGATCAGATGAGACTCGGACAGTTTGATATCACATAAAGGCATATAATATATACCCTTACCATTATATATTTCTATAAGAAGTGCTTGTGTAGTTTGTTAGATTTAAAAGGGGTGGTATGCAAAGATGGCAAGATTCTAAAACCGAATTTCACTTTTTTCAACCTTGTTGCATCGGATATTTTATTCCTTAGTCTGAAAAAAGTGAAAGTGGTAGGTTTTGAATATGTCATTCTTGATAAAAACCATTGAGAAGTCAATAACACATTTGAAATATGTCTATTGCCTTTCTCAGTTTATTTTTGTGGGTTTTCTAACATGTTTTCTCTTGTTTGTACAGTTTCACCCTTGTTGCTCATGCTCAGTCTTTCTCAGTTTTGTTTTTTCTTTGTGTGTGAAATCCAAATTCCTCCTCATCTTTGTTAGATTCAAAGAGGTGGTATGCAATGATGGAAATATTCAAATCCGAATTTCTTCATTTTCAACCTTGTTGCACTGGATATTTTATGCCTCTGTCTGAAAGTGGTAGGTTTTGAATATATCATTCTTGATTTAAACCATTGAGAAGTCAATTACACATTTGATATATGTCTATTGCCTTTCTCAGTTTTAGTTTTGTCACTTTTATAACATGTTTACTCTTGTTTGTACAGTTTGACCCTTGTTGCTCATGCTCAGTCTTTCTCAGTATTGTTTTCTGTTTTTGTATAAAACCCAAATTACACCTCATCTTATGAACGTGTCTTCTGTGCACAACTTCACCTTTGTTACCCACAGTCACATTTTACCTTTTACTCATTCAATAAAATATGTCAATCTGTTGATTTATGGAAAGTCCATGGTTCTACCAAATTGCTAAATCGTACTTAACACAGTATCTAAGTGCATCTTTTGTCTTGCACTTGTAATTTGCTTGATGTCAAAAATCATCTACATACTGTTACTATCAATATTATATAGTGACAAATCTAAAGTTGATTTAACTGCTAGGTATTTCTTTACTCAACATGATTTAGATTTTGGTAAGACATGTCTATAGCTTGAATGACAAATAAATAGTATTTAATTGAGTAGCTCAATTACATACATTTTCTTTTTTTTGTGTTTTCGTCTTGCTCGATCATACTAATGAAAGTGCCTTACAAACACAATATCATTTATTATGCTTTTCATGTAAAACATTTATGCTTTCTGATGCTGTGATAATATTTATATTGTGCCTTTCTTTCACCGGATATAATGACAGTTGTCACTAGTTGATAACTGTTTCAAAAATTTACCATTACCTTGTAAGGTCATTTCTTAAGCGGGCTGGCTATGTTGCTAAATGAGTAAATCCTTAACCCAATAACCTGTTTCTAGTTATGAAGACAGGTGTCCACTTTCAGCAGATTGAAAGTTCAGTAGAATGCGCCTTAAGGTGCTTTCTGCTTTATTTTCAGCCTACTTTAAGCTATCAAATGCTAGGATATAGAATATATTTCTTATGGTATATGATCATGACAGTGAACCATTGAACTATGGAGGAAAATTTAATGTTCTTATATAAGAGAAAGACATCCCTTCAGTCTTCATGAACTACCAGCTATAGAATATAGTAAATATCTCTTATTGTGCCTATTCATTTATGTATGTCATGGAACTTTTCTCTTCAGTACAGGAGATAAAAAAGATGACATATCCATTGGTTTAGGCAAATTTCCGTTTGTTCTACTGTCTCTATCACAAACACAAACTTACATTGATAATTAATCATTTCGTGTTCAAGGCAGGTGGCATAAAATCAAATTGAGATCAAAACAGATAGCTCCTTCAGTAGCTTTCTGTATTGCTTTCCTATTGTTATATGCTGTCTCCTGTCTTACAATCAATTAGCCTTTATTATGTGATAGTCGGAAGGTTTTACTGAACAAACATGGACCGACCTGTATTATGCAGCTTTGTGCCAGTATTGTCTATTAAATGCAATTTCTTTTATTCTTCCCTAATGTTGATATTGAAACTGTTGCTCTGTAGTGTAAATAGTATGTGCCTTTCAGGATGTTATTCCAATAAAAGCAACACATCTGAGAAAGAAATGTAGGAACATGTGTTTCTGAAGTTTGCAGATTCACTAATTGTTACTTTCCTTCTTGATTCTCTTGCTTTCATTTGAATGCATTTACTTTCTTTTACCATTTTCCACAAATTTTACCTATGTACATGATATGCGTTATACAAATACAAGTAAAAAGGTCCAAGACTGTAGTGCAGAATCCTTCGTTTTTTAGGCTTCAATTGTCCCCAAAGGCTATACCTCTCCCTCTTGGACCTCTTTTTATTTTGTAGCTTTAAGATCCCCAGGCCTTCAGCGCTTTCAGCGCTTTTATTAAAAAGAGGTCCGATGTATCAGTGCTTTACAATAGACATCTGAAAGAGTCAGTGACATTCTATCGATAATAAGAGCAGGGCATCGCGCCCGGATTCCCCTCTTTCTCTTTCCGGGTGTCCAGTTTGCCAATAGTTACATGCAGTAGAAACGGATGTTAACCCTTCGCTTGCTGAATTTTAAAATACATTTCTCCTTCTTTACCCATGTCCTGTTGTATAATTACATATATCTTCACTGTGTACAAGTATTTCGCTGTGCAATCACTGCTGTGGAGTGCACTGGTTGCACAGTCAACTTGTAAATAGTGCAGACCCTGATGAGACAGCTCCTGCAGGAGCTGTCTCATCTGGGTCTTCACTATTTACAGGTAGGTATATTGACGTGAATAGCAAGAGAAGGGTTAATCAACTCAGCCAACAAACGATTCACACGGGGTTAATGGGAACATTAAGGGGCGCAACTCTTGCTTAGTATAGCCCGTAAGTAGCACTGGTTATTCTTCTTAGTAGCGTAATAAACTTATAATATACGAAAGTCTGATTTTCAATGTACAGTTAGGGTGTAATAAGTGTATCAAGACTATGTGTATGGGTCTTTACGACTGGTGGTGGCTAAATGCAGATCGCAAATAATTCAGAAAGCTCCAGTTGGAGCTTTCTACATTCCTTTTGATCTGCATTTAGCAAACTGCATATTAACACAGATTGTAGTGCATTGTACTGTACTTGTATTTTACATTCGGTCCATGTCTGCTTTATGTTTTAACGTGCGTGGTCACTATTGAACAGTTTGTGTGACAAACATATCCAGACAAGACTCGAGAGTAACTATTTGTGCCATTAATTGTTTAACTATTTGTGACATTAATTGTTTATTAATTGTTTAACTATTTGTGCCATTAATTGTTAAACTATTTGTGCCATTAAATGTTTAACTATTTGTGCCATTAATTGTTTAACTATTTGTGCTTTCAGACACCGCTGTTTGAAAATAATTTGAACAAAAGCGTTTGACATTTTTACAAAAGAAACATAATTTGAAGAAAACATTTCCTGTAGAATGGTAGTAAATGACAGTTGTTGAAGACGAAACTTATCAATGACGAGAATTAGGACAAACAGTGCTGACTCTGAGCTAGTAGTTTACTCATTTTCAACATTCTTGCATTTAGATACTGTCACTTACGAAAATATTTCATACTCACAAACAACCAAATTTATCATCTGCTTTGCCTCGGACAAAATTGGTTAACCATTTTCCTGTTCCATGTTTATGCCAAAGCCGATACCTTCTGAATGTTCATGGACAAAAGAGTTATAATCAAATTTGGAAGGTGGAACATTGTAGCCCTTTTAGAAAGAAATGAAACAACTATTTCAAATTCCTTTAGCAAATATAGCAGACCCTGATCAGACGGCTCCTATAGGAGCCGTCTGATCTGGGTCTATTCTGTTTGTAAATACGTTTATATGAATGAAAGGATTAAGTATATCTTACGGGTGTAAGAGGGCAAACTTTGTGATGTATTAGCTATTCATTTTCGGGTGTCAACACTTAACATCTACATGCTTGTTCATAGAGCGTATCCCAAGCGTGCATGTGTGAATACTTCTGAGTATTTCTGTTATACATGTACTATGACCGCGATAATAGTTCATTTTGTAAACATTACCTGGTTTAGTCGATGATAAATAACAGGATCAGCAAAATTGCTGTTGCATGACTTTTTGAATTCATGTCAAGATATGCACCTGTATACAGTGGAACCTGTCTTAAGTGGTCATTCATTTATTGAATGTATGATTATTAAAAGCACGTGGTTGCTTAATTCAGGACAGCAGTAATGCAGAAATTACTTTTGATGTGGATTAAGCTACCAACTGCCTTACAGACCCACAAATATATATATTTTCTGGTCGCTCAAAAAGGCTCCAAAGTATTTAAATGTTTTATCATACCGTTATAGTGAATCATTCCATTATTTTTTCGGGTTCAGAGTTATATCTGTCTATTCACACTCTGTTTCTATGTAAAATAATATACACGTTGACAAGGTACTCAACCCTTCTCATGCTTAATACTCGAGTGTGAATCCACCCACTGTAAACATGAGTTAGGTGAAACATTATAAAGATTGGGTCAGACTTAGCTACTGAATTACTAAACAGTACATACCCATGTGGGACAGCTTCTCTAGGGGGAGCCGTCTGATATGGTCTGCACTGTTTGCCAAGGTAAGGCAGTAGATGTATAGTTAATCCATAAATATTCATGCAAGAAATAATGCCATCATGAATATTAATTAGAGTAATTGTTATAATAACACTGGAATTTTTGCCCTGACCGAATCTACAGACTCATATCTATATTATAGTGCAAATCCTGATCAAACTGCTCCTACAGGAACATTCTTATCTGGGTCTACTTTGTTTGCAAAGGCGTAGAAAGCATGTTTATGGAGTAAAGGGTTAACCCATTCGCTCCCACGATCCCATATATGGTACATAGGCAAACAGTGTAGACTGTGGTCAGACGCCGCATAATGCGGCGTCTGGTCAGAGACTACACCGTTTCCTGATAGGAATTTCAGTATAAAACAAAACGAAATTGAAAAATTAGGCCAGCCACCCCTTAGATAAAGAATGGACTAATCCAATATATAATCATGGAAGAATCCACTGGGAGCAAAGTGTTAAAGTGGTTATACAGGGTTAAAGTGGCAATCTCTACTCGCAATGCGTTTGAAAATGACTACAACTTACATTAATGTTTATATGATGAAACGAAGCATATCGCAAGAAATATGTTTGATACCGTACTGGTTTATATCCCTGCATTATTTGGGACTAGTATGTCATTTCAATGCAGATATTTTCGCTTTCAGAATGTGTATGCTTTCAGATATGTACGCTTTCAGATGTATACATTTTTAAAAGATGTACGTTTTTAGATGTACACTTTCAGATCTATATGTACGCTTTCAGATATGTAAAATTACAGCATGAACAGACTTACACACCTATCGTATAAAATACACATACAAGTATTAGATGCGTTTACGTCCGGTTTAGTGGGGGATCAAAGGCCGTTTTAGAGGGGTGACCGTTCGGTTAAGGGGAGTAAATATTTTTATTTAAATAAAATTCCGCTTTTGAGGGTGGGAGGGGGTGGCATGTAGTCAAGAAGAGTAAAAGTTGTGATAAACGTTCAGTTTAGCAGGGTTAACGTTCGCTGAACCTATTCCTCCAAAGGTTAACTTTAGACCCAATCTCTTTGAATACATCTACCGAAAATGAGCATTTACTATAGAGAAAAGGAATATTTTAGAACTGTGTAGCTTTGAAACCAATGTGATAAATAGAGCATTTGCTCCAGAGGAGCTAAATGCTCTATTTATCACAATGGTTTCAAATAGTGACGCGCTTGACTACCAATCCGGAAGTCCAGTGTTCAAATCCCAGTCTCTCTCGGAAATTTCAGATGTACGCTTTTCAGAGTCTCCCACCAGTACCTCCTCTCCGCCCAGGGGGTTAACATGGGTACACGTGAGGGTCACTACCCGGTACTGCGGCTGCACGGTTGCGCCATATTTTAGCAGTGCTCAATATTGTAGGCGAATGACTCAATGGCCAGGGGAGTAAATGTACAGTCGGCTAAGTGGTCGTTTCGGACTGAAAGTAGACTATATGTATAACTAGGTACCTTTTTTACAAAGGAGTAGACAGACGTATTTAAGGAGGAAATGGTTAAGTGGAGTTAAAATCTGGTTTTTGCATAACTTTTGACCTGTATTAAGCTATCAACTGCCTTATAGACTCATAACTACACCTGTTATTGATGGCCGCTTAAGACAGGTTCCACTGAACGGTGTTACTGTTATCTAATCTATTTTTAACCAATTATTAATTCTTAGAAGCGATGACGCTAGGCCTATACTCGAGACGCTACACTACCCAGACAATATCCGGTTACACCCGCATCCGTGTTTTTTGCATTCGACTGTCAAAACCCTCTCGAATATCAGAGTAGAAAAATCCATGAGTATCGATAACCATACGATCCACTCAGTATGAAAGGTTGAAACTTGCTAGAGGATTCCGAATGACAACCGGTACAGACCATGTAGTCCTATGAGTCCTCTGCCCTGGCTCTATACTGTTTGCTAGTTTCTCCATGCATTCAAATTGATAACATTCCTGCGCGTTACAAAACATTAAATCTGCTTTATCTCTGATCTATAGTTCGATTTCGAGTGCTGAGCCGTGACTGCACTTTTCTATTTATAGAAATTGCAATCATTCTAATTTATGGGTAAGTGGACAATGGTTGTCACAAGAAGCTCGCTGTAATCGTGCAGTATTAGTATTATATACAGTAAAACATCTCTATAACGGCCACTATACATCAAGTATTCTGTGTTAAAGACAGGTGGCTGCTTAAAGCAAGGTAAAAGTAAAACAGAACGCTCCTGCCCTAAATACAAACTAATTAACACAATTTAGTGGCCGTTATATACAGATTTACTGTATATGCTTATTACTTGTCTGTAATACCACAGGTAACTCCTGCGTTTTACCTCTACGGGTGGACTGGTCCTAAAGGTACATGTAACAGCTCACGGGTCAAAATCGAACTATACATGTAGAGCACTGTTTATGTACTGACTTCGACTCGTTCAAGTTTTTGAGCTTTACTGACCGAGACATTCAGTTGCCATGGAGTCTGATGAGATGCCGAATTACTCGGTCTTTCAACTGGGTTCAGGGTCCATGCTTATAAAGCTTTTAGTTGAGTCTGAGTTTCGTTCTCAAGCTTTTGATTGGTCAGATTTGAGTTCTCAAGCTTTTGATTGGTCAGATTTGAGCCAGAGGCTCAAATCTGACCAATCAAAACCTTGAGTACGTACTCAGACTCAACTAAATGTTTTATAAGCATGGACCCTGGTTGTTTCCATATGCCAGTCAGATACGGGTTAACCATTCACCTTATAGGCTATTTTTAGACCTGACCTCTTTGAATAACATACCGAAAAGGAGCATTTACTAGAGAAAAGGAAAATATTAGAATTGTGTAGTTCTGAAACCATTGTGATAAATAGAGTATTTGCTCCTATTGAGCAGAGGTTCTATTTATCACAATGGTTTCAAAACGTGATTTTACAGAGGCTTCAAAAGGTGTTAAAATGAGGGAACGGGTTAATATAATCTAGTGAGTGCAGAAAATGAGCTTTCTGTGCGATTTTCAACATACATTAAACTGCCACTTGTCTCCAACACCGATATTTATACTAAATTAACTCAATCTAAAAACAAATACTACAGAAATAAAAATAAATGTTTATGACTGTGTGGTTTTGAAAACAATGTGATAAATAGAGCATTTGTTCAAATGGGGAAAATGCTCCATTTGTCACAATTTTTACAGAGGACTCAAAAGGCGTTAATCCATTCCCTCATAGTGACGTCTTTCGATGCAAATGCTCTATTTATCACAATGATTTCAAACTACACAATTTTAAAAATGTCCTTTCCTGTGGTTAATGCTCCTTTTCGGTAGATTTGTTTCAAAGAAGTTGGATCTAAAACAAGCATATGAAGTAATGCGTTAATATGAATGAGTTGGGTTAGGTAATCCTTATGAACAACACGTGTTTAGTAACTATTTATTTAATTTATCCAAAACAAATGACTTTTATATTTCTCCGCAAAAGCTTATACTTCTACTGCTCATTACAATTATCCTAGCTACTACGGGTTTGGCAGATGATATTATAGATTTCGAATGATAGGTGCTCATCTTTACAATCTTGGTAGGGATCCAGTGCAGTAAAACCTCTCTAAACCGGAATTCTAGTAGATGCCTTTTAGGCAGGTGACTGCTTAATGCAGGGTGAAAGTCATGCAGAAAGCTCCTCTAGGAGCTTTCTGCAGGACTTTCACCTTACATTAAACTGTCACCGATATTTATACCAAATGTAACGTCCAGTTTGGAGGGTTTCATCTGTACATAAAATAAACGATACATATTATAACTAGAAACTGTGTTTATAAACAAGTACACTGTACCAAACATTCTACATGACATAAAGGTTAAATATTAAAATCATGAATAGGTTACAATTTGCATAATTATAATGATAGTTCTATATACATGTGCAAACAAAGGTGTAAGCCACGTGGCTTTTAACATTTAGCGTTCTGGATAGTTTAACGCTTTGAGCGCCAAATTTCTAACTGTCGTCTGCAATCCAATTTTGCTAAATCATTTGGTAAAATAAGGAAATGAGATAAATATATGTAAAACAAAGTACAGATATAGAAATAGAGTTTGAGACAAAAAGTGAAGTCCCTGATCAGACGCCGCCTTTTTAAGACGGCGTCTGATCTGGGACTGCACTATTTGTCGTGGTGCATTTTTGCAACATTGTCGGTGAAAGGGTTAACTCCCTGCCAGTGTCGCATCTGTAATTACCTACGCAGACAGTATTATATCGATATAGGATGACTGGCCATGGAAGAAACTGTATCAATATTAATACCATAAGCAAACAGAGCATATCCTGACCAGACTGCTTTTACAGTAGCTGTCTGATCGGAGTCTAATGGGTTTTATGTATGGAAAGGGTTAACTTTTAGCCTGCTGAGCAAATTATGTTCGCAGAGCAAATGCTCTATTTATCACAATGGTTTCACAAAGTGACTTTTACAGAGTCGTCAAAAGTCGTCAATATGAGGGAAAGGGTTAAACTATGGTAGGTAATTCCAAACCAAATGTATACCGATTCAGTATGACGTGTTATTAAAACACCTTACCTGGTGAAAAACTTAAGTGTATGTTAATTGGTTACAACCTTCGCTTTCTTTCGATTCGTTTACCCTTTTCCTGCTCTACCTTTAGTTCAAATTTCGATTCTTACTGAATATTCATACACAAAATAGTTATAACGAAATGTGAAAGGTGGAAAAGTGTAGCCATTTTAAGAGGAAAGAAACAAATCTAACAAATTCCATTAGCAAACAGAGCAAAGCCTGATCAGACGGCTCTTATATGAGCCGTCTGATCTGGGTCTCCTCTGTTTAAAACACGTTTATATGAAGGAAAGGGTTAAAATGTTTGAGAAACCATTGACCGAGTTCAGAGGTTATAAATCTTCCTAGTCTGTATCTGAGTTTGTTCTCAGGTATCTGATTGGTCAGATTTTGAGCTTGCTGAAATCCGACCAATCCGGTGATTGATATCAACGCTTTGGTTGCCTATAGTATATTCATGGATATAAATACTTCGGTTGCCTGTAGCAGATTAATGGATATAAACACTTTGGTTTACTGTAGTAGATTGATGGATATAAAATATTTGGTTGTGTGTAGTAGATTCCTTGATATAAACACTTTGGCTGCCTGTAGTATATTCATGGATATAAACACTTTGGTTGCCTATGGTAGATTTATGGATATAAACATGTTTGGTTGTTTGTAGCAGATGAATAGCTATAAATACTTCGGTTGCCTGTACCAGATTAATGGATATAAACACTTTGACTGACTGTAGTAGATATAGCCTGTGGCAGATCCATAGCTATAGATGCTTACGTTGTCTGTAGCAGATTCATGGGTATCAACGCTTTGGTTGCCTGTAGTATATTCATGGATATAAACACTTTGGTTGCCTGTAGCAGATTTATGGATATAAGAACACATTTGGTTGTTTGTAGCAGATTAATGACAATAAATACTTTGGTTGACTGTACCAGATTAATGGGTATAAACACTTTGGTTGCCTGTAGTAGATTCATGGATATAAACACTTTGATTGCCTGGATATCAACAATTTGGTTTCCTGTAGTATATTCATTGATATAAACACTTTGGTTGCTTGTAGCAGATTAATAGAGATAACCACCCAACTTGCCTATGGCAGATTCATGCTAGAACTACTTTAGTTGTTATTTAGATCTTCCGCAAAATGACAAAAGTAGTTGTTTACATGTTGCTCTGAATTGTGACCCGTAAATACAGTATATCACAGGATTTGTGGCGCAGTTTAGGAAATAGGAACGTAAAAAGAACTTGTAAGCTGCCCGTTCAGTATCCGACATATTTTCTTCAAATGTATTATCAATTTCCCGAATAAGTATCAACAGAATGTTTGGCAAGTAGCTCACAATGAAAGTCACGGATACTAGTAGCATAAGAACGCTTGTTTTACGAACATTGGAAGACTGGTGCGAAAAACTGGAACTGGCTTCAGATCTACGATGTGCGCTTTGTGGAGTTACTGAAGCAACATCACAACTGGTCTTGGACGAAGAAGCACCATCGTTTACAATTGAACTGGATGTATAGGGGTTGTTCTCGACATCGTTTGAGTACAGACCGTCCTGAACATTTACATGCACAGCAGAGAGAGACATTATCGACAAGGGCATTTGACCGGTGAGCCTCCGCTTTGTTGCTGCTATAGAACCGCCAGGCAAGCGTTTGCTGTGTTTGTGCATTGCGACCCATATACAACAGTACATAACAATGATAAACACCATACCAACACTAAACATTCCTGTCAACACTATGATGTTCACTAGAGGTATTACAGAGTCTTTCATATCCTCACCAATTGAGCAATCTGTCCCAGTAACATTGAATTGGTGAATAACAACAGACCTTCGGCTAAAAATGAATAATGCAGGCCATGATACTGAAACACCAAAGAAGATACAACAAGCGCATAAAACCTTGGCATATTTTCTCGCAATCTGCCAACCAAAAGGCTTACACATTCGTCTATACCTGTCTGTTGCGATGACCATCAGTATGGCAGCGGATGACAGAGTACTGATTGTGTTTCCAAATCTGGAGGCTTTACATAGCCAGGGATATCTGAAATTATATTGCATTGTCATTGTCGTTATTTCCAGCGGTAAAACAACAAAACATGTGAACAGATCATTGACACTGAGACACAAGATGTAGTACTTGGTATTGGAAAGTCCATACTTGGTCTTGTAGACGTAAAATACCAAGATGTTTCCAAATGATCCCGTGATTATTAACAGTCCAAGGTAGGTGATAGTTGGAATGACTCGGGAAACCTCCCGGCTGTTTAATTCCTCAATATCGGAAAGGTGGTCCGAGTTGTTCATGTCTCCTACTCGACCAACTGCTACACGTGTGATGACTAGAGGATCAGGTCTGAGCTTAATACATTACATGTAGATATTTTTTTCTGTACTAGACATCCAGTTTAGAGGGGGTTTACTATGCATGCAGTGGGTGTTAGGAGTGGCTTACCATGCTGTAATTGTTTACGCCTAATGCACAACGGTCCGCACATCCGTCCGTAGCGCGTGTACAAAGTAGTGATAAATGTACTACTGAAATTTGTATGTTGCTCTTGAGACTTATAACCAGTCGAGAAGCTGGGTGAAAGTAAACCCAGCTGAAAGAATGCAGGGCGTTGAGTGAACGCAGTCCTAGCTGTGTGAAAGCAGGCATAACTGCACGAAAGCATGTCTATCTATATGAAAGCAGACTTGTGTGAAATGAGACTTAACTGTGTGTACGTAGATCTAGCTGTGTGAAAGCATGCCGTTGTGTGAAGGCTGACCGTTGTGTGAAAGCAGACCGCTGCGCGGTAGCTGGTCGTTGGATGAAAGCAGATAGTTGTGTGAAAGTAGACATACATGTAGCTTTATTAAAGCTGACCGTTGTGTGGAAGCTGGTGGTTTTGTGAAAGCATGTCTTTTCGTGAAAACTTGGGGTTGTGTGAAATCAGACCGTTGGTGAAAGCAGGTCGTTGTGAGCTTACCGTTGTGTAAAAATGTGTCGTTATATGAAAGCATGCAGTTGTGTGAAAGTTGGTCGTGGTGTGAAAGTTTGCCGTTTTGTGAAATATGTTCATTTAGTGAAAACATGACTATCTGTGTGAGAACAGGCCGTTGTGTGAAAACATGCTTTGTGAGAAAATATGCAGAAAAAGAATGCATACAGTCCGCTTTGTGAAAGCGTGCATAGCTGTGTGAAAGCAGACCTTTATGTGAAAGCAGACCTTTATAAAGTACGTCTAGGTGTATTTAAGCAGACCAAAACTGTGTATAAGCAGACCCAGCTGTGTCAGAATGGGTCTACATATGTGAAACAATACTAGCTATATAAACTTAGGCCCAGATGTTTGAAGAAGAAACATTGTTTGAAAGCAGGCCATTCCGTAAAAGCAAGCGGTCGGGCGAATGCATCTTGCTGTGTGAAATCAGGCCCAGTCATGGAAAAGCAAGTCTAGATGTACGAACGTTGTACTGGTCTATCTGTGTTAAATCAGACCGTTGTGTGAAGGCAGGTTATTGTGTGGAAACAGTTCGTTGTTTGAAAACATGGTTAATTGTATTAAAGCAGGCTCAGTTGCATGAGAGCAATCAGACGTAGTTGTGTGAAAGCATGCCTAGCTGTGTGAAAGCAGGCTTGACCCTGTCCTTCATATAAACGCATTTCACGCATATGCAAACAGTAGAGTAGACTCAGTAGACTCAGATCAGGGCCTGCTCTATTTTGCTGTTTATGTAGTTTCTAGAATGGATACAACATCCCACCTTCGATATATCATCATAACTATTTTGTCCATGAATATTCAGTAGGTATTGGAATTTGTAAAAAATGTAGAACAGGGAAAGTGGTTAATTGCTATGAACGTGTTATTTGGAATGGATGAAACATAGGATAAAGAACTAAGTTTCAAATTGCAACTAGGCTGTGTCTGTGCCTGATCAAGATCTAAATTGTCTGACGCATACCTGACTTTTGCTGAGAAGAAACTCTGCGATCCTGTAAAGCAGTTGATGAGAGTTTTAATTAGATAGGTACAGTATAATTATACCGTAATTATTCAGATACATGTACACAGTCTCCCCCTGCCCCACCCAGTTTCCCCTCTACCAACCAGTCTCCCCTCTCTCACCAAGTATCCGCCTCTCTCACACAGTCGTCCCTACTCCAGCTCATTCTCTCCTCTCCAACCCAGTCAGTCTCCTCTCACAAACGGAATAACCCCTCTCCCACAAGTCTACTCCACTCCAACTCATTCTCTCTCTCACACCCAGTCAACTCCACTCCAACCAGTCAAATCCACTCCAGCAAAGAAGTCTCCCCTCTCACACCCAGTCACCCCTCTCCAACCCATCTCCCTCTCAAACCCGGTCTCTATATTCTAACCCAATCTCCCCACTCCAACCCAGTCTCCTCCCAAACCCAGTCGCCCCTCTTACACTCAGTCAATCCCACTCCAACCCATTTTCCGCCTCTTCCTCCACTCTACCCTCTCCAAACCAACCCCCTCTCCAACGCAGTATCCCCTATCCAGGCCATTCTCCCCTCTCATACACTATCTCTTCCTTTCCAGCCAAGTTTCCCCTTTTCAACTCATTTTCCTCTCCCCACCCAGTCTCCCCCATTCCAACCCGGTCTTCCCTTTCCCACCAAGTCTCCCCTTTCCCATCCACTTTCCAACTCATTCTACCCTCTCACATCCAATCTACTCCATTCCAATCCAGTCTCTCCTTTCACACCCAGTGTCCACTCTCCCACACAGTCACTCCTTACACACCCAGTCTCCCCGTTCCAACCCAGTCTCCACTCTCCCATAGTTCATTAAGCTGAAGGCGTCAATTTGGCACCATATTGCTAACTTAATTAGCTTACCTGATAGCAAAAGGTGTAGACCCTGATAAAACTTCTCCACTAGGAGCAGTATGAGCGGGGTCTGCACTATTTGCCTTGTTGTCTGTCTAAGAGTAGTTAGGTAATTAGGGTAAATTCCAAAATGCATTCTGTAATAAGAAAGGTTGTGTAACACGGCGTCTAATCTAGATGAAACCTGTTTGCAAAGTTGTCACCGATCCCCTGTTTCATCGAAAGGCGTTTAATGAGTATGCGTGGGTGCAGATTGTGATTTTCAAAGTTGTTCATGTATAGATAACTATGTCTGGATAACTATCATATTATCATATCATATCCAATTTAGCCTGTGATTCTTTGAACTCGTATTCTAAAGATAATATTTACGGATGCAGAAATTCGTTTGCCAATGTGACCTTGGTAACATAACTTATAAAAGCAAACAGTGCAGACTCTTATGTCTGGTTACATAATGCTTGCATATGTGCTGTTTACCTATTTGAATGCAGGTAACGTTTGCATGGGCATTTGCAAACAGTGTAGATCCAGATCAGAGGGCTCATAACGGATCCCTCTGATCAAGATCTGCACTGTTTGTCATTCAGAGTTCTCCAGCAAGTTAAAGCATTTCATACTGACTGGGCGCTATAGCTAAACGCTGATGGGCTATTCCACCTTGATCATACAGGGTGGTAAGGGTCAAGGAATGCTATGCACAGATAATATGACCGTTTATTTTCTGTTGGGTAGGAAGGGAGGGAAGCGTTACGAGGAACCCTACAATATTCTCTAGAGTTATCGATACTGTTATGTTTATTTAACAAATTAAGCACCTTGGAATATCGCCAGTTGTAGTTATAAACTAGTTACAGTAAAAACTCGATTATCCGAACACTAAAATACGTATTATTATCGATCTTTAAGACAGGTGGCAGCTTAATGCATGGTGAAAGTCATGCTCCTCTAGGAGCTTTCTGCATGACTTTCATCATGCATTAAGCAGCCACCTGCCTAAAAGGGTCTAAATTCGTTTATAACGAAAATTCGAATAATCGAGGTTTTACTGTATGTATTGCTTGTTAAAACGCAGTCAAATACAGTTGAAGTTCGATGTCTCAAACTTCAATGGACTATACAAATTAGTTCGAGATAACAGAAGTTCGGGTTATCCGCTGTCTAATCTGAACAATTTCTCGGGTTCACAGCTTAATGCAGGTCTAAAGTAATGCTGAAATGTTGTCACATGTGTTTTTAGATAGCTGTAGCAATACATTTAAGAGCAATTCTGTATTGTAAGTTTTGAAATGATTGAACTTTTTGTTCGAGTTATTTCGACGTTCGAGTTATCCGAGTTCGAGATATCAATTCATAATTGCATTTAACGTTTTTTGTCATGGTAAGATGTCGAAACACTCGACATCGTTCTCAGGCTTTTGATTGGTCAGATTTGACCAATCAAAAGCTTGAGAACGATCTCAGACTCAACTAAAAGCTTTATAAGCATGGACCCTGAAGCCAAACTGTTTACCGCCGTGGAGTTAGAATACTATTACAAACCCATTCGTTTACAGAAGGCTATTTAATTTATATACATAAGTAAGTTTTTCCTGAAAGTAAACCTTATACATGTATTGTCACAGATTCTAACACAATACGTCTGTGTAACTTATTGCTTGGTCTGGTAGAATATCTTCTGATCGGGGAATCGCGGTAATGGGTCTTTGTCTACAGAATAACCTGTCTTAAGCGACCATCAAAAAGAGGTCTAATTATGGGAATGTAAGGTAGGTGATAGCTTAATACAGGAACTGAATTCGGCATTGATTTTGCCTGGCATTATGCAACCACCTGCTTTTAAAAACTTTTATGTTCAATAAAGGAATGGCCCCTGTATTCTGGTAAGTGGAACAATTAGCACAGGAGATGTGTTGATCGTGAAATGATGAATATTAAGTTTTATATAAACAGGTGATTGGTATACAGTATACCTATCTACTCTTATTAACATTCGCCTATTTACATTTTTAAAACCCCTCTAAACATTCCACCCAACACAAGAGAGTCTCATTCTAGGCCCTTATTAACTCATTCCCTCCTAGACTATTTCTAGAGCCAACATATTTGAATTAATCTAAAAGGAGCATTGACTATAGAAAAGGAGAACATTAAATTGAAACTATTGTCACAGATTTATTAAATACAGGAGAGTTTGCACATCTGACAGCTGATAACTGTGATATCTCCATGGACAGTTTTATGCCGGTATCAGACCACCCACATGACCCTCCCTTTTTAACATATCTCAGTCAGTTCATTTTCTTCTAGTAGTGTCTCAACTGAAGCTGAGGACCATCTACAGCAACTAAGAACCTTACGCCAAGGTATCAGAAAAAGTCCCATTATAGCTAACTTAAATATTAACCCTTCGCTTGCTATTCACGTCAATATACTTACTTGTAAATAGTGAAGACCCAGATGAGACAGCTCCTGCAGGAGCTGTCTCATCAGGGTCTGCACTATTTACAAGTTGATTGTGCAACCAGTGCACTCCACAGCAGGGATTGCACAGTGAAATACTTGTAAACAGTGCATATATGTGTAATTACACAACAGGGCATGGGTAAAGAAGGAGAAATGCGTTTTCAAATTCAGCAAGGGAATGGTTAACAGTTTGAAAAGTAAATTCTCGGAAATACAGGAAGTCCTATGTGACAAACTTGAAGACATACTTATCTTAGCTGAAACAAAACTTGATGATTCTTTAATAATAACATTTTAACTGCCATGGCTACACAATGGAAAGGAAAGATAGAAACAGATATGGCGGAGGAATCCTTGTATACTTAATGGATGATCTTTGCCTGTAGCAAAAGACATGAGTTTGAATGTCCCACTGTTGAATCTATGTGCTTTGAGCTGATAATGAACCAACGGAAGTGGGGTATACTGGCACTTTATAAGCCACCAGCTACTAAAGACTCTGTATTTGTTGATGATGTTTCTTTTTCACTAGATAGGATGTTTATGAAAAACGAGAATATTATAGCAATTGGTGATTTAAACTTTGACCGTAGCAAACCAGATAAGTGGAAACCACTTGATCATGTTAGTGATGCTTTTAATCTTGTTAATATTGTTAAGAGTCCAACATGTCACGTTAAAAATTATGATCCTTCATGCCTTGATGTAATTCTTACAAATAATAAGTATCTATTGTGTAATACTTCAAACTTTGACATTGGTCTCAGTGACTGTCACAATCTGGTTGCCACAATGCTTAGAGAACAGTGTAAACAAATATAACCGAAATATGTTAGTTTTAGATTATGTAATTTTTTAACACAGATCATTTGAATAGGGAATCGGAAAATGTCCCATTTCATGTAGCTCATGTCTTTGATGATATAGATAATACTTATTGGGCTACTGAAGTTTTACGTAAAGAAATAAATAATGAAAAAGCCCCTTATAAACAGAGAAAAGTCAAGAAAAACTCTCCTCCTTTTATAAATGAGAAACTAAGGAAGGCTATCTATAAGAAAAAGACTCTAAGAAATAAATATTTTAGACACATGTCTGATCGAAATTGGGATGAATATAGAAAACAGAGAAATTTTGTTGTCAAATTTAAAAGCCAATCAATGAAAGTATATTTTAAGGAGAGATGTGAAGGGGGTCCAAGTGAAAAACAATTTTGGCAAACTATCAAACCATTTCTGTCCAGTAAAACTGTCTTAAATTCCGGGTGTAAGATAGCCTTAAATGAAAATGAGTGTTTAGTTTGAGATGAAAAAGAAGTGTGTGACAGACTGAATGATTTTTATGTAAATAGTGCAAGTAATATTGGGATAAATAACTCAGTACAGATAAATGACCAACATCTAAAGTAGTTTGGCGATAAAAAGGAACATTCAAGGCAATAGTATTGTTTATTTCAAACATGTAAATACATCTTATGTACATAATCTGTTAAGATCAATTGATCCGAAAAAGCAACTGGAGTAGATAATCTACCACCAAGAGTATTACGGACAGGTGCAGAATCTCTGGCAGGACCTCTCACACGTATAATAAATGTTTGTTTTGATAAATCTATGTTTCCAGACACTCTCAGATCACACCTGTTTATAAGAAAGATGACCCCTTCCTTAAAAATAGCTATCGTCCTCTCAGTAATATCCCAATCATATCTAAAGTGTTTGAACAATCTATATCGGACCAACTCTCATATTACTTTGAAAGTGGACTTTTTGACAAGTGTTTATCAGCCTTTAGAACCACATATCGAGGGTTTGGTGCTAAACTATTATAACTCCTTCACATTGTGAAGGAGTTACAATAGTTTAGCACCAAGCCCTCGATATATTTGCCAATCTACCTTACTTAGGCTGCTTGAAGACTGGAAAGCTGCTTTAGACTGAAGCATGAACCATACTAATGGATCTGTCTAAGGCCTTTGATTGCCTTCCGCATAAATTGATTGTTCAAACACTTATAGCATATGGACTCTCAGAATCAGCAGCATTGCTTTTAGAGGATTATTTGTCGGGCAGAAAGCAGTGTGTCACACTAGATGAATGTCATAGCAAGTGGTCAGATATTTCGAAAGGCGTGCCACAGGGATCATCTATTCTTAGGCCGCTAATTTTTAACATCTTCATAAATTATATTTTTTCTTCACTGGCAAAACTACTATATATCTATGCAGATGACAACCCTCTCACATGTTGGGATAAGGATATACAAAATCTGAAGAAAGTACTTGAAAGAGAAAGCTCAAATATAATCAGCTGATTTGACATAAACTGCATGCACGCTAACCCAGACAAGTTCCTTTCTAGATGTATAGGTAAATCAACAACAGATTGCATCAAGTCATTCAATATAAATAAAACAGATACAATCTGTAAAGCAAATGTAACATTCTAAGGTATTGAAATAGATTCTTTGTTAAATTTTGATTGCCATGTCTCAAATGTATGCAAGAAAGCTGCAAGACAAAGTCAATGTACTTGCTAGACTCTACAAATATCTGGACCAGGATACTAAACCTCTGATATATAAATGTTTCGTACGCTCAAATTTCAATTATTGTCATATTGTATGGCATTTCTGCAGTAAATCAAATACTAAAACACTGGAGAAACTGCAATATACGGCACTTAGATTTCTTTTTGATGACTTTGACTGCAATTGTTGGAAAGGCTGGCATGCCAACACTTCATGTCAACCGTTTAAGACTGATTACAACAGAGGTATTTTAAATCTTCATTACATCTCTCCTGTATACATACAATCATTAATATCTGTACGTTCAAATCACTATTCTTACAGATGTAGCAATATCCTTGACGTGCCGAGATTCAGTACTGTCAAATATGGTAAGAAACGTTTTAGATATGAGGCCATCCAGGTCTGGAACAGCTTACCAAATGAGTATGGCGAGTTCAAGAGGCTGATCCGGACCTGGAGTGGCACTCATTGCAAATGTTCTATGCGTATTTTTATATTGTTGCAGTATTTTTATATTATTTTATTTTATACACTTGTATAACTGTTTAAACTTTTGACCTATATAAAAGTTCTTCCTGATATGTGTATGGTCCGATACTTCTGTACAACTTAATTGTTTGACATGCTAGACAGTGCAGACCACTCAAGAGTCATCTAATGCGGTCTGTATTGCAACATATATTTAATAACATATGAGCTTGATCAGGTAGACTTGTGCTAGATAAGTTCTAAATGCTTGCAGTTGCTTTTCTGTTATTTGTGTAATTGTAGCATGACTTTTCTGTACCCCTTTGACTTTTTTCTATGCATGATATGAGCTTAAACCAGTGCTAGGAAAGTATTCTGGTGTAAAACTAATATTTTGCTTGCCTGAGTTTTTTCTGCCTGTAAATTTAAGCTCACCAGAGCACAAAGTGCTCAATGTGAGTTTTTGTGATCGCCTGATGTCCGTCGTCCGTCGGCGTGGGTCGTACGTCGCCAATAATTTGAACCTTTAAAACTCTTCTCCTATGGATCTGCAGGGCTCTCAGCGTTCATCTTTGGCACATAGCGTCATCTTTAGGCCCTCTACAAAGAGTATATTAATTATACCCGGGGGTCAAATTTGACCCTGCACCAAAGGGTGCCTTTTTCATGTAGAAACATAGTAGTGAAAGCTTTGAAAATCCTCTATGAATTTGAGATGTTCTCAGCATTCATATTTGGCACATAGCATCATGTTTTTCAGGTCCTCTACAAATGTCTTTTTTATAAATTATGCCCCTAGGGTGAAAATTGGACCCGCCCCAGTGGTGGCCAGTTTTCAGTAGAGAGATATAGTGATAACTTTGAAAATCTTCTCCTTTGGAACTGGAAAGTTGTCAACTTTTAATCTTGACGTAGTGATGCTTTGGAGAAAGGAGTCTGAGATACAAAGACACTATGGATTTTATGAAGAGACGAAGAGTTACGATTAATCCTTATACGCCTAAATACGCCTTTCTATGCCATTGCAGACAGAGTAGACCCAGCTCATTACGTCTACTATAGGAGCCGTCTGATCAGGGTGTGCTTTCTTTGTTTTGCTTAATATATGATACAATATAGATATGATTATTATGATTATGATCATGGGTCCATGTGCTGATTTAAGAAAACTATTCTACTTAATTTTCATGACATCATGGTTTCGGGCATGCATATTCATGGATAAAAGGGTTAACAACGAGGTTATCCCCACTCCCCCAGGAGTGGATTGTTTTCAATAGAAACATATTGTGAAATTTTCTCTAAAAAATTGTATGGATTATGGCCCTAGTGCAGAATGAGGCCTGCCTAAGTGGTGGCCATTTCTCTATAGAAACATTGAGAAAATTTACAAATCATCTCCTCTGTTTGTCTGGTGAGATATATTAGGGCTATCATGGCCCTCTGATTTGGTTTATTTGTCAGTTTTATTAGTCTTTTTATGTTTACAAGAGTGGTTGATCTTTTATCACATTTGTTTATAATACTTAGCCTTTAATTTCATACTAACCCACTGGCCTTATGCTCAGCATGTGATATTTCAGTCGGAGACTTAGGGCAGGGCTAGAGGGTATGTACTGTGGACTTCGTGTATGTCTACAAGCTTCTAACGTGATTGTAGTTTGTTAAGTCAAGGGAATTAACTCATACATTAATAAGTTTGGACCTTGTATGAGTTACTTCCTTTTTACAGTCATAATGTCAAATGAACACCACTGACATTCTAATTTGTTGTTTTTTCATTGCAAATTGCATGCAAGTGTTCTGTGATAAGATGGCATTGTTCCGAAATTTAATTATTTTTTTTTTTTGCTATTTATTATTATTATTATTATTATTATTATACCACATTGATATAGCGCTCTTTTCACACAGGACATGTGCGTTCAAAAGCTCTTCACATGGAATAAGTCACTAATCGGAACGAACCGCATGGTTATCTATTCAGGCAATGAAAGATATACAATATATATACAATATAATTATCCGAAATCACTCGCCGGAAGGAACAAAATTATTGTATATCCGGTTAATGAAAGATAAGCAAAAGCTTTACAATAGACATGAAATCACTAACCGGAAGAAACTGCATCATTGTCCATCGGGTCCATGAAAGATATAAAACAGTAAATATGAAATCACTAACCGGAAGGAACCGCAATAATTGTACAATTGTACAATAAAATTAGATTGGTAAAATTTGTGTTTATTCCCCTTGAGCCTCCGGTTGACGCATGCGCATGGGCGATAGACACAGTAAAGGTTTTACAACATTCATCCCCTCTTTAATTAGGAGGAGGATATGGGTGAATGAAATAACCCAGTTCCCCGATAAGCCAAAACGGTTAACTTCAATGGAATCCCTGAATTCATGGCCGGGTCGCAATGCGAACAAGATGCCCGAGATAACAATAATGGGGATGCTCTGTTAGACAACAGAACTCCTTTGGCATCGGATAGGGCAACCCTGCGGACAACACACCCGTACGAACATAGCAAGGGGTTTCCTATGAGAAAACAATTAATAAGCCCACTGACTAGAACCCCCGCCCCCACCCCCTTCACCTCAAAATAATTGGCCATGGGCGGCCAATTAAGTCAACCCAACTACCACTTGAGCCATTATATGCACTAAATAGAGAAAGTATGATTACGGAACGTTGCATACAGTAACCCAACTGAACGAACACCCTACAGTGACCATATGAGTTCAATGCAAACAATGGCAATATCTGAAAACGATAAAGCCTCATCACAATCCAAAGTTGGTCGGAAAGACCACTCACAACCAGAGAATTGGGATCAATGTCCCACTCTAACATGAACACAGGTTCGCCTCAATAGGGAATGGAAGTCTCCCTGTTTTGAACATGTGACATGTTAATCTCACGAATTGCAAGACCCAACCATGGATTGGATTGAATCAAGTACAATTACCACAACAATAATCAGCAATACAGTGCCGTCACCTGCAACTGGTACTGAAGACGTGGCTTAGATATACAGTAGATATGAAACCACTAACCGGGAGGAACCGCACACTTGTCTATCTTGTAAATGAAAGATATGCAACATATCGTTTCCTAAACTGTCCTAGTAACAAATATTGAAAACATGCGTTTTCAGACACCTTTTGAAACATGCCAGTGACCTTGCAAGTCTAATGCCTGACGGTAGAGCATTCCAAAGTTTCGGAGCTGCATGCGTGAAACTTCTCTCACCGTATGTCGACCTTTTGGCACAACCAATGACAATGACATACATGCTGACCATTAACTCTCTGCGCGGCCTGTACACGTCAAGCATGTTGACAATGTACTAGGGAGATTCACTGTGCATGGTTTTATACGTAAGTGTCAGAATTTTGAATTCAATCCGATGTTGAACCGGAAGCCAGTGCAGTTCCTTCAAAACGGGCGTAATATGATTATATCAAGGAGTTCTGGTTATGATGCGGGCTGCTGTGTTTTGCACCCTTTGAAATTTCCGCAGTGAGTTGTTCGAAATTCCATGCAGCAGTGAATTGCAGTAAGCTATTTTTGATGTAACAAGAGAGTTCACAAATGTCTTGGTAGCATCAGGTGGCCTATATGGCATATTTGCTTGAGCTGTGCATGACTAGACATACACACTGAATTGACATGTGATGTCATATCCATTTGTGAATCGAGCCATGCACCGCGATTCTTTATACACAAAGATGGTCTGATTTAAGATGGTCCTACCTGCACATTAACCTCCGCAGGTACTTCTGTGTTTTTGTATGAAACCGGGTGACCTGAGTATTGAGCTTCAGCATTGGCATTTGCTGGTACATCCACATTCTTTGGGACAGTTCTCAACTCGCGAAAAGCTTCTTGTTGGCAGGAAATGCCCTTGGGTATACTGCATCAGGTATACTTGGGTATAACTGTGAGTCGTCGACATAGAAAAGGTGGTTAAGTTAAGTCCATGCTTTCTGCAGATTCAGTCGACAGGTTTTGTGTACATGATGTAGCGCTTTGGTCCTAGGACGGATCCCTGTGGCACGCTATATTTGATTGTAACTTGGGTGGACAGTTCACCCAATTCAGGTAGGAGGTTATCCATTCAAGGGGTTTTCCAATGATTCTGAAGTCTTTTTTCATGCGTTTTAGCAGAGTTTCGTGATCGATAGTGTCAACTGCAGCCGATAAGTCAAGCAAGACCAGAACTGTTATTTCGTTTTTATCTAGGGATTGAAGGATGTCGTTTTGAACTTTTAGAAGAGCAGTCTCTGTTGAATGATGCTTTCGGTATGCCGACAGATGGTGCTCATGTTGTCCGTTTGAGATCAAGTGGGACTCAGTGCGTTTGTCGACCACTTTTTCTAACACTTTGGAGAAAAATGGCAAATTCGATACAGGCATAAAATTCTTAAATTCATTTGAATCGAGATTCGGTTTCTTTAAAAGACATGTGACACATTGAAACCTTTTGGAACATATGCAGTGTCTAAAGAGGAGTTTACATTTTTTGTCAGAATCGGCAGAAGTTCGTCAACGCATGACTTTAACAGCCATGTAGGTATTGGATCCAGTTCAAAACTTCACAGGACTTGCAAGGGGATGCCTTAATGATCTGTTCTACTTCTTCTTCTGTAGCTGTAACAAAACTATCGAAAGCGTTCGTTGCACGCTGCATTTCCGTGATAACTGGCGCACTGGATACATTGCCTGATGCAGTATCTGCACGTATTGTGCCCACTTTGTCAATATAAAAGTCACTGAAGTCTTGTGCAAGTTGTCTTGAGGACGAAGTCTAAGGTAATGTGATGTCACTAGTTGTACCTAGCAGGTGCTTAGTCACTTTGAAACGACTCGTTGAGTCTGCCTGGCAAGATTCTACTTTCTCTGAGTAGAAATCAACATTTGACTGTGTCAGTATAGCTGATGGTCTATTGTGAGTTTGAAATGTTTCCAATTTCTTTCCAACTTGCGCCGTACATGTTTAGCATCGTGCAGTTCCTGGGTATACCAAGGACATGACGGTCGGTCTGAGTGTTATGGTTTTAGTACCCATTCTTGCATTAACCGTACTGTTGTAGTCGCGCTAGACCATGTATTAACAAGGTGATTCTCGTGCTCACGCGCTGCTGTTGACCGATTTTAATTATACCTATTCGGGGCCTAAGGTAAACAATGGACGCGAATACTATAGCATTTTGGCCTAAGCTGTGAACGGTGCGAGTATTTCAGGGGCACCGACAATGAACTGTATTGAATGAAATTCAGTCTCATGCATGCATATTTAATAAGAATTATGGCATCATGCATATTTACCCTTTCGCTGCCAAATTCTGTCGTCTGCTAATTTTGTCGTCTGCTACAAATTTTCATTTTTTTTTATTTTCTTCATTTCTTTTGTTTCAAAAACATAGTAACAGTAACAAACAGTTTGGATCCTGATCAGACGGCGAGTTACTCGGCATCTCATCTGGATCCAAACTGTTTGCATAGGTAATCACAGATCCGGCATTGACAGCGAAAGGGTTGATTAGCTTATTCTTTATATAATGGCATTATCAACAAGAGAATATTTTACAATCAATATGGGACAGCAATGTAGAAACAGCCCTATAATATTTTATAAACAAAAAGAGCAAGACTCTGATCAGACGATTCCTAATTGGGCGTTCTGATATAGGTCTACTCTGTTTGCAAATGCGTGAAAAAGTGTTTCTAAAAAGAAAAGTGTTAACCGTACTTCTGAGCCTCGTTTTCTAAGTACATTCGACAAATACGCATCATGAATGAATATAAGTTTCGTTTGAAGCGGTGTTTCAACAAATATCAGATATTTGAATAATAATTTGCGGTTCAATAGTGTGAAGCGCCTAATCATATTGGTGATACAGGAACTGTCTGCTTTGGGTCTGTTTTATTTGCTTAGGCGCATATTAACCGCTTTCTCCATGAATACGCATTTCTACACCTTTGTAAACAGAGTAGACCCATATCAGACGGCTCCTGTAGGGGCCGTCTGATGTGGAGCTGCTCTGTTTGCTTATGATACAATATAACTATGATTCTACAGTTCTTGCAACTGTCAAAAACTCTTGTGTCCATGTGCGATTATAACAGTAATGCTATACTATGTATACCATTTAAGATCCATGATGTCATCTTTCTTACAACATGTTTATGGAGTAAAGTGTTAAGGGACAATGGACTCGAATGCTCATACGTTTCGCAATCTACAGGCAATCTATAGGAGCTTTCTGCATTACTTTTGTCCTGCATTAAACAACCACCTGTTTTAAGACTTCTATGTTTGGTAAATGAATTACCACTTAAGACAGATTCTATTGAATAAACATTCATGTACATCAAACATGCACATGTGTGCCCACTTTCGTACTTGCCAACATCAATATTTACAGCAAACCTTGACCTAGAGGAGTCCTCTGATCAGGGTATGAACGTTTTTGTTATTCAAAATCCTCTAGCATATTTGTCTACCATACTGAACAGACTGTATACTTAAACAGTGCTAGGCCATTCAACTTTGAATATACAGCATTCAAGTAGTTTAACCATTTCACCGCCAATTACGCATAAATGCACCACAACAAATAGTGCAGTCCCAGATCAGACGCCGCCTTTTCAAGGCGGTATCTGATCAGGGACTTCACTATTTGTCTCAAACTCAATTTCTATATCTGTGCTTTATTCCTTTAATATTTGAATTTATTTATCTCATTACCTTAATTTAGCGAATGATTTAACAAAACTGGTGATAAATTTGGCGCCGAAAGGTTTAACAATGCGCATTATTAATTCCGTATCAAACCAGTGCAGGAAAGTAGAAATGCAAAGCGTTCTTACGAAGAATTTTGCATTAATAATGTCTTACAATAAGTTACAACCTCTCTTAATTCGTTGTTTTCGTGAGTGACCGTGTCAGAATGGTTTTCATGTTAACACTATCAAATTCTTTAACAACACAACAATCATTAAACCACATTAATTTTAATATCATATATGTAATTGTGTTAGAAATAATTTGTCACAACACGTGTATTTCACACTACAGTCAAACTCACCTAAACCGCACGTTCAATTAGGGGATAACCGTTGCGTATTTGAAGATTTGCAGCAGTATATCGGTGGTTTATATGTCGCAAATTTAGTTTTACATGCGACGCGTTAGCGCAGCATGTAAAACGATTATTTGCGACATATACACCACCGATATACTGCTGCAAATCTTCAAATACGCAACGGTTATCCCTATTCTAATGAAACCATAGATCCAGATGGTAAAAAACAAACAATACTTTAAGTCCTTTGATATTTTCTCTATGTCGTCATAGCATGACGTCATGAAACACCGCATATCTCCGCATTACGCATATAGAAAATAGTTCTCCCGGAACCTAGCAATTATGCTTATATTTAATATACCAAGAACTGGTGTTTTCACTTGATACTTTGATTTTCACAAATGAAAACCGTTAAGTCATAGTCCGTTGAATTTCTGACGGTAGGTCCCTTTCAAAACTACGAAAGATGAATCAAATTTGACCTCGACATTGCTCGAAATTCCACAATAATTGTGCACATTGACAACGGAATTATTTATTTTTAAATTGTTTGCAATGTGGAACTGGTTGCATATTCAAGATACTTTGGCTGATTGGTGTATTTGATGAGAATGATGATAGGCCAAGTGGACGTGCAAATGGAAATTATCAGGAGCGACACTATACAGGCATGTTTGGAATTTGCAAAGAGCCCTCGAGTGGTCTAGAGTGGGTGGGGCGAATTCTCATTATGGGACTGTCCTTGAAGAATTGAAGAATACTGCCGCTTCTGATTGTCGGACGAGTCGGCATTATAGCTTCGGACACTGGCTTCATTCTGATGACCGGACTTATTCATTATTTCCCTGGTTTTGACACCAGCATAGGCCAACAGCTAGTGCATGATTGCGGTCTCTCGGACACAGTGACTTGTGTTTTAAAACTTTTGACGAAACAAGCCTCAACAGAAATTGTTTTCATCATTTCGTTCAGCACACGCTCACCAACAGGCCTGGATGTGTATATGATTCTTCATAATCGACTGAACGTTTGGGTTACTGAATGAAATGGTTCGATCACGGGAGCAGTTTTATCAGGTATGTTTTCAGAGATTTACATGACATGTTTCATGCATGACTCATAAATTGTACTTTTGTCAGAGATCTTAGGTTTTCTATTATATGTATACCACGAAGAGCGAAATTCAAGGTTATGTCAAACCACTTTTCTTTGGAAAGATTTGTGATTTATGACAGAGAGGAAACCTGAGTTTTTTAGTGTTTTCAGATCATTGTCTGTGATCGGTTGGTAATGTTTAAGTGTTGTCAGGTCCTTCTTAAATAGTTTCAGCATGGATATAAAGCTCACAGCTACATGGTTATATACCTTAAATCTTATATTTACAGGGTACAAGTGCCACAAACACCTCAAAACAGAATAGAGGAAGAGAAACGTTTGTTCAATGACAGTGAATTAGATCAACATGTGAAATAAATGGACTCAGGATCAACTTGTGGGAATTTGCGATAGATATTTGAATAGAATCGCCAGACTCACATTGACTACAACCATAAAATGTGTTGAAAAAAACAACAAGCAAAATGAAAACATTTGACATTTCATTCATCCAGTGTCTTCGTTCATTCAGACCCATTCATTCAATTTTACTATTAATGCGCGTATGAATATTTCGTAGTAAATTTTCTAGTGATTCGGTTTCCGACAGTATATTCATTTTTCCGACAGTATATCGGTGGTTTATATGCTTCAAATTTTGTCACGTGGACCAATCAGAATGCGTGTTACAAAAATGTTGCATTAGAATTGACCCTTCTCTTGCTATTCACGTCAATATACCTACCTGTAAATAGTGAAGACCCAAATGAGACAGCTCATGCAGGAGCTGTCTCATCAGGGTCTGCACTATTTACAAGTTGATTGTGCAACCAGTGCACTCCACAGCAGTGATTGCACAGCGAAATACTTGTACACAGTGAAGATATATGTAATTAAACAACAGGGCATGGGTAAAGAAGGAGAAATGTATTTTAAAATCCAGCAAGCGAAGGGTTAAGTATAATTATCGGTCTTGGGGACAGGTGTATGCTTAATGTAGGATGAAAGCCATGCCGAAAGCTCCTAGGAGCTTTCTGAACGACTTTCACTCTGCATTAAGCAACAACCTGCCTATAAATATCTAACTTATTGCCCACTACAATTACGGTTCAGAGGGGTTTTACTGTATATCTATCGTTACGAGTAGACCCTTTTGGAGGTGACTGATCTTGGTCTACAATGATAGCAAAGGTAAAAACAGTTTGCTATAGTGGGTAGAACGGATAGATGTTGCTAGCTGAATTTTACAATGACATGTGTTAATTTTGCTTGCTCTTTCCCTGTTCAATATCCATGTAAGAAATACAGACGTCATGAATACTATTAGAGTGATTTTTTTCCAAGAAATTGCTTTGCTTCTACAAAATATGTAGAATCAGATCTATATCATGGCAAAAGAAAACAGAACAGACCGCTCCTACAGGAGCCGTGTGATCTGGGTCTACTCTGATTGCAAATATGTGAAAAGGCGTTTAGATGAGTGAAAGGGTAAACTCTTTGACGTCTGCAGATTTTGGCGTATTCTGCAATTTTCGTTTGTTATATCGAGGGCTTGGTGCAAAACTATTCTAACTCCTTCACTTTGTGAAGGAGTTAGAATAGTTTTGCACCAAGCCCTCGATATGTTCTCCCCTTTTCTGTCAAAAACATTACAACAGTAACAAACAGTTTGGATCCCGATGAGACGCCGAATTAATCAGTGTCTGATCTGGATCCGAACTGTTTCTGTAGGTAATCACGGAAGCGACACTGGCAGCGAAAAGGTTTAGTTGAATTTTCAAGTATTTGCTATAGCAGAAAAGTAGAATGAACGTAGCGTCAAAACTACTTCGCAATTCCCGCATCAGTAGCATTATTTCCGTTAATATTGGGACGGGTTCATGACATGAACACATCGGTTGTCTTTTCAGATCGTGTACAAAATGACAAAAATAGTTTTTTACATGTTTCTCTGAAATGAGAACCATAAATACAGTATATCACAGGGTTAGTGGCACAGTTTAGAAAGTACGAACGTAAAAAGAACTTGTAAGCTGATCGATCAGTGCCCGACATGTTTTGTTCAAATGTGTCGTTAATTTCTCTGATAAGCACCAACAAAAGATGGGGTAAGTAGCTCACAATAAACGTCACGGATATGATCAGCATAAGTACGTTTGTTTTACGAACGTTAGAAGACTGGTGGGAGTCGTTTGCACTGAAATTGTTGCTAGTTCTACCACGTATGCAATGGGACGTCACTGATCCCATGCTATATGCATTATTACAATGTGTAGTGGACGACGACACGCCATTGGTCATGTGGTGACTCGTTTTACAGTTTTCATTCGTCACGTGGTTGGAAAGAGGCGTTTCGTCACTTACTGTAGCTTCATGGATGTCGTTGAACTTTGGAGAATCATTGGCGACTTCTCTGTCAATACTGTGTTGTTTGCCAAGATGTATAGACTCTCTGGTTGCTAGTTCTGGCACCGTTAACACTATGTCTTGTTCTCTATTACTATTTGCGTTAAAGTCAATATTTACATCAGAGTGGCACACTGTTGAAACGGATAATCGTGTGAGACGTCTCTTGGTTGTCGATCTAAAACCCTTTGGCATACGTTTAGCGTGTTTATGAAGAGCGAAACCAATGCAGCAGTACATAATACTGATAAACACCATACCCAAAGCGAACATTCCTGCCAAAACTATGTTGTTGATTAGAGGCATTACTGAGTATTTCATATCTTCTCCGATTGAACAGTCTGTTCCCGTTATATTGAATGGACGAATAGAAATATATCTTTGACTGTAAATGAATAGCGCGGGACAGGATACCAAAATAGCAGTGATGATGCAACCAGCGCATAAAATCTTGGCATATTTTCTCGCAATCTGCCAACCAAAAGGTTTACACATTCGTCTATACCTGTCTGTTGCGATGACCATCAGTATGGCAGCGGATGACAGAGTACTGATTGTGTTTCCAAACCTAGAGGCTTTACATAACCAGGGATATCTGAAGTTATACTGCATTGTCATGATCGCTATTTCCAGTGGTAATAGCCCACAACATGTAAACAGATCAATGACACTGAGACACAAAATGTAGTACTTTGTATTGGAAGGTCCATATTTGGTCGTGTAGACGTACAGAACCACGAGATTTCCAAACGCCCCTGTGATTATTAATAACACAAGGTATGTAATAGTTGGAATGACTCGGGCAACCTCGTCACTGTTAAGTTCCTCAATATCAGGAAGTTGGTCTGTGTTGTTCATGTCATCAGCTCGTTCATCTACTGGCGAATGAGAAAAAGTAGTGAGATTCGTTTGGCTTCATCTTTATCCTGAAATTAGAATTCATGGATTTTAGATACATACATTTTACACAGCTCCCAGTGAGAAAAGTTAATTGTTTTGGCGCCAAATAATTTTGTCTGCAGACAATGTCGTCTGTTTTAAGTTTAATAGCACTTGGGCATTCCTTCAAATTATTTTCTAAACCATAAATGGTGTATCAAACAGCTGCCATTCTGATTAGACAACTGGGGTTACTCGATGTCTCATTTGGATCTAAACTATCTTCAAAGGTAAGCATGGGTTAGTCCACTGCAGCAACACAGGCGAGTATCTTACCGGTGACCTGGCAGCTAAATAGTTAAAACAGGACTGTGAACTGATCGTGTTATATCTGTATAAACAAAACCTTGTTGGGAAGTTCAGAATGCGCCTATAGCTACATTTTATCTTCGGCTGCCAAACGCAGATCCACTACCAAGTTGGTGACAATATTTAAGTGAGGAAGAAAATAAATATTTAGAAGTATTTAGAGGTATTAGTGGACGTTTAGGAACATGTGTGACAACGTTTGAAGATAACTTTTGTACACCGTCGAGACAACGTAGTTATATTTACAATGTATAACGACTACAGGACGTTGTAATCAAGCCTGTTTTGCAACGTTGGTGTACAGATGTTGCCATGTCCTTGGCATTACATCCTCTATGATCCCTCTGATCTGGGTATACACTGTTTGTAAATGTTTGCCAGTGCATGTGTTTCCCGCATTCAAATGGATTATTATTTAATATAATTGACCTTCAATGTCTCGAACTTCAAGGGACCATACAAATTAGTTCGAGATAACAAAAGTCATCCGATTTCTGATCTTGAAAATTTCTTAAGTTCACAGCTTAATGCAGGTCTAAAGTAATGCTGTAAGCTCCTGTAGGAGCTTTCAGCATTACTTCAGACCTGTATTAAGCTGTCACTTGTGTTTCTAGATATGCGCAGTTATATACTTTAGAACAATTCTGTATTTATAATATTTGAAAGACTGAACTTTTAGTTCGAGTTATCTCGAAGTTCGAGTTATCCGAGTTCGAGATATCGAAGTTCAACTGTATTTGAATACATATCAGACTCAAACTACCTAAACGAGTTTTCTGTCATTCGGTCAATGGCATTTCGTCGACTAACTTGAATTTGGAATTCCATACTGGACTGTCCAATAAATGTTCAGTTATTGAGTCCATTCTGTATGCAATACTACAGTGATTTTAATGACAAACAGTGTAGACCCTTATCTACTGTTAACAAATGTCAATAAACTATTTACTCGCATGCAAAAATGTGAAGAATGCAAAATATCAACACAACAAGAGGGCCATAATGACCCTGTATCGCTCACCTGTAAATGTCTACCAAATGATGCTATGCTCTAAGCTTTTCGGTTTCGAACAAGAACATGATTTTTAAAGTTTTTACAATATAATCCAATGTAAAACATGTGATCCCCACGGTTTGGCGGTGTTTGACACTAGAGGCACAACTTGGACAATCTTAGTAAATGTTCACCAGATGATGCTACGTACCAAATATCACAGCTCTAAGCTTTTCAGTTTCGCACAAGAAGAGTTTAAAGGTTTTACTAAATATTCCTATGTAAAACTTGTGATCCCCGGAGTTGGGCCAATTTTGACCCCAGGGGCGAAATATGAACAATCTATGTAGAGGTCTACTAGATCATTTTACATACTAAATTTGGTAGCCCAAGACCTTACAGTTTTGACAAGAATATTTGTTAAGTTTTCCGCAAAATTTGTGACCCCCGGAACAGAACCAATTTTGACCATTGGGGCTTAATTTGAAAATTCTTGGTAAATGTCTATTATATGCTCCATACCAACTATCACAGCTCTGAACATTTCAGTTTCGGACAAGAGGTGTTTACCATATAATCCAATATAAGATTTATAACCCTTGGGATGGGGCCAATTTTGACCACAGGGCAAAAAGTTGAAAAATCTGTGTAGAGGTGGACTAAATAATTCTACATACCAAATTCGGTAGCCCTAGGCCTTACAGTTTCTGACAAGAAGATTCTTAAAGTTTTTATTTCTTTTTTGACATTGGTTGCCATAGCATGTTCTGCATGAAATCAAACTTTGTGAACAACCCAAGGTTGACCCAATGAACATTCCTGCCAAGCTTGGTAAACATCCAGCAAGTAGTTTAGGATGATATGTCATTTTAAGAAAAACGTTGACGACAGAAGACGCACGACAGACGATGCACGGCGATGGACACAGGGCTTTCACAATAGCTCACCTTGGCACCGCGTGTCAGGTGAGCTAAAACGATAGTTTGATCAGATGTCAGTTGTAAGGCAGGATATGATACTGTCAGTGGGATACGCCTTACCTCATAATACAACATGTATGCAGTAGAACCTGTCTAAGCGACCATCAACACGAGGTCTAATTATTGGGCTCTGAGGCAGGTGGTAGCTTAATGCAGGGAAAATGTAATGCAGAAACCTCCTGTAGACACTTCCTGCATTACGTTTGCCCTGCATGAGGCAACCACTTGTTTTTAACACACTGCATGTTCAATAAATGAATGACCGCTTAGGATAGGTTCTACTGTAATATGGTTATATATACATTTGTACGTGATTAACCCTTTCGGCGCCAAATTTCTAATTGTCGTCTGCAATCCAATTTGTTTTAAATAATTCGGTAAAATATGGAAGTAAGATATATAAATAAATACAAGTTTCAAAGAATAAAGCACAGATATAGAAATAGAGTTTGAGACAAATAGTGAAGTCCCTGATCAGACGCCGCCTTGCAAAGGCGGTGTCTGATCTGGGGCTGCACTATTTGTCTTAGTGCAATTTTGCGACATTGGCGGTGAAAGGGTTAACAAATCGGGAAATAAATAGCCCGTATACACATGCTTCACATGTCACGTTCAGTGTATTCGTTATGCTCCAAATACTGATCACATTTTTACATATTTTATGCGTATGTTTAGATGAATATTAGGCAACTATGACGATGCAAGTAACTGTACATGGCACTCATTAATTTTATACCAGTTTGTTAATAATCATTCTCAAGTATCAGATGATTGAGAATGAACTGCAAAATCGCGTAAGAAATGGAATGATTTATTCTATACGCTATTACGTATGTCAGTCTCATACTTGACTACGCCAACCATTAAAATGTACTCGATGAACTAAATCTATAACACAGGCCTACGCAGTTATCCCAGTCAGGTACAGTAAAACCTGTTTTAAGCGTCCTTTAAAAAGAAGTATTGTTCTTAACATTGAAAGCCGGTGGTTGTCATTTGTTATACAGAAAGCTACCATATTCGCTCTCTGTATTACGTTTACCCTGTATTAAGCAACCATATGCTTAACTCATTTTTTCTTACTGACGTATTAATGCGCCACCGTAAAACTCATTTATTGAAAACATTGAGATAAATAGAGCATTTGCTCCACAGGAGCAAATGCTCTATTTATCACAATGTTTCAAAACTAAACAATTCTAAAATATTCATTTTCTATAGTTAATGCTCCTTTTTGGTAGATTAATTCAAAGAGGTTGAGTCTAAAATAGTCTAGGAGGGAATTAGTTAATAAGGCTTTTGTCACTGATTCCAAGGCGGTACTTCCATCTTCCCTCTATTGTATGTTTGTTTTGTCTTTGTGTGTCTTTGTGTGTCCTTTATATACATGTACATTTGCTGTCTGTCGTCGTCGTGCTGTTTGGGCGGTTGTGTGTTTTGTATGCGATGTTTCTTGCATGAATCCTACATGTACTGTCTATATTTCATCAATAAGTTGTCGCTTAAAGCAGATTTTACTCTATATGCAATAGTAGGCTCATAATATATATATAGCATATAATATAATATAATATATATACAATGTATATAATTCGTGTTTGAAAGGGACATTAGTGTTTACGCGTTTTAACCATTGTCTCTATGAATATTCACGAAATAAATAATAACATCATGAATATTAATTAGATTTTCTATATAGCACATGGACACTGAAACTTTTATCGACGGCAAAAGCTTAAGAATCATATCTATATTATATCATAAGCAAACAGAGCAGACCCTGATCAGACGGCTCCTATAGGAGCCGTCTGATCTGGGTCTACTCTGTTTGCAAAGGCGTATTTATGGAGTAACGTGCTAAGGCAATTGTATGCAGGGTAGACTTAGATCAGACTGGTTATATAGAGACAGTTTTGTTTGTGTATAAACTAATATAATTATAATTCTGCAGCTTGTGCTATATTCGAAATTTCATAAGTTCGTAATGTCGTTATCAAATGTCAACTAATTTAAGCTCATACAGTCATTATACTTTCATATGAATATTCAATAAGTAACTGTTCATTCTATACTATAGTGCTACATGCGTTGACCGTTGTGAGTCTACCGTCGTCAGTCGTTAACAAAGTCTTCTCCTCTGAATCTTCAAGATTCTTAGGTTTCATTTTTGGCACATACATATGTAATATCATCTGTAGGCCCTCTACAAAAGCTATATAAAGTTTGCCCCTGGGATCAACATTGGCCCCGCCCAAGGGTGGCTTGTTTTCTATAGAAACATATACATGTAGTAAAACTTTGAAAATGTTCTCCTCTGACACTGGAAGGTTTTAAGCTCTTTTTTTGCAAAAAAACACATTATATTTAGGTCCTCTACAAAAGTTCTATAAATTATGCCCCTGTGCTCAAAATTGGCCTCGCCCCAGGGGTGGCCAGTTTTCAATAGAGACATATAGTGGAAAATTTCTCCTCTGAAACTGGAGGGTTCTTAGCTTTCATATTTGGCACATAGCATCATTTTCAGGCCCACTACAAAATGCATAATATATGCCCCTGGGGTCAAAAATGGCTCTGTCCCAGGGGTGGCCAGTTTTTTAATAGAAACATATAGTGAAAACTTTGAATATCTTCTCCTCTGATTTTCTGGTGAGCGATATCAAGGCCATCATGGCCATCATGTTTATAATCACATAGAGACATGCATTAAAAAGAATGATTATAAACGAATTAAAGAAATTCGTTCTAAAAAGGGAAATTAGTTTAGTACAGTGTAGTGTATGTGTATACAATTGTTTAATTATAGATTCAAATCACCATTAGGACATTTCAAATACTGTAAATTTATTACGAGCGTGTGTTGTATACAACGATGTAATACATGTACTAACATGCTATGCTAAAACTTAGTTCCAGATTAAGAACTGGACTTCTAACCAGGTTCCAAACTGAATGACACGTTGATCCTTTTAATAATTTTGAAATGGATATACATGTACAGGGGTTCAGATAAGATGTAAACATTTTCAACAAAACGTCCTTTATTTCTCCACCTAACTCTATACTGTAGTGACTCTTAACCCTTCGCTTGCTGAATTTTAAAATACATTTCTCCTTCTTTACCCATACCCTCTTGTATAATTACATATATATTCACTGTGTACAAGTATTTCGCTGTGCAATCACTGCTGTGGAGTGCACTGGTTGCACAACCAACTTGTAAATAGTGCAGACCCTGATGAGACAGCTCCTGCAGGAGCTGTCTCATCTGGTTCTTCGCTATTTACAGGTAGGTATATTGACGTGAATAGCAAGCGAAGGGTTGAGTGTAATTAGGTGAGGGTGGGTACATCATATAAACGACTTGTCTTGGGACCCGTCTTCCTTTTCTTCATAAAAAATGCCTGTTCACACCTTTGCAAACAGAATAGAGCCTGATCAGACGGCTCCTATTAAAGAGTTTTGCCTCGATAAAACATTACTATGGTTGTAATATAAAATACTAGGTATATTCAATAATTCGGCTAAATATCATTCATGATGTCAAAATTTACTTCTAAATGTATATGAAGTAAAAGTTTAAATATTGTATTTAACTTTCGAATGCGGACTATTCAACGTGATATGACCGGTTATTATTTACCATAGTGTCAGTTCAGTGTGACATACATGTACAGTAGAACCCTTTAAGCTGTCATTCATTTATTGAACACAGTCCTGAGTGTTAAAAAGCCGGTGGTTGCTTAATGCAGTGCAAATGTAGTGTAGAACGCTTATATAGGGGTTTTCTACATTACTTTTGACCTGCATTAAGCTACCACCTGCCTTAGACCTCTGTTCTGGTGGCCGCTTAAGACATTTTCTTCTGTACTTCAATTTGCTAGACGATGCTGGATGATTAACCCATTCCCTCAGATTGACGACATTTGACGACTCTGTAGAAGTCACGTTGTGAAACCATTGTGATAAATAGAGCATTTGCTCCTATAGGAGCAAATGCTCTATTTATCACAATGGTTTCAAACTACAAAATTCTAAAAGTTTCCGTTTCTCTAGTAAATGCTCCTTTTCGGTAGATTTATTCAAAGAGGTTGTATCTAAAAATAGCCTATGAGGTAATGGGTTAATAGGAGCCTTTGATCTTGATCTACATAGTTTTCCAAAGTTTAAGAAAATACATTTCTAGTACAAACTTTGAAGAACAATCTCAGTTGCATCTAGATGGTCTTACCCTGAACAAAACACTTTGCCGATGGATATATTCGCCAGCACGTGCATCATATACTGTTACAATTTCGATCGACGTAATAAAAAGTCTCCTGTTACACTACATGGGTTTAATTAAAAACTGTAGTAACTACAAACTATGAGACAAGCCTATAACGTCCTTCACAAACAGTTTGGGTCAAAATAATACGTTCAGTAATTCGGTGTTTCGCTAGGTTCCAAACTGTTTGTAGTGATTTTCAATGGAAGTGGGGGAAATATTTGTTTTGAAAATTTGAAGAAGACGATTATTTCTGTTTCTGACGTTTAACCCTTTCCCTCATATAAACGCCTTTTCACGCATTTGCAAACCGAGTAGACCCAGATCAAACGGCTCCTATAGGAGCTGTCTGATCAGGGTCTGTTCTGTTTGCTAATGGGATTGGATATATCTGTTTCTTTACTTTTTACAATGACTATAATGTGCCACATTCCGCATGCCATTTTAGGTTTTATGTCCATGCATATTCAGTAGGTATCGACCTTGGAATAAACATAGGACAAGGAAAGGTTTAAATAAAATAGTTATGATATCTCTGCACTAAGCCCGTGACTGTTTTGTTTTTGCTACAGTTGTAATGTATGCCTATGGCACAATTACAATATTATAAACAACTTGTTTTCTCTGGTGTCTAACACACATATCGCTTTTCTCTAATACATGTTTGGAAATAGCGCATGACTGGCTAGCGTATATTGTGCATTTTTCAAATCAACAACATTCATAGGTGGTGGGGTGAAAGGCATAATAGAGCCCGCGGTGGTCTAAGTGTGGCGTTTGGTACTCAATTGACCTCGATCTCTGCAGTAGGGAATCCTAGATACAGTAAAACCTCTGTATAACGACCATTAAATTACATCAAATATTTTGTGTTAAAGGCAGGTGGCTGCTTAAAGCAAGGTGAAAGTAAAACAGAACGCACCTATAGGAGCGTTCTTTTTACTTTCACCTTGCTTTAAGCAAATTTCAATACCTACTGAAAAGTCGTGGAAAAACACGAAATATGGAAGGTAGAACATGTTAGCCATGTTAGAAAGTAAAAAGAGTAGGTCTTTCAAATTCAATTAGCAAACAGAGCAGACCCTGATCAGACGGCTCCTATAGGAGATAGCGACGGGGGCTAATGTAAGAATACGTGACCAGTTATATTTTATATACATATTCTAAACATGTGTTCATAACTTGAGTTTACACAAACCATATGCGCTTGGTTACATACCTGTTAATCTAGATACCAAATATTCCAGTTTCTCGGTTTAAAAAATCAGTTTTTCTTTACAGAACCTAACGACACCTCTCTATACACGGTTAAGTCCAAAACAGTATGACTCAGTGCTACACGCGAAATACTTTAATGGGGATTCCCCTGTAAGTACTGACGCGTTGCCCAAACCGGGGTATAAGGAAAAAAAGAGAAACAACCAGTTCTTTCTTCGACTCCTTTGCTAGCATATTTGTAATCACCTTTGCTAGCAGTTTCGACCAAGATGAGACACCGAGTAACCAGGCCAGAACCAGAATCCAAAATGTTAGCAGAGGCGTTGTGATTATGATAGAAATGAAGATAACTTAAAAGTTGAAGCAGACGACACTTAACCCTTTCCCTGTTCTGTATTTAGGCCAAATTTCAATACCTACTTAATATTCATTAACAAAATAGTTATAAAGACATATGGAAGGTAGAACATTGTAGACATTTTAGAAAGCAAAGAAACATATCTATCAAATTATATTAGAAAACAAAGTAGACCCTGATCAGACGGCTCCTCTAGGAGCCGTCTGATCTGGGTCTACTCTGTTTGCAAATGCGTGAAAACACGTTTTTTATGAGGGAAAGGGTTAATTGACATTTTGCTGTATTCAACCTTTAGCACCTATTGTGGTTTCCATGATTGTATTAGCGAACCGTTTTGGATCCAGATGACTTACACCTTAAGCCTTTACTCCATGGTTATTCATGTAAGAAACCATTGATATCGTGAATACTACAGATGTTTCTTAAGATGTGACGTGCTTGTTATTCATATATGGTTTAGTAATTCTGCATTACCACTTTTGTTAAATGTTTTGTGATGTGAGGGCCACATAGAAGATTGGTTTGACTAAATGTGTTCCCCTCATTAAATAGTCTTTATATTATTAAACTAATCAGTTTAATCTTAATACTGATACATGGACACAGGAAGATTTAGCCACGACACGAAACTATAGAATCGTATCTGTATTGTGTCATATACATGTATAAAAAGAGCCGACGCAGATCAGACGGCTCGTTTAGCAGCCATCATATCTTGGTCTACTTTGTTTGCAAAGGCATAGCAAGGCATATCTATGGAGTAAAAAGCTACTTCTACTAATATTGCTAGCTATTTCTGTTAATACCGTTGACGATATAGATACGTACATGTATTTACCACGTTCAAAATTGAATTACAATTTCTCAATGGCAGCTGTTTACATGTCATAACGTGAAATGTATAATTAATTAGAATATTATTGTTTATGTACATATTAAATGTATAGAAGACCTTCACTAAATCGGCAGCCCGGTTGAATTCTAATTCTGTTTTAGAGACACGTGGTAGCTAAATGCTAAGCCAAAGTTATCAAAGAGCTTTCTGCATTGCCTTCGTTCTACATTAGGCAGTTATCCGCTTTCAAGACTCGCATATTAATTTAGTTGTCGTTTTAGTACCAATGTTCAGTAAACTCTGTCTTACACAACCACTAAAAGAGACCTAAGTCTGTTTCTAAGATCTAAGTCTAAGATATGTCTCTTTTTTCTAAAATGGCTACAATGATCCACCTTCCATATTTCATTATAACTTGTTTGTCCATTAATATTCGGTGGGTATTGAAAATTGTTATAATTATAGAACAGGGAAAGGGTTAGGCAACCGCCTGTCTAATCTGGATCTACTCTCTTTGCAGATTCGTGTATAGGCGTTTATATGAAGGAGGAGGTTAATACTGAATGTCTTCCTGGTTCTCAGAGGGTTAGTCATACATGTATTTAACCACAGGAAACAGGGAAGTTCGGTGTTGCAATCTAAGGAAGGTGCAGTGAATACTGACTATATTGCTATGTAACAAGAACGATTTGCATAGCCAGTGTGTTCATTAGTCACCTAGCGTAAACGATGTGTTTGGACCAACAGGTCTGGGTCCATGATTATAAAGCTTTTTAGTTGAGTCTGAGTTCGTTCTCATGCTTTTGATTGGTCAGATGTGAGTTCTCAAGCTTTTGATTGGTCAGATTTGAGCCAAAGGCTCAAATCTGACCAATCAAAAACTTGAGAACGAACTCAGACTCAACTAAAAGTTTTATAAGCATGGACCCTGATCAGGTGAGATCGCCTCCTCAAGACACGATACGTTTGACCAACGTTCACTTGTGCATAAAGTTAAAATGACAAATATCCGCGAGTGTCCAAAATGAAGATGATTACTAGATGTATCGCTTGCGTTAGGTCTACATTATTTGCAAACCCTATACATAGATATATTTTTGTGACACATGTGCTAAATGCTTTAAGTGTGTGAGCACGTAATGTTAAAGCATCAGCGTAAGGTCAAGGTTCGGGCAACTTGTCACGCAAGTGAATGAGTGAGTGAGAGTAAGTGTGGATGTTTCTGAGTAAGTGTGTGGGAAAGTGAGTAAGTGAGTGAGTGGGCAATGTGTTTGGTCTAATGGTACTGCGAAATTTAAAGTATTATGTTGACTTTTATACTGGTATATATCTGCCCGACGCCCAAAATAGACAGACAAGTACAAAATGTTTGATATAGTTTTATCACGAATTCACCTATATATTTGTAACGGAGACTGAGGCCCTAAAAGGGTTTACCTATTAATCCTTCCCCTGTTCATTGTTTATATATGAAATAATGGAATTAGCTGAATGTTTATGATAGCATAATTATGTACAAAAAGGTGCTTTGGTTTTGCCAGAAGCTGCAAGGTCATATCTATTTAATTCATACGCAGGCAGAACAAACCTTGATGAGCCGTCTGATCTAGGTTTATTCTGTTGGCAAACGCGTGAAGGCGTTTATATAAAGGAATGACTTAAGGGGATAAGACTTTGCGGGAAAATATTTTCATACCAGGTATTTCGTAGGTACGATACGTATGAACTGTATGAACAAATACTGTCTGTACGACTACAGGTATCACGATACAATCTTAATATATGGGCGACTTTGTAAATAAGTTATCGGATCACATATCATGCTACATCAATTCATTATTCAGCCATGAAAGAAATATTCAAATGAAAATGTTCTGATTACCTTTCACTTGAATTGATACATGTACCATGCGGCGTTTATGACATTTAGGTGTTTATGCAAGGAAGCTACATGTTTTATGAGTGCCAAATCAATGTAACGTAGAACATACCCTAAGCGCTCATTCATTATTGATCATAGGAGTCTCATACAGCAAGCGGTTGCTTAATGCAGGTCAAAAGTAATGCAGAAGTTTTCTGCATTATTTTTGACCTGCATCAGGCTATCACATGCTTTACATACTCGCAATTACATGTAAACCTCTTTCTGATGGCCGTTTAAGACGGATTCTACTTATTTCACAGTCACTGCACTTCATTAAATACGACGGATGGTTCACTAGCGTGTCGGTCGAATTGGGCAACGAACGAAAGTAAACCATAATAATGCTGCATAAAAATGACTTATCTTATTCTGATTTAAAACCGTTTTATTGACTTCCCACACATTTTATTTTTAAATGTATCTATTATGAATTGCAAAATTGGGGTATAATATGAAAACTAAAGTTTGTTTAACAGCTAAGAGCGACCTTTCTACGTTTGCAAGTTATCGTAGACTCACCTTCTATCGAACCTCACCTGTTTATCGAACCTTTCATTTTTTGTGTTTTACGCATGTACAAGTGCATACTACGTCATAAAATCATGGGTACCGTTGCTTTGTCTGTAAACAATGCCTCGTAGCTTTATAAACGAAATATACATCATAAACAGGTCAATACAGTTTATTTTTCCTTCAACTATGCTAAACATGAGAAAACTCTTAATACGTTATAGAATATCAACATAAATTGAAAAGTGTACCACATTAAAATGTTTGACAGCTCTGACCCCTTCAGTTTATGCAAAGGTCGCGTGCCCATGATGCTATCACGTGATTATGAGTATTATTTTACAGTAAACAGTTTCTAAAATAAAGGTTCGATAAGCAGGTGATATTTTTCTGGCAGCCATTCTTATTTTTGTTATGCGGGTGGTGGGGAACACTGGATTGTTTGGGGATTAATAGATGAGGATAAAAAATATTTAAATGTTTCAAGGTATGTATAAAAGATTATTTTGAACTGCCAATTTATTTTTTTCTTCAATATTCACAGTAAACGTTTTCTGTTCCTGGTCAAAGGTTAAGAGGTTCGATAGACGGTGAGACCATGCTACATGTAACTGCTGGATCCCAATAAGACGAGTTACTCGGTATCTCATCCAGTTTGTTTAATCCTTTCCCTTATGTAAGCGCATTTTGCCGCATCTGCAAACAGAGTAGACCCAGATCAGACGTCTCCTATATGAGCCGTCTGATCAGCGTCTGCTCTTTTTGCTTATGGTGTAGTATACATGTGATTCTACAGCTTATGCCTGAGCCAAAATATCCTGTGTTCATATGACATTATAAAAAATAATCTTATTATTTATACTGACGTCATTATTTGTTTCTGAACGCTTAAAGGAATCGAAAGTAAGTACAAAGTGTTACAGAAGGGAGATGAATTAAGACATAGAGGTTCTTATACGAGAGTTTATTTACAAAAAGTTTTCATTAACCCATTCCCGCATATTGACACCTTTTGACGCTTCCGTAAAAGTCACTTTGTGAAACTATTGTGATAAATAGAGCATTTGCTCCACAGGAGCAAATGCTCTATTTATTGCAATGGTTTCAAAACTACACAATTCTGAAAATTTCCGTTTCTCTAGTTACATGTAATGCTCCTTTTCGGTAGATTTAATAAAAGAGGTTAGGTCTAAAATTGTCTAAGTGGGAATGGCTTAAACTAGTATACTATAATGATATGACACGAACTTTAACGAGTGTAATACTTATTTTAGTAAACGAGTTTCGTGAAAACAATTTGTAATGATACGAATGTAAGATTCCTTTTGTCACATAACCTTTAAAAGTGCCGTAGAAAGTGAAACAGACCGTATCTGACGGCTATTTCGATCAGGGTTACAGCGTAGTACAGCCGGATTCCAACTGCTCATTTGCATAAAAAGGCACCATTGCATTTCCAAGAAATTTGAAAAAGCAAACACCATAGAACAGGGAAAGGATTATTATGTGCATAATTTGTGTCTCATCAAGATGTAAGGTATCTAACATTCGTTCAATGACTTATCTAACGCTAGGAGATAAGTAACACAAATTAGAGTTTGTCCATACACAATTTTATCATAGATAGGATAAGGGTTAATAATTGCTAAGATGTACAACTTCTAATTTTTTATTTATTTAGTAACTAGTCTGTTGTGCAATACGATGCTACTTATCAATAGCCTACCCTACCTTTGAAATGACCTAAGGTACACCGAGACATACAGTATAACCTCTCTTAACCGGAATTCTAGTAGATAAGAAGTTAGATACTTTTAGGCAGGTGGCTGCTTAATGCAGGGTGAAAGTCATGCAGAAAGCTCCTCTAGGAGCTTTCTGCATGACTTTCACCCTGCATTAAGCCGCCACCTGTCTACAAGACCGATATTCATACTAAATTTAACTGTCGGTTAAGAGAGTTTTACTGTAATTTGTTTTTTTATCTAGTAACTAGTCTGTTGTGCAAAAAGATCATTAGATGACACCTGTCAATAGCCTGATAGCCTGCTATGACACTACCTTTGAAATGACCTAAGATACAACAAACTGTAACATTTACTAGTCCTAAGATACAAAGGGACATACTCTGCACTTGATCTGATATACATCATGACTTAACACGTACATCACCTGATATACAGCATGACATAACATGTACAGTACCTGATATACAACGTGACATAACACGTACATCACCTGATATACAGCATGACATAACATGTACATCACCTGATATACAGCATGACATAACATGTACATCACCTGATATACAGCATGACATAACATGTACAGCACTTGATATACAGCATGACATAACATGTATATCACCTGATATACAGCATGACATAACACGTACATCACCTGATATACAGCATGACTTACATGTAAGATGTGCATAACCTGTTCTGCTGCATGATTTGACCTGTTCGTAACAAGATATACAACATAACCTGATTGTACATAACTAGGGATGCATGCATAACATACAGTAACAATTACATGACCTGAGCTACAGCATGACTTAACATGTATATGACCTTACATTATTTGCTCGGCATGTCTGTGAGTCTCTCTGTGAGTGAGTATGTCCGTCTGTCTGTTTATCTATCGATCTATGTATCCTCCTGTTGTCTGTGTCTGTCTGTCTGTGTATGTGTCTTTCTGTTTTTCTGTTTCTCTGTATGTCTGTTTGTCTGTCTGTATATCTGTGTGTGTCTGTCTGTCTCTGTCTGTCTATCTGTCTATCTCTGTATGTCTGTCTGTCTCTCTCTCTCTCTCTGTCCGTCTCTCTGTCTGTCCCTCTGTCTCTTTGTCTCACTGTCTGGCTGGCGATCTCTCTTTCCCTCTCTGTGTCTCTGTGTCTCTTTCTCTGTCTTTGTCTCTCTCTGTCTCTCTGTCTCTCTGACTCTCTCTGTCACTCTCTGTCTCTCTGTCTCTGTCTCTGTCTCTCTGTCTCTGTCTCTGTCTGTGTGTGTGTGTGTGTGTGTGTGTCCCTCTCTCTCTCTCTCTCTCTCTCTCTCTCTCTCTCTCTCTCTCTGTATGGCACCCGTATCAGGGAAAGGGTTATTTAATATTGTTCTTTTGGCGTTAATTTTTTATAATAGCAATTGCTACCATTGACACACAATACTGCATTTGCAGATCAAATAATGGATACGATTAGCAAATAGAGAAATCATAAAGGCCGGATTCCGATTGTATCTTTCCGGAAGTCGCTGCAGAATAGGGATTTTAAAAAATTGCATCGAATGATACCACATATTACTTGTCATGTAAGTCTAATCGATTGGACCGTATCTTGCCTTTTATTTCACTTTGCCGTAATCGCTAACTATAAAAATTGAATCATATCATAGGTCCAGATAAGATATGTGAATTAAAACATTTTCAAGAATAACGTCTTTATTTCTTCATTAAACCCAATGGTGTGACCACTCTTTAGAATCGTCTCGAAGAGACGATTCTAAAGAGCGGTCACACCATAGGGTTTGTTGGAGAAATGACGATTTCAGTACCTGGGCACGCATGTTTAACTGCTACTCTGCCATCATCATCCAGGGATAATTCGGGTTCCGCCCATTGTAAAAATTGCTTGTTAAATCGTACAACTGTTGACATTTGTTCTTGAACATTTTATAACTATTGATTTGACACTTATCCCGTTATTCGTGATCTGTCTCATCAGGATCCAAGCTGGTTGACACTCCGTCAGTAGATTCATAAACGTTTCCTCGAATGAAAATTTGCACAAGATCCAAATTTGATCAGACACTATCTTTTCACGGTGGGATAAGCAGTAAGGTTTTACATAATGTGTTTATCCTTTGATTTAATAGAATGAATGAACACCGTTTGGTGGGTTATGATAAAAGCTGATTGATTTAAACTTGTTGAGCTAAACGGACAGCATAGGGAATAAGGCATGGACCTATGTTAGGTAACTTAAATATAATTAAAAATAGCAAGCTTCTGAAATCATAGTTCTTACATGCATACGTGTTGTCAACATGGTGTTTTTATTTATCATTTTTTGTTCATTGATTGCAAAATCTTCACATTTCACGAAACCATTTCAAAACTGGGATGTCGTCTTCAATAATGCTGTAGTGAATTGGGACCAGCACGATGCACATGGTATCGTGGAGCCCGCGGGCACGGTAGTAGATGTAAGCCTGTACAAGTGCCTGAAGCACTGTCAGCAAAGACCCGCGTGTGACTTTGTGAACTACCACACCCTAATTCATGTCTGTACATTTATACACCATACGAACAAGACAGCTGCAGTGCCAACGGAAGAAAAGAATGGAGTCGTGCACAGCAGCAAGGTGGACTGGCAAACAGTAAGTTACGAGTTGGTTGGATACATGTACAGTAAAACATCTCTAAACCAGATATTCAAAGAAGTATCAGTATCGGTTCTTAACCGCTAGCCTGCTGAGCAAATTACTTTTACAGAATTTTTCACCAAATACATTTTCAAACTTCAAGCTATAAACACTTTGTCTACCCAAATGCAATCAGGGTGTCAAACAGTTTGGATCCTGATGAGACGCCGAGTTACGCGGCGTCTCATCTGGATCCAATCTGTTTGCATAGGTATTCATTCATACGCCGGTTAAAGCAAGAGGTAGCTTAACGCATTGTGTTTGTCATGCAAAAAGCTCCATCTTGAGCATTCTATGTGATTTTCACCCTGCATTAAGAAAACACGTTTCTAAAAGTCTCTAAATTTGTCTCTATTGAATTTCGGTTCAAAGAGGTTTTAGCGTGAACAGTAATACGATAGTTATGCAATACACTTGTTACCGCAAACCTTCAACAAAACAAATATTGTAATCCCTACACAGTCGTAAAGTATACGATATCATATATCGAAAAACGGATTTTATGTACGTCATTTAGAAAGTTCCCAAATAAACTTTCTGCATGATTTATACCCTGCATTAAGCCGACTCTTGTTAAAAAACGATATTAATACTTATATGAGTGTTCGAATTCGAGGAAATTTACTTAAATTGTATATGATTATGAATGAAGTATATACTCTAAACGTTTTCAGGACCCGGCTCCACATTCTGATTGCCTTCAGTGTAATTTGACGGACGAATGCGTCGTGGAAAGTGACCAAGCTTCCTGTCAACCAACAAGTAAGCATAGCTCTTGCAACTCCCGTGTGTTTAACCCTTTTACTGCTGTATAAGGTTACATATCTTAACTCGTCCAAATTAAAATTTGAAAAACCATTCGTTTTCATGTGCGTATATGCCTCTACGATACATATATACGGGCCTCTATACACATATACGATACATATATACGGGCATCTATAAACATATACGATGCATATGTGCGGGCCTCTATACACATATACGATTCATATATACGGGCCTCTATACACATATACGATACATATATACGGGCCTCTATATACATATACGATACACATATACGGGCCTCTATGCACATATACGATGCATATGTGCGGGCTTCTATACACATATACGATACATATATACGGGCATCTATACACATATACGATATATATATATATGGGCGTCTATACACATACATACGATACATATGTGCGGGCCTCTATACACATATACGATACATATGTGCGGGCCTCTATACATATATACGATACATATGTGCGGGGCCTCTATAAATATATATACGATACAACTATTCGAGCCTCTTACATATATACAACACATATGCGGACCTCTATACATGTATACCATACCACTATTCAGCCCTCTAACATATATATGATATATTCAGTAGAACCCCTCTAATACGACCACTTAATGAATAAACATGGCGGTCTTTATAATCAGGTAGTTGCTTAATGCAGGATAAAAGTAATGCAGAAAGCTCCCCTAGGAGCTTTCTGCATTACTTTTGTCCTGCGTTAAGCTATCACCTGCCTCCACCACCCAGAATTATACCTCTTTTAGGTGGTCGCATTAGCGGGGTTTTACTATATAAGCAAACCTCTATACATACATTTTGTGTTTACTTTGTCAATGCTTATTTTGCGCTTATTCTTTGGTTTTATCTGCTGGCATGTTTTAATTGTTTTTATGCTTGATCCTTAGTTTTAGAACCTGCTTCAAATCAGCCTTTGTTTATCGCTTTTATTACTAAAACTGCCCGTTTTTGCAATCAATTTTTATTTGTTATCTTAATTTATATATATGCAGACCTTTTTGGGTTTCTTCCACAGATTTTTGTTTTTAAGTCTCTGCAGACAGATCAGATCCAGATATGACAGTTCTCGAATTGACTGTCTGATCAAGATCTGATCTAGACACAGGGGGCCATTTCGTGGGTCTACATGGTCTAAAAGGTCAAAAAAAATGTGGGTCGATTTAGTCGCTTAGTCGGAACGTATCAAAGGTTATATTATTTGAAAAGGACAATGTTCCAGCTTCACGTTCGTACCAAATATTAGTGGTTATTCCATCTTGGCTGTCCAAAACCGGGCGTTATTTCGAATCGGTGGTGAAATTTGCGAGTGGGTAGTTAGACCCCTTGTATATAATATAGCACTAAATCGACCAAATTTTTGTTGTTGACCTTTTAGACCATGTAGACCCACGAAATGGCCCCCTGTGAATCTAGATTGCTCAGGGTGCATATTAAACATATCATAAGCTGCTCTAGTCAACTAAAGGTATCTAATTTTTCTGATCCTCAACCACATATTAAAAAACCGTTATAGTTCCAACGAATGTACATACTGTGATACTTTTTATGTATGCTCTATGTGACATTTTTCTGTGTGCATGTTCATACTTTTATTTTGTCGTTTTTGTGTTTCTACTCTTGTTTTGTCGGAAAAAATCCCATCAGTGCTTATGTTATTATGTTATGAATATCCGACGTTAAATAAAACTTTTCCTATGTCTTTATGTCTTATATATACCATACATATATGCCGACCTCTCTACATATATAAATGGTTCTATACGCATATGTGGGTATCTATACATATGTACAGACCTCTATAGATGTATGCATTACATATATGTTGGTTTCTATGCATATTAAAGATACATATATGCGGGAATATATACGTATATATGCGGGCTTCTATACTTATATTCCGAACTCTATACATTATATTCGATGCATATTTGCAGGCCGTTATACAATATGTGTGCCTTAATGCATACATGCGTGTCTTTATACATATATGTTTGTCTCTTTACATATATACGGGCCTATGTTCATATATGCATGCGTTTATGCAGATATACGGGCTTCTATGCATATATTGCGTGTCTCCAGACCTATATACGGGAATCTATTTATATACGCGCGTGCCTTTATACATGTACACATATTTAGGTCTCTGTACATACATGCAGATCTCTATACACACACGCTGTCCTCTATAAATAGAGTTGCCTCTCAAAACGTAGGCCTGTTCAACAGGAAGTTGATATTTTACGTAGAATTTAAGGATTAAACATGTTCATTTTCTACATGAAACTTCTAATCGTCTATGTTTGTATAGACACTTAAGAACAATAGTTAACGCTTGACCTGGTAGACATTGCAAACAGATTAAGTCTTGATCAGCCGGCCCCTATATATGTGACTGACGGTCAAATGGTGAAGCAAATTACACGTGCAGTAGAACCTATTTTAAATGGCCATACAATCGGTCTAATTATGGGTTTGTAAGGCATGTTGTAGCTTAATGCATGCCAAAAGTAATGCAGAAAGCTCCTATAGGAGCTTTCTGCATTACCTTTGCCCTGCATTAAGAAACCACCCGTTTGCTAAGACTCATATGTTTAATAAATGGACAGGACATGTCGTACTGTGCATATATGTCCACAGTGGCAAATCTATATTTTGATTTGATAGGTTGTGGTGCACCACCATCTACAGATATATCCGTCATAGAAGGAAATATCTTCAGTATCGGAGCTAAGTTAAAGATCACATGCAACATCGATACTACTGTAGTTGCGCATACCACATGTGCAGATGATGGCTTGTGGACCAACACGCATGCAGCATGCCCAGGCAGTTGTAAGTAAAACCGCTTGTAATTGTATATACACATATATTGATACACACGCCAATAAAAGTGCAGACATGGTGTTTAAAATTGGATACCTTTTGTGCATAATTGAAATGATAACCAAAGGAACACATTTGATTAAGCCTTTATCTGAAAGAGAAACATTCTACCCCTTTGCAAACAGACTAGACCCAGATCAGACGGCTCTTGATGGGACGCATACTGGTGTTCATAAACCATTTTAACTAAATATATATTTAAAACTGTATCCCCATCCAACATGAATATACACATAAAGTAAAGACTGACGTGGTGTGTCGATGGCCAACATCTCTCGCAGGTTTGAAAAATCTCGCCAAAATGTTATATAGTTACAATGTAGTATAGTATTACATTGTTAATATTGGGAGCAATTTTCAAAAACATGTTCAAGGTGACTTTGACCATGTCCTCAAAATCACTGGAGTCTTCTATTAGTCATGACCAGGCGGTCAATCATTTTGCGTATTACGTATGCATCTGTGATAATCTGTTATTGGGCAGAAATTATTTGTGTGTTCAATGTAGGAGTGGCCCAAACTTTCATGTTCCAAAACATATGGGTTATCTATTTGACATGGCTACCTGCTTAAAAAGTTTGAGGAGCATAGGTCAAACCGTTCTCCCATTTATTAAACAGAAAATAAAATCATTTTGTACACGCAGTAATCTTTGTTTTGACGTTGGACCTAGCATTTCCCAACGCAACAGTGCTTATCTGTTGTTCATGCCCGTCCCTACCAGTTTCAGGATTTTGGGCCAAAACTTTGTCTGGTTATTGATCGGAAACCATTTGCTCTAGTCTAGTGAAGTACATAGATACGGACGGACAGACAGGCGGGCGACTTGTTCAGTTCAATATATGATTAGGTCTTAACGACAGCTAATAAACATTCATGGAGTCATAATGTTTTACATTTATAAATATTTATGAGAAAATGTGTTGATGAAATGTTTGTTTAGTCTTCGGTTCAAAGTTGCTTTGAAACGTATTCATTTCATTTGCATGACGTCCAATTTATATGTGAGATTGTAGATAACGCATATGTTTTGTCTTTGATGACATCCAAACGAATTAATCCGAAATGTCTTACCTCTATGAAGTGTCCCCTAGGATGTGCAGATATTGTGACAATGAGTTATTTGATAGTGGAAACGCAAACGTTTTATTATGCTACCCTACATTCTATATGCTGTTTCGATTGATCTTTGTATTTGGCATGTAGTACCGACATCCACAACCACTACGTCAACTTCTACAACGACTACTCCTCCTCCAGCAGCCTTTTCCTGTCATTCTAGTGACAACACGTTTAGGACGGTCACTTTGACGGATGGCACAACGATCTCGTACAGGTACTGTTAACAATAGGACCATTTAACAGTAACAATGCTAAACGTTTCCCTTTCTCAAGTAATTTTTTTCGGTAGATGTATTAACCATTCGCTTGCTATTCACGTCAATATACCTACCCTGTAAATAGTGAAGACCCTAATGAGACAGCTCCAGCAGGAGCTGTCTCATCTGGGTCTGCACTGTTTACAAGTTGAGTTTGCAACCAGTGCACCCCACAGCAGTGATTGCACATCGAAATACTTGTACACAGTGAAGATACATGTAATTATACAACAGGGCATGGGTAAAGAAGTAGAAAAGTATTTTAAAATTCAGCAAGAGAAGGGTTAAGGTTAGTGGTAGAAACACAGTTTACCCCTGATATATTTAAAAACCTGTGTTAAAAAGCCGATACTTAAAGAAGGAAAACTAAAGGAAAGCGTGAGTAGTTACAGACCTGTAACGTTACTGTCAATTGATTACAAGACATTTGAAGCTATAGTAAAGACGGAATTAGATGGCCATATTTCTGCAACATGTATGCATTTTCCAAACCTGCAGCAAAATGGTTATTAGAAACACCTAGGTTCAATAATATCATTTAATCAATCTGCAAGAAAATATACTCCACAATAGAGAACTAGGTAATGACACATCCGAAGCATTTAAATGCCACGTCAACATTTGATCACGTTTGGCACAGTGGGCTATTCTCCAGTGAAGCCATGGTCAGTGGTTTACGGTTATAGCGCTTTAAGGTTCTACAAAGGGCCAGACAATACAGCACACCCTCTAGCTGCTCTGCGCAGTTTACATAAATAAAATGCTAGTCATTCTGAGCAAAGGCGGGCTAGGATCGATCATTGGTTCGCTTTAGTTTAGAAATCCCGCATTGACAGACGATGTTACTCTTGTTGATAACAGTTCCAGCATTCTTTCTGAGATGTTAAAGCTTGTAGATGAGTACTCCAAGAAATTATGTTTTAAATTCCATTAATATACCAGTGTAGTACATGTAGTGCCTAGTTAGGTTTTCAGCCAGTAAAGTACCCTCAAATCTAAAGGTCTCGCTAGGGCAGGCTGAAATTCAACAGGTGTGCAATGCTGGACATGTAGGAATCAAGTTAAAACAGACCTAAACACACCGCTTTCTTTGAATCCCGCTGCAACAAAGCAAGACATCCTTGTTTTTTATTCTGTGAGTTGATCCATACAGAAAATACCTCAATCCTACGGTGGTAGGTAACGTCGTAAAAATAGTCTCCTTTCCAACTGTACTGTGTGGAATTATGGAAAAACTTAAGTACTAACGACAAAACTCTACTGGAAAAATTCGTGCAAATGGCTTCCAAAAACGGTACAGTGTTTACCACAGAGAACACGTACATATACATGTATGGCATTATCTATGTTAGGTTGGCTACCAATTGTGTCAGATATTGAGAAAAGGAACCTTTGTTTTGTACAGAAATTATTCGCCATGCCCATGTCAGTCTTAAGTAAAAATATATTTAATACGAGACTTAACCTGTGTAGACCCAGGTGTTGTAAGTCCCAGCTAGGTTTCATTTCAAAAATCTAATCTGATGACGTATCTACATGTGAACAGATATATAGAAACCACCGAAAGTCTTACAAAAAGTATTTGGAAAAGGATTGTGTAAGTCTCGTCTATTATCGAAATCTCTGATTACAAAGAGAATTCCGATATCCAGATTTCAGACGATTTAATATGTTGCACCAGTCTGTAAGTGTTGCAGGCATCTTGTTGTTACCTGATCATGAATGTTCTTTATCAAACAACATCTATATAGCTAAACTATCGACGCACATTCAGTATAAGGAAGACACATGTAAACTATATGTATTCAAATGCAGCGACATTAAGAGTCACATTACTCTGGTCTGCAACAAGATCAAAGGAACGTGTTGAATCAGCACATATTCATGTATAACAGAATAATTTATCACCTGAGGATATTAATGACTGACGAAGAATCATTGCTTACTATTATTGTGTGTAAAATATTTATAAACTAAAATGTATCAAATGACACTTACAATACATTCTTGTCCACAACTTTGATGTTTACTGTGGCTGCAAAATGCATAAGAATATGCAATAGTTATTTGTTATTGTCACCTATCGTTAGGCTCTAGTCGCCTGATGACTGATGATAATTAACTATTGTTAGTGTCAGTGCGACCGTGCATCAGGTCTGTTAGATATGGAGGATCTGTTGCGAGTTGTCTTTTAAGATCACATGTTCTTAAACGAGCCTTAGAAAATGTCATTAAGCGAGCCTTGGCGAGCTTAATAACATTTTCTTGGTGAGTTTAGGAACATGTGATCTTAAAAGACAACGAGCATCAGATTCTTTTTCTCACATATCAAAAAGTTGTATTTTCGCCGTTTAAATGACATGTAAACATAGGTTTCCATGGCTTGACGTCATATATGACGTCATACGTTCTAAAGTGATCTTACACGTGTTACAGATAAGGAAATCTTAACCTGTTATTCTAACTCGGAGATAAGGGAAGGTATGTGAGAAAGATAGATCTATTTATAGATAGATCTATTTGTGTATATATATGTCATCAATACAAATACAGTTATACAATTTGACGTAACAGTTATCGGCTTCTTGTTATTTATATAAAAAAGACATGTTATACGTACACAGGATAACCCGTAAAGTTTTTCAACTTATTTCCAACGGGGTCCTATATAGATTTAGCGAAAAAGTTACAATAATTTGAAAATGTATAGACAGAGCAGGCTCAAAACCGTAAATTGAAATTAAAATTTACTGCTTAGGGTTTGCTGAGTCTGTTAATTATGAAAAAAAGGGGAATAAATCAAAAATGAGAGCTTTCCACATACATATGGAGAACTCTATATTTTAGGCCTATTATTCACGGTAATACAAATGTTTAAATAGATTATAATACTTTGAATGGGAATTAGACAAACATTTATCACAATTGCCAGTCTATCACAGATTAAAAACTTATTTGATTATTAAAACATACATTATATTAATTAAAAGTATACATAATCACTATTCTCCTCATCCTTCATTTCTTCCATAAGGGCTTTCTTGATCATCTTCTTGAAAGCAAATTTTGCCTTCATTAGTTTTATATTCTCTGGCAAAGAATTCCAGTCCAAAATGCCACTGTAATAAAAAGTTTAAGAAGTAAACCCATTAACAAGTGGGACATAAAAAGTAGGTTTGTTCCCATAAGAATGAATGTCGCTTAGTTTCCGAAAGTCATCATGAAGATATGAAGGTCACTTATTGTTAAAGATTCTGTGAACGTGGTTAAGTTTCAATTGTTTACATCTCTTTTCAATGTTTAAAAAGCCTAATTCTATAAAGTGATCAGATTTCAAAGAAGCTCTGGGACTAAAGTTGGCGACATGATAAGCATTTTGGAATATACAGTTCATTAACTGGTGGTATTAGTTATTTTAACCTCGGCACATGTGTACAAGTGTGAGAGCACATAGTATATGCGTATTTACTATTTCAGTTAAAATGATATTGCCTTGTGTATGCATGAACCATATTCGTCCCGTCTCTCACCTCCTTTAGTTTCGTTTCGTAAAAGCCAATAGCGACGGGGCAACGGAGTTGATCCTCACATATTATAGGTCGACATGGAAACCCAACTTGTTATATCTTCCGTGTCTAATATATAATATATGTGCTACATCTGGTTGTAAGTTTCGTAATTATGAATATTCATGTGACCAATATTAGTTAAAAATCTAAATAAAGCATCCTTGGCTACAATATGTAACTATAGAATAGCCGGATATTCCCTTATATGGACACACCTTCTTCATGATTTATTCCATATATAGTAATACACGGCTGCAAATCACACTAAGAAAGACTAAAGAACTTAGTGGATAACACACACATTAACTCTTTTGGCGCCAAATTTAAAAGTGTCGTCTGCAATAATAATTTCATATCAAATATAATTCTGAACTAAATAATAAAGGTATATTAGTAAACCATTTGTTTTTAAAAACCTGTATATTCGGGCTGAAATAATACAGAAAACAGTGAAGTCCCAGATCAGATGCCGCCTTGAAAAGGCGGCATCTGGCCTGGTACTGCACTGTTTTCAATGGTGCCGACAGGCGACATTAGCGCCGAAAGAGTTAATGAAGTTACATTAGAATGCAGATACGCCTATACTTTACAGTATACTAGCTTCATCTTGCACTGTATAAGTATGATCAATGTACAAATTGTTCACTTTCAATCGTTAATTGATAAAACCTGTTAATTTTCATGCAAATGCTTAATTTATTTGATATCATCGTTTCATATTATACATGTATAATATATAAATATGTAAATCTCTGTAAATAGGAGAAATAAAGAGTATATATGCGCCTGTGGCGCAAATGCTCTATTTATCACTTTGTTTTCAAAAAGGGACTTTTACAGAGGCGTCAAAAGGCATCAATATGAGTGAGTGAGTTAACCATTTCCTCCATCAATACGCCTTTCAACGCATGTGTGAAAGTCACCTGTTAAAACCATTATGATGAATGGAGCATTTGCTCCCGGGAGCAAATCCTCCATTTATCACAACTGTTTCAAACTACAAAATTCTAAAATATTCCTTTTCTGTAGCTAGTCCTCATTTTTGGTAGATCTATTTAAAGTGGTTGGATCTAAAAAATAGCCTATGAGGGAATGGGTGAACTCTTCTCATGCCCAGCGCTATCTGACTGGCTTTTTTCAAACAGCTGGGACGTAGAGGAGACGTCGGGTGAAGTCACATTGTAACCTACTTTAGTTATAGCTTTAGTTTCCCAGCAGGCGCAGGGTTAATAATTATATGCTATGAGCCCTTTGATGACACAGTAAAACCTCTCTATAACGACCACTAAATTACATTAAGTAGTTTGTGTTAATGCAGGTGGCTGCTTAAATCAAGGTGAAAGTGAATCAGAACGCTCCTCTAGCCACCTGCCCTAAATACCAATTAATTAACACAATTTAGAGGCCGCTATAGAGAGGTTTTATAATATCAGTCATACAACTCAGAGATCAAGATACGAAGCTTACTCGACGGTTTTGCCAAAGTACTAATTGTTTGATTCTCTTGTTGCATTTTGTGGATATATTAACCATTTGAATGCGAGAAACGAGAGAACCGTTACTTGCAAGTAGTGTAGACCCAGAACAGAGGGATCCTGGGGGATCTCTCGGATCAGGCTTTACACTTTTTGTTATTGAGAACCATCTTGTAATTGTTACTCTTGCTATATGGACCTTACCAATAAACAATAATGGACTATTCAACTGTGAAATTTCAGAGATAACACCATAAGTATACAGAGCGTACACTGATCAAACGGCACTCACAAGATCTGTCTGGTCTGTGTCGACTCTGATGAAGTACCGCCTTTTTTGTTGGCAATGCCCAATTTGGACACAATGGGGGATAGCTACGGCTAATCTTTGACCTGTCATCATCTTACAGCACTTAGTCCCATTAAAGCATAGCCACAAATACATGTATATCTGACCAAAGAGGGAATCGAACCCACTTCTCCCGAGTGGAAAGCCAATGACCCCCACCCCCTGAAAAAAGGACCGAATCGCTGATGCAGATGTTAGTTATTTCTTTTTTCCTTCATACTAGATGCTATACATATCAAATGTAGGAGTCCCGATCAATTCAAATTATCCGACACTTTCCATACGGAATACATGTAGTTAATAACTCCAGATAAAACTTCATATTTAGTACAGAGGTCCAGATAGGTCGCGTTAATTCAACCCTTCGCTTGCTATTCGCGTCAATATACCTACCTGTAAATAGTGAAGACCCAGATGCGACAGCTCATGCAGGAGCTGTCTCATCAGGGTCTGCACTATTTACAAGTTGATTGTACAACCAGTGCACTCCACAGCAGTGACTGCACAGCGAAATACTTGTACACAGTGAAGATATATGTAATTATACAACAGGACATGGGTAAAGAAGGAGAAATGCATTTTCAAATTCAGCAAGAGAAGGGTTAATTTAACCCTTTCGGCACCAAATTTTTAATTGTCGTCTACAATCCAATTTTGTTAAATCATATAGTAAAATAAGGAAATGAGATAAACATATGCAATTTTCTAATTAATAAAGCACACTTGAAAAGGCGGCGTCTGATCTGGGGCTGCAATATTTGTCGTGGTGCATTTTTGCGACATTGGAGATGAAAATCTTAAACAATTATCAAGAAATAACTTCTTTATTTCATAGCCAGACCCTATGTTGTAACCACTCGTTAGAATAGTCGATTCTAAAGAGTGGTCACAGCATAGGGTTTGGTGTAGAAATGGCGATTTTAGTATTTGAGTACGCATCTTTAGCTGTTGCTCTGATATACCTCGTAAACGCAATGTTATGTTTTTGCACGGATAGTAGACCTGGATAAAACGGAACCGTTAATATCAGCGTCTGCTCTATTTGCTTATAGTATACCTTATTCAAATACGCTCCTTCTTTACTTTTGTAAACTGTACCGGTCACTAAATTACGATAGTGCCCGCTGGAACATTATATAGTGCCCGCTACGCTCGGTAAGTTCCGGTAGTTTCCGCGCACACGGAAACGCACGTACCGGTCGGTAAATGAATTGTATTATTTATATAATAAATAGTATACCTTATCCCAGAGACATATAAATACATTTACATATGGATCTACCTATCCACATACGCTCCTTCTTTACTTATGTTAAACGTACCGATCCTTAAATTGCAACTGTGCCCACTGGGACACTATATGGACCGCTGCGCTCGGTAATTTCCGGTGCTCGGTAATTTCCGCGCATACGGAAACGCACGTTGATGTATTACGTCATTCTAAATTATATATTAATTAATACATAAATACTTGAATAGCATGATCTAATAATTCGATCACTAAGGGTCCTTTTCAAAGATTATCGTGTCGAAATACACGTCACATTCTTGTTACATGCATTCAGCCACAAAGAAAATAATGTTGATCCAGCGTCGTGGTGTTTTTACAGATGTCATGACGTCATCAAATGACGTCATTAGCGCAACGACATCATGCATACATTAGCGCGTTATCCTCCTTGGTGTTAAGTAGCCTACTGCCAAATGATCTGTAAGTTCTCCATATCCATTCAGTTTGATGGATCTGTCTTTCAATTCTACATACATTGAACATCGGTTTCAAAACTATAAATCTAACATCATCACTGCTATGACCACCAACTCTGGACAGTGATGAGTTAGCTACCCGACCACGCTCTAGATTGAAAAGATAGATCTAGATTGGGTTTTGCACATTTCAATCCAAGAAATTTTTTCGAAAATAAATTCTGTGTAAAATAATGATCATTATTCAGCTCGAATAAATTGATACTAAAATGTTGTTTAACTTTAGTAAAGGAAATAGATCTAATTGTAATTTGATTTGCAGATTAATACCGCTGAAGGAAAAACTTATTTAACTGAGGTAATCACGGAGCGACACAGAACTGCTAAAACACTTACGTGAACAAAGGAATGCGGTATACTATAAGAAATAGTACAGCCCACTTCGGGCCTAATTGCATTATAGTGACCTACCAGTCAGCCCGAAAATAGTTTAAGGCCCTCAGCCTTTGGCTTCGGGCCTTAAACTATTTTCGGGCTGACTGGTAGGTCACTATAATGCAATAGGGCCCTCAGTGGGCTGTACTATTTCTTATATAGAATCACTTGTGCATACGCGTAGGTTATATTCTGCAGTTTCCGCCAAATTAGAAAATTCCTGCATACTTGTAACATTAACTTTCGCCTTTCTACACCTTTGCAAACAGAAAAGACCCAGATAAGACGGCTCCTATAGGAATCGTCTTATCAGGATCAGCTCTGTTTGCTTATGGAATTAAATAGATCTGATTTTTTAGTATCTGCCGTGGTTAGATTTTCTGTATTCATGTGCGTGTATAAGCAGTAGTCCATTTAATATGCATAACGTCACCACTTCTTACATGAATATGCATGGAGCAAATGCTCTGTTTATCACAATGGTTTGAAAATGCGACTTTTACAGAGGCGTGGAAGGGTGTTATTATGGAGGAATGGTTTGAATAATTGAAAACAAATCCACTCCGAACATACAGTTAACGACAATGTTTGTAGACGAAAACTATTTGGCGCTATAGAGTTAATGAAAAAAAGTTGTGATTGTGTGGAGCAATTAACCATTTCTCTGTTCTAAATTCATGAAACAAAAAGTGGCATAATGGATATTTATAAGCTCATTTTTATACATGTCTAGGAAATTGTTTGCTTAAGAAAAGCGATAGAATCTGAGCTATATAATGGCAAAATCAACCAGAGCGGATACCTGATCAGACGGCTCCTACATTTGTATATGAGCCGTCTGATCTGGATCTACTCTGTTTGTAAAAGCGTGAGAAACTGTACTATCATGACGCTAGCCGTACTCGTGTTGAAAACTGTAATGTTTTACCGACATCATATAGATCTACTATCGAGTATATCAGATACAGTAGAATCCCGCTAATGCGACCACTTAATGAATAAACATGGGTGTCTCTATAAGCAGGTGGTTGCTTAATGCAGGACAAAGCTAGGAGCTTTCGGCTTTACTTTTGTCCTGCATTAAGCTACCACCTGCATCTAGCACCCATAATTATACCTACTTTAGGTGGTCGCATTAGCGGGGTTTTACTGTACTACTAATATATGTAGAACGTCAAACAGCTTTGGTCCTGGAGAGAAATTGGGTTATCGATGGATCTGGATCCAAACAAGTTGGTCAATGTCACGCTTAGTATGGGAAGCGTTAATGTATACAGATGAATTTCGATAGCTCGAACTTCAATGGACCATACACATTACTTCGAGATAACAGAGGTTCGAGTCATTCGATTTCTTATCTGAACAATTTCACAGGTTCACAGCATAATACAGATCAACAGTAATGCTGAAAGATCCTGTAGGATATTTCAGCATTACTTTTGACCTGCATTAAGCTGGCACATGCATGTCTAGATATGCGTAGTGATACATTTCAGAACAATTATGTATGGTAAATGTTGGAAGGACCGAACTTTTACTTCGAGTCATCCCGGAGTTCGAATTATCCGAGCTCGAGATATTGAAGTTCAACTGAAATTACGATTGGTTAAATTCACCTTGTGTTTGTTTGGTTGAGTAGGTTAACCTTTCGGCGCCAAACAAATTAAATGACATGTGCTAAAAGTATCGTCTGTTTCAAGTTTTCAAGCAGGGGTTTTGATTTCTTTTTTCTAGTATTCAAAGTTTCAAACAGTTTGGATCCTTAGGAGACGCCGAGTAACTCGAAGTTCCACTCTGGACTAGATACAAACTGTTTGCGAAGGTTATTATGGATTCGCCTAGCGCCATGAAAGAGTTACTGTCGGACGACACAATCAGGCGATACAGCAACAATATGTCTACTTTAGCAACAATACGTGGAGCAATTCAATACTTCCGCACAGAGGAACAACGCTTTTTTGAATAACATTACTGATAAGTGGATACTTGAATAAACCTTATTTCATTCCATTAATTCAAATATGGCTTTAAAATGCAGATTAATACCTTTAACACATTCGCTGCCAAATGTTGTCTTTTGCAAACTTTGTCTTCTGCTGCGGTTTTCATATTTGTTACATTTCTTCATATTTGTTCCAAAAGATAGGCACAGTAACGAACAGTTTGGATCCAGATGAGACGCCGATTTACTCGGCATCTCGTCTGGATCCAAACTGTTTGCATAGGTAAATCACTGATGCGACATTGTCATCGAAAGAGATAAAAGTTCATTTGCGCTTAACTATAGATTTCACTCAGTGTAAATTGCTGAAACCTAATACAGCTATTTGAAGGACAAACAGTGCAGTCCCTGATCAGAAAGCTCCTCTAGGAGTCCACTGATCTGGATCTGCAGTGTTTGTACATGCCCATGCATGCATTTCCTACATTCGAGGTGTTACATATGCACTAACACGATGTTTTCGTGCTACGTTGGAACAGAAAATAGAAAGGATATATTTGTTGACAATTTCTGCATTTGATTAGAATTGTCAACAACTGGGGGCACATAGAGCAGTCTAGTTCGTCCAATTCCGTGTACACCGTATGCTACAACATGAAGTCGTGCCTTAGGAACCAGTCAGAGCCCCTTTAGATTAGAGTTATACACGTGTTCCTCTAACCCATTCCCTTTCCCTCTTAGGCTATTTTAGACGTAACCTCTTTGAACAATCTACAAAAAGGAGCATTCTAAGAAGTGTGTAGTTTTGAAACCACTTTGATAAATAGAGCAATTGCGCTCCTATGAAGCAAATTTAATGCTCTATTTATCAGAATGGTTTCAAAAATTTACAGAAGCGTGAAAAGGCGTCAATATGAGGGAATGGGTTAATGAGGTCTTAGTGGATCCACTTAGAACGCATTATGTCTTGAAATAAGTATTCTATAACTACGCTTATAGTTGTCTGCCTAACGTAAGAGCTCTTTTAATATACCTGATGGAAAAAATGAACATGATTGAAACGTTTAGTTATAAACTTTTGAATAAAATAAAAAATAAACAACAATAATAACAACAACATCAACAACACATGTATGCAAATATAATATCAAAATTTAGGTTTAGAAGCCTTCACCAGATAAAAAAAACTATTGAGAAATTATGGTTCAATCCATGCTATATATTGACATGCCTGGTATTTATTTTCACCAGAGACTGGTCATTTGGATTTTCTCATTCAAACATGAATCCTGAATAAGGGCCGATATGGATAAAACTAAACACAAATTCCTGTCTTTAAATAGCATTAGTCAGACATTGCATCGCTGGCAATTTGATGCATTGCATAATCGGCAAAACAGGATTTTGCCCCGCACACCCTCGATCCCTCGAAGAGGGAGGGGGTCTTGTTTTTACTATGTCTGTACGTTTGTTGGTTGGTTTGTTGATTTGTGGACAACTGTAATGTTGGCGATACTTTTGTAGCCATTGAAAATACATACTTCAAACTTGACATGTCTGTGAAACTTATGTAGGCGAACATTTTAGGGGTGATTTATATTTTTAGGTCTAGGTCATATATCAAAGTCAAATGTCAAATAACGGGTCAAATTTAGATTGTTTATAATTTTGTCGCCATTCAACATACATCCTTCAAACTTGGCAAGCATGTGCAACTGAGAGAGGCGAACTAATTTAGGGGTGAAGGTTAAGCTCATACATAAGGTCAAAGGTTATATCTGGGCATGGTGTTTCACAAACACATCCTGTTTCAAACATCGTTACAAATGGTTCAGCCTATGCCATATATTGACATGCCTGGTATTATTTTCACCAGAGACTGGTTATTTGGATCTGTAATGTGAGGAAGACTTCTAACCGGCTTGTGGTTTGTCGGTAGTTCTAACCGGATGTTATTATGTGCACGAAAGAACCTCTGGTCCCCATCTGTAATTAGCTGGACGTCGTGATATGACTGAAATACTGTTAAAACGACGTAAACCACGGTAAACACCAAACCAAATCAGGAATAATGGACTCGGTAACACACATCGAGCAGATGAACCTTTCAATGCTGATTTTTTCAAAGTGAAAATTCTCAAATTCACAAAGGTCAAGACTGTCTTTACTATTCAGTCATATTTTTAGGACATGTTTACAATGACACTCCTCTAGGAGTCATTTCATTAATGACCTGAGTCTACAAAAGTGACTCGTGTCCCGCACTGATATTACCCTTCGCTTGCTGAATTTTAAAATACATTTCTCCTTCTTTACCCATGCCCTGTTGTATAATTACATATATCTTCACTGTGTATAAGTATTGCACTGTGCAATCAATGCTGTGGGGTGCACTGGTTACACAATCAATTTGTAAATAGTGCAGACCCTGATGAGACAGCTGTCTCATCCGGGTCTGCACTATTTACAGGTAGGTATATTGACGCGATTAGCAAGCGAAGGGTTAAACATATCTTATTGCCAATAATTGTTTGACGTGGTCATCAGACATAACAAAGCGAAATGACGAACTACATGTACAATGGTAGCTAAAGGGTTCGGCAACAACTTCTAGCAATATTAATGCATTTCCTCCTAGACTATTGTTAGACCCATTCTCTTTGAATAAATCAACCGAAAAGGAAACTATAGAAAGGAGAACCTTAGACTTATGTACTTTTGAAACAATTGTGATAAAAATAAAAGGCATTTGCTCCTATGGAGCACATGCTTTAGTTATCACAATGATTTCATAAAATGACTTTTCAAGAGGAATTTACATGAGTCAGTAGGAGGGAAAGTGTTAGTTACAGCTCCTTGTTGTTGGTTACACTGAACGCGTTAAACATAGGTTGTAGGCTTGTAGATTTCAAAGTACAGGACTCGGTACCATAACTGTCTTAGAATATATGAAAACTAACACACAAGTTTGTTGTAGCGTACGTTACGACAGCAAGAAAGACATGGACGAGGCGGAAGACGAGTGCAACCATCTGAACGCAAATCTCTTAAAGGTGACGACAACTGCCAGAATGCAATTTGTCATGTCCCTCACTGGATGTTCGGGTGAGTGGCTGAGGTGTCATTGAAGATGGATACTCGTTGGTGTATATTGACACTTATTAAAACGATAGTGACAATATTGAGTATATTAATGCGCTGAAATGAGATACTGATTCTACAGTTTCTGTCATGTTACGGAATACATATAAACTATTAGATTAGATTTCAACTCTCCTCTTGGTAAATTTGACCTGTCTAGCTTAATCCCTTACTCCATGACTATTCATGAAAGAAATAATGACGAAATAAATACTAATTAATTTACATGAAATATCAATAAATTATAATTTGCTAAAACAATAACTCTATAATAAAATCTATATTATACCATAAGCAAACAGAGTAGATCCTAATCAGACGGCTCCTATAGGAGCCGTCTGATCTAGGTCTACTCTGTTTGTAAATGCTTGAAAAGGCGTTTATATGAAGGAAATTGTTAGGCAACGAGCCTTGATCTAGCTAAGATGCCTGGCTTTTTAAGATTCCTGTGTCCAATAAACACAATAATACAATAATACACGGTCGCTTAAGTCAGGTTCTATTGTATTTTGTGTATATCGATGGTTTGTTTTAATTATCAATAGGCGTCACTCAATAATACATTATCACATATGATGATAGTTACGATATTTATCTTTTACAGCATTCGATGATTACGATCTATGGATCGACGGTCGAATGAATCCAAGCACTGGAGAGTGGACAACTTGGGACGGGGATGTAATACCGATAACAAACGAATTCTGGGCATACGGTAAGCAATTCGATGAAAATGAGTTCTGCGTTCGACTGAATCGAGAAGATGGATTCATGCTGAATAATATGAACTGTCATTCAAAATATCATTATATATGTGAACGCTAACATAAATGAAACACATACATGTATGAGGAAACGTTCAGCATTACGTTCGATCTGTATTACATGTAAACTTTCGCCTGTGTTTCGAGATATGGTTAGTGATATCTTTTAAAACATTTCTGCGTTGTAAATGTTGGAAGGACGAAATATTTTCTTAAAATTATTCGAAAGTCTGGGTTATCCGAGATCGAGATATCGAAGTCAACTGTAGTAGAGACTTATTGAAGTCTTCAGCTCGATCAACCGCCTGGGACGACCGTGAGAGCATACTTAGTTTTATGATATTCTGGGTATAAGCATTCCTTTTGACATGTCTTCTAACATTCATATTCCACCATTTTACTTTATAGTTTCCATGGAAACATGACCTTTGCATATTACGTTTTTCACGTTAAAAACAAATGTTTCATCAACCAACATAATATTGTTTCTTAGAACAACTTTTTGTTGTCTATTTTTTTATTTTCTAAACTTTCAATTTCTTTGGAAACGAATATGTATCATGGTGCATATATATGTAGTTTGATATTAACCCTATACCCAATGAATAATGTACAGTTAAACTTCGATATCTCGAACTTCAAGGGACCATACACATTAATTCGAGATAACTGATGTTAAAAGCTGACCAATATCTCAAGATCACAGCTTAATGCAGGTCTTAAGTAATTCTGAAAGCTCGTGCAGGAGCTTTCAGCATTACCTTCGACCTGCACTAGCTGTCACATGTGTTTCTAGATATGTGTAGTGATACATTTTAGAACAATGCTGTATTGTAAGTTTTGGAAGGCCAGAACTTTTAGTTCGAGTTAATCCAAAGTCGACTTATCCCAGTTCGAGATATCGATGTTCAACTGCATGTAGAATATTAATTAGAGTAACTTTATGATGGTATTTAAAACATATGTGTTCGGCCATGACAGGAACTGTAGAATCATATGTATAGTATGTCTAATGCAAACAGAACAGAGTCCGTGCCGTATTAATTAACCCTTCGCTTGCTATTCACGTCAATATACCTACCTGTAAATAGTGAAGACCCAGATGAGACAGCTCCTGCAGGAGCTGTCTCATCAGAGTCTGCACTATTTACAAGTTGATTGTGTAGCCAGTGCACTCCACAACAGTGATTGGACGGCGATATACTTATACACAGTGAAGATATATGTAATTATACCACAGGGCATGGGTAAAGAAGGAGAAATGTATTTTAATTCAGCAAGAGAAGGGTAACTCTTTACTCCATGATTATCGATATAAGAAAAAAATGAAGTCACGAATGCTAATTAGTTTTCTTTCCATAATGGCACATGGTCGCGGGAAGTTTTAGCCGTTGCAGAAACTTTAGAATAACATATACGCTGTCTGTCAACAACTCCGGAAATTGCTAAGTAAACTACTAAGCGAAGCGAAGAAAGTGATAAAACTGACCAACACCATGTAAGACAATCCTTTGTTATTTTAACTCTCATTATCTTAACCATCATAGATAAAGCACTACTGGGTCCATGACTCTTTGATTACTTCACTCAGAGTTTAAACTCTTGCATAAGTTAGCAATATCAGAATATTTAACCAGTAAAATGCTTCCCTAGTAGCGAGGAAAAATCAACGCCACTTCATATCTGGGTCTTATTTAAGGAAATTTGTATTTGTATATTCATGAATTAACTGCCGAATCGAAGCATATGATTGTTTTGTTTTATGTACCAAAACTTGTATCTTTCCATACATTGTGTGAGAAGATGTTACAAAATTCATATGTAGGATTGTGTACGGCGAATAGCTGTTACGGCGTACGGTGAATAGCGTTTCTGGTGATTTTTAGTGTACGGCGAATAACTTCAACAGTTTTCGAAAGAAAGTGCTTTAAATAAGGATGGTATCTTAATCGACAGTGTCGAACAAGGACCCGTGAGTTAAATTACGTTAATAGACTACTTAACAATTTAAGAACTATTGCTTTAGAGTTGGTCAATGTGCTCATTCAAGTTGAAGTTCTATTCTTAAGTGTATTACTTAAGGATATTCATGAGTACGTTTCCTGCTTTATGACAGCCATCCGAAAGCCAATAGAGCAGAGAAATGAATCTGGTCCTACTATGTTTGCAAATGCTTAGATGTGTGTTTCTATACAGAAAAGGCATGAGATTTGTTTCTGGCAAAGAATATAGTAGAACCAGTCTAAACCTACCATAAAAAAGGTCCAACTATGGGTCTGTAAGGCATGTGGTAGCGTAATACAGGCTAAAGATAATACAGACAGTTCCTATGAGCTTTCTGCATTCCTTTTGCCTTGTATTAAGTAACCGCATGCTTTTAAGACTCATATATTCAATATATGTATGTATATACAGTTACTTTTCATCGTAATAACCCGTTCCAACTAAAGAAATTTAATAAGAATTATTTAACCCTTTACCTGTTCAATGTTTATGCAAGACTAATGCCATCCTGAATATTAGCCATTTTTGTGTAATGTAATTTTTTCAAGACTTAGTGAAGTATTTCTTTTGACAAAAAATAAAATAACTCGGTCTATAAATTACATATTATGTAATGTCATAAGCAAACAGCAAATCCTGATAAGACGGCTCCTAAGTGCAATCTGGTTTGGATCTACTCAGTTTGCAAAGACGTAAAATGAGTTTTAACGAAGAAAAGCATTAATGATTTAATCAAGATTTCTGTAACCAGGGTTTCTCTAGAGAAAATATACTCATCGGGTGTGGGGAACGAACTCGAGTCCTCGAGATTCCTAGTCAAATAATCTACTTCGGCAAGATAAAAGCCGGATTGCATAGCAATGCTGTACAAGTGTTGATACAGGTCAGCTACAGCCTGTGGCATACGAGGGCTGATAGATAAGTCGAGAGCTTTGAATTGGAGGAGTTAAGCAGGGATGCCCTTTTTCTGCCCTACTATTCCCTGACTATTTAAGGCTGTGTACCAGAAGAATGATGTCATGTGGTCAGTTTATGCCAAAGAGGTAGCACTCTCAAGTCAACAAGGTACTTGATTGGTGTGTGCGTGAGTGAGTGTGCGCGAGTGTGTGGGGGTGTATTAAAAAAGATAATCATTGCGTACACAGGGGATTCTCTCATTGCAATTAATATAGCAGAATTTCTTGTTTAGACCAAACACCAGTCTTTTCAAATACAAAGTGATTAATAAACTAATTCTTCATTCATACATATATCTTGTGGTATCCGAATTTCGTGAATGCTTGGATTCATGCAACAGTAATTAAAACTAAAATATTCAGACCTAGAAATTCACTTACACATCTTTAAGGAACGTAGCTGAATCCAAATATAGTTTAAACACCGTGACTATAGGGGCCCGGGGACTTACTCCACCAGGAAAATTTAGAATTGAGTGGTTTCAAAAAGTGACATTACAGAGGCGTCAATAGGAGGAGTGGGTTAAAAAGTATATCCCTACTTGGCCTTCGAGTGTTGTTCCATTTTGGCCATGCTAGTTAATGTTTTCACCTATCATTGATGTTACACACGTGCGTAAATGCGTGTCGCTAGCTACACCCCTGTCGTTAGAAGTTGGCTTGTAGTCTACGGGCAGTTTTTATGCAGTTTTTTTCTCCTTACCGTTGCAACATTTATAATGTTTCTGTTGATTATTATTGCAATAAAAAGCAGCATATCACTTCCCTGAACTACTTTCGTATGGAATTATAACTTATTATTCTATACAAATTCCTAAAATATCGGTCATAAAACAAATCCATGCAATCTAAAAATCTTTATTTATCAGCAAACTTAACAGTACCATAATGACGGAGAGTATTCATGGGCAATTAATTCTGTAATCATTGTTTTGTGCAGATCCGTCAAAACCGGAAGTTGCTCAATAGTAGATGTGGATACGCTGCCATGTGTGCCTTCTAAAAGTTTCCTCATTTGCTATTGCACAACCTACATTTTAATTCTAGATCAATGGCATTTTCATGATAGACATTAGGTGTCAGTTTGTTTTCCTCGCACTAACCTTAGGAAACGATTATAAGTAATATTTTAGCCGTAAAATGACGAACACAACGCAAGCTATTTGCCGAGCAGTCTTGATAACAGTAAAATATATTACTATTCGCCGTACACATCGGAAACTATTCACCGTACAATATTTATACCACATTTATCTATTCGCCGTACACACACCTTGTTTTCTTTTATCAAATTCAAAGCCAATTTCGATCGTATTCTACAATCAACGCTGGCATAAGAGTGTATTAGCTGTGTGATGACAAGGAATGTGTGAAATCGTGTGTCGGAGGATTAGAAAAGCGATTGCGAACACGTTTTTGACCTCTTCGCTGATCCGAGAATAATGCACCCAAAATGATTTACATACGTGAATTTGAAGTGATCAGAAACCATGTAATCATTGATTGATCTATTTACCAGTATTTTCAAACATTGGAATGCTAGAATATGTCATAATCTATATAAATATATCGAATTACTAATTCATAGTCAATGAACTTTTACATAGCTATTTCCGGAGTTATTGACAGACAGTGATATACAATATGTCATTACCAAACAGGGCGAGCCCTGATCAGACGGCTCCTGTAGACGACTCCTGTAGGAGCCGTCTGATCAGGGTCTACTCTGTTTGCAAATGCGTCGAAAAGAAAAAGAAAGTCATGGAGCTTTCCGTGTGACATTCATTCTGCATTAAGCTCCCCCTCGCCGCTCTCAACCCTGTCAAAATCCAATGGTCTCAGTGTGTTTTTTATTATCTCGTTTCTTCATATAAACGCCTTTTAACGAAATTGAACCGTCTGTCCAGGGTCTGCTCTGTTGCTTTTGGCATGATATAGATCTGATTCTACGTTATTGTAAAAGCAAAACAGTCACAGTCCCTTGAAAAAATTAAATTATAAAAGTTTCTGTAGAAAACTGACCACCTAATAAATTTCATGATGTTATTATTTTAGAAAAGGGTTAAAAGTTCGGATGAGCAAGGTTTTATTGTAGTGTAATACGGATACGTTGGACAAACTGGAGCATATAATTATATACGGTAAACACGTCCCATTGAATGGGATTCCTGAAAAAGAAATACAATCGAACTCGGATAACTTAAGCTCGGATAACTCGAAGTAAAAGATCGGTGCTTCTAAAATTTACAGTACAAATTGTCCTAAAACGTTTCGCTACGCATATAAAGCTGTGAATTAGAGAAATTGTCAATATTAGAAATCGGATGAGTCGAATCTCTGTTATCACGAAGTAATTTGTTTGGTCCATTGAAATTCGACTGTATATATTGGTGAGTACAATTAGCATGGACTGGTGTACCAAACTGATCTTTAGGAACCTCTGATGTGTTTAAAATTCTGTTGAACATGATAAATCGAACTTCAAACGACCATACAAATTCGAGACAACAAAAGTTCGATTCAACTTCCAATCTGGGCCATGCTTATAAAGCTTTTAGCTGAGTCTGAGTTTCGTTCTCAAGCTTTTGATTGGTCAGATTTGAGTTCTCAAGCTTTTGATTGGTCAGATTTGAGCCAGAGGCTCAAATCTGACAAATCAAAAACTCGAGAACGAACTCAGACTCAACTAAACGTTTTATAAGCATGGACCCTGGACAAATTCTCAAGTTCAAAGCTTAATGCGGGTCTAATGTAATGCTGAGCGCTCCTGCAGGAGCTTTCAGCATTACTTTCGACCTGAATCTATCTGTCTGTCACATATGTTTCTTGATATGCATAGTGATATGTTTTAAAATAATTCTGTATTGTAAATTGTGAAAGAAACTTTACTCGAGTTATCCCAAAGTTCTAGTTATCCGAGTTACATGTAGAAATATCGAAGTTTGACAATAATGTGTTCTTACGTCCCATGTATTTGATCGTGTAAGAATATTTTTATGTAAACTATTATTTTTGAAGAATCATAGGGGTCTTCAGGAAGCAATAACTGAATTGAACAGATAGAAAATGATGAAGTGGGTGTGAATATGGAATTTCAAGGAAGGTAAATGGTACAATAACAAAATTGAAAAAAAAACCCGAGTTGTCTCTCCTGTAACAGCTAGTATGCAATGGAAACACAATATAAAAGTTCACAATCAAAGTAACCTACTTCAACATCGTTAACCTAACGACATACATGCTATGGAAATAGTATCTTCATATCATTTATTTCCTTTAAGCCCTTCCTTCATATAAACGCATTTTCATGTATTTGCAAACAGAGTAGAGCCAGACCAGACGGCTCCTGTTAGAGTCATCTGATCAGGGTCTGCTCTGTTTCCTAATGGAAATTGAAAAATCTGTTTCTTTACTTTCTATAATGGCTACAATGTTAATATATTCCATATCTCATTATAACTATTTTGCCAATGAATATTCAGTAGGTATTGAAAGTCTGCAAAAAGCTGGAGTCTGTTGAAATTCTAAATGTTATAATTTGCTACAGCTCTCTTCAAGCATGCACAATGAGAGTGAAAGAAATTGCATCCCGATGAGACATCGATTACAGATTCACCAAAGCTAGCCAAGGTCTTGAAAGCATTTTTATCCAGTCACCAGGCTTCTCTAGTGACATAATAAAGGGGGTGCAAATAAACTTAGGTTTATTAGGTTACTTCCGGTAGTAGAAGGTTTATTAGGTTAGTAGATAGGCGTAATGATTCTATAACCATGGAACTATTTTAGTTTTCTGTAAATATGCATAAACATGTTGATGGAATAGATCTAACAGATCTATTTGGTCACCAAAAGAATTATTCAAATGAGAAAAAAATAAAAATAATTGGCTACAGCTGGATTCGAACCCGCGCCTGATCCTACAAAAACTAATTCTTATCACTGTAGAGACGACGCCCTTACCGATTACGCCACTGAGGCCACATACAAAATGAAGTTGATTTATCAGATTTATTAATTTAATCCACCGCTGGCAAAACCCGTTTTTGATAAAATCAAACCTGGAAGCAAAGATTGACAGATAAATAGTAAATGTTTTCTTTTCACTCTCATGATTATTTGATTGATAAACTCTTACAGGGGCGGTGATAGACATAGACCTAAATATAGCCTGTTCAGTTCCATCGATTTATGAGTGACGTTAGGTCTATCTAAAAATAGAAACCGAGACTACGTAACTCGAATTTGACCAAAGAATATAACCATGTCTGTTTGAAATAACTTATCGACCCTCGATTCAAATCATCTTATTTTTCAAATTCAACCACGTTTCCCTTCTAGTAATGCAAGTATCGAAACTATATTCCTCTGCGGTAGCTCATTTGATCTATTTACGTCTAAATGGAAGTGAAAAGGGAGGGATCCGTTGATCGAAAAACTGCATTTTCAATGTAAATTATTTCAAGAGTGTTATGAGTCTATAAAAAAGACATTTAACTATATTGACTGGATAAATCGAATAATAGGTTAGTGCCGTAGATGGGACGCCTTTATCCGACTCGGAGAGAAAACAGTTGAGGCTCGGCAAGCCTCGCCTCAACGTTTTCTCCCCTCGTCGGATAAAGCGTCCCATCTACGGCACTAACCTATTATTCTCTATTTAAGAAACCATTACTAAGCGGTCATTCATTTATTGAACATAGGATTCTTACAAAACAGACGGTTATTTAATGCAGGGCATAATTAATGCAGAACACTACTGTAGGAACTCTCTACATTACTTTTAACCTGCATTAAACTACCACATGCATTAACCCTTTCCCTCATATAAACGTGTTTTCGCGGATTTGCAAACAGAGTAGACCCAGATCAGACAGCTCCTAGAGGAGCTGTCTGATCAGGGTCTGCTCTGTTTGCCACTGGAATTTGATAGATCTTTTTCTTTACTTTCTAAAATGGCTACAATGTTCTACCTTCCATATTTCTTTATAGTTATTTTGCCCATGAACATTCAGTAGGTATTGAAATCTGGCCTAAGTATAGAACAGGGAAAGGGTTAAAACCCACGATTAGACATTTTTTGATGGCAGCTTAAGACAGGTTATACTACCATTTATAAGGGTCTGCTCTGTTTGCAAAGGCTTAACTCTGTGCGTGACTATGCAGAAACACGCTGAGATATGTGCTACAGTGCTCCCTCCCTACAACGGCCCTCTCAATAACGATTCCCTCCTTACAACAACGCATGTCACTGTTTCCGAAACAACAAGGCTCCAGAAACGACTTTTTTCCATCGTATTTTATTTATGCCTCCATCAAACCCTATGTTGTGACCACTCTTTAGAATCGTCACTTTGCGACGATTCTAAAGAGTGGTCACAGCATAGGGTTTGATTGAGGCATAAGGGTTTTAGTTCTCGAAATACACATTATCTGGGGATCTGCAAACAAGCTAATTATGTTTGATTTTCCCTCCCTATAACAACTCCCTCTGAACAACACATATAATCTTCGTATCCCAAAGGGTGTCGTTGTAGAGAGGGAGCACTGTATAATGCGGTATTACGGAGCTCTGCATTGTCTATGCATTGGTGTATTAAGCAGCTACCCTTTTCAATAATCAAAATATTTCCTTCTCCACTGCAAACTGTGACAAACTCCTGAAAGAGCATGCTGATAAGGGTCTTCATTGTTTACTGCACACATTAACTTCCAATTGACATCTCGGCAAAATGATACTTGCATTAAAGGTCCTTTAACATGAAGATTTAATTTAATCAAAATATTTATTTAGCTAAGTACATGTAGTTCTGTTCGTTTGCTTTCTTTAATCATTTACTTGATAAAATCGCCATTGGACGTCTTTGCAAACAGAGTAGATATGTGGAAGCTGTCTGGCCAGGGTCTGCTATGTTAGACAATTGTATATATCTGAATCTATTTTATCTGCCATATTAAATCAATTTCTTGTAATTGCACACTATAATGTCGTTACATGATACTATTATACAAATTGGTAATCATATCAGTCATTATAAAATACAATAATGATAACGACTTTATATAACGAAAGATCTATATTCAATGCACACTTTTTATCTCCTAGAGAAATATTGGCAAACAGAGCTGACAGAGATCAGGCAACTCACATAGCAACAGTCTGATCAACGTCTGTTCTGATTTCTTATAGAATGGTATACGAGCGTAGATCTAGATCTGATTCTACAACCTGTCATGGTCGGACTTTCCCTTATGCATAATACATGTACAATGTACCATACATGTAGCTAAACTTCATCATTGATACACATGTACTCACGCATCCGTTGTTTCTTACATGAATATGCACCAGGCAAAGAGTTAAACATTGGCAATACCACTGACCATGTCTCTTTAAAGAGGGCTGCTGTTTATGTTCACAACTGTATCTACATATGTGAAGCTACGTGTCTAAATCAAGTTAACCATTTCCCTTATGTACGCGCATTTTGACGCATCTGCAAACAGAGTAGACCCAGATCAGACAGCTCCTATAGGAGCCGTCTGATAAGGGTCTGCCACGTTTGCTTATGGTGTAATATAGATCTGATTCTACAGCTTCTGCCTGAGCCGAAATGCCCTGTGTTCATACGCCATTTTAAAAATAATCTTATTAATATTCATGGATATTCACCAGGGAAAGGGTTAAATGCCAGGTAAAATAGTTCAGAGGCCGAATCTAAAGCCTGTTTAAACGATTATAAGGTGAAACGCAACATTTCGGTCTGGTCTGTCAGACTTAGACTTTGATGCATTCATAAGAAATTGTCCGGAACTGATGTGAGTAAAAGGAAATGCAGGATTATGTTGTAATTGTTTAAGCAGAGATTATAGAAATATGAGCCGTTCCGCCGTTATTTGATATGTTGTGTTGAACTCTTTAACCCATTCCCTGATATTGACGACGTTTGACGCCTCTGTAAAAGTCACTTTGTGAAACCATTGTGATAAATAGAGCATTTGCTCCTATAGGAGCAAATGCTCTATTTATCACAATGGTTTCAATACTACACAATTTTAACAGTTTCCTTTTCTCTAGTAAATGCTCCTTTTCGGTTGACTTATTCAAAGAGGTTGGGTCTAAAAATAGCCTATGGGGTAATGGGTTAAGCGCAACGAGTGCTTGAAAGTGAACCGTAGGGTTTGCTACTTTGGGCGATTTTCTTATCAACTTTCAAACAATTTATAACACATTCGTCGAGTATGTAGCCGTCTAATCAGGATCTAATCTGTCTGACATTTTAATATATTTTCTTGTCATAAATGGTTGAAAGAAACGACACTGTTTGCAGATAAACACTATTATTGAATCAAATAGCCACTTAGCAGAATATGTCTTAAGTGGCCACAAGAAATATGTATAAATATGGGTCTGTAAGGCAGGTGGTAGCTGAAGGCAGGTCTAAAAATGCCAAAAAAATCCTCTATGAGCTTTCTGTAATACATTCGACCTGCATTAAGCAGCCACCAGTTTGTAAGACACATATGCTCGATAAATGAATAACCGCTTAACCCATTCCCTCATATTGACGCCTTTTGACGCCTGTAAACGCCACCTCTTGAAACCATTGTGATAAATGGAGCATTTGCTCATATGGAGCAAAATTAAATGCTGTATTTATCAAAATGGTTTCGAAACAACACAATTCTAAACGTTTCCCTTTCTCAAGTAAATGCTCCTTTTCGGTAGATGTATTAACCCTTCGCTTGCTATTCACGTCAATATACCTACCTGTAAATAGTGAATACCCAGATGAGACAGCTCCTGCATGAGCTGTCTCATCAGGGTCTGCACTATTTACAAATTGATTGTGTAACCAGTGCACTCCACAGAAGTGATTGCACAGCAAAATACTTGTACACAGTGAAGATATATGTAATTATACAACAGTGCATGGGTAAAGAAGGAGAAATGTATTTTAAAATTCAGCAAGAGAATGGTTAAAAGTTTGGATCTATAAAAACCTATGTCGTATTTGGTTAAGACAGTTTCTATTGTATACAACTATCTTTATACTTGTTGTTCTTCAGTATTATTAACTGACTGAAATCTTTATCATACATATCATATATTATTAAGTAGACAATATATATTAAAGATAGACATGAACTTTTGATGTTGTTAAAGTACTTAAGGGGTTATTTTAACGTAATGCACCTTTAGGATTTTACATTTGAATATAAAATGTCAGCCTCTATAATTATCTACATGCTATATATGACTTTTTTTTAAGTTTTTTCTAGACCAAATATCAAAGCCACATAAAATCAAGTGAGAATCAAGTACCTCATTTCCAATATATTATTCCTGCCAGAGTTGCCAACGCTTGAAGCTATGACCAATATCATGATTAACCCATTCTCTCCTGTTGGCGCATTTTGATGCATGCCTTTGTAAAAGTCACTGTTTGAAAAAGTGTGACAAACATAGCATTTGCTCCAATAGAGCAAAATCTCTTTTTATCACAATGGTTTCAAAACTACACTATTCTAAATTTTCCCTTTTTTGCTAGCAAATGCTCCTTTTCGATGGATTTATACAAATACTGTGGGTCTACAATAGTCTATGAGGTAATAGATTAAAGGTTCACATATAGATAGGTTATTAAACCTTAACTTGTACAATTTAATTTCTTGTGGTAATTTGACTTTTCTATCATGTTTAGACGTGTGCCTTATTAGAATATTAATGTATTTTGTTAGGGTAATGTAATTTATTGGAACACTTTGCACAATCAAGCTCTGATGTACAGTAACCCCCCTCTAACCCGGACGTTCAATTTAGTACAAATAAAGATCTTTGAGACGTCCAATTTACCGGGTGTTACTGTATGCCTTTAACCCATATCAAGCTGTTAAAGTACTGTCTGGGTGTCAAATAGCTTGATCTATCGTTGTCCAGGTGTCAAACAATTTTAATATTGATAAGACACCGAGTTACTGTTGTCCAGGTGTCAAAAAGCTAGAATATGGATAGGACGCAAAACTACTGTTGGGTGCCCGGTTGTCAAACAGCTTGAATATTGATAAGACGCCGAGCTACCGTTGTCCAGGTGTCAAGCAACTTGAATATTGATAAGACTCCGGATGACTCTCTATCTTATCTGTTTGCAATCTAACTGGGTTTTTTTAAGATTAAACTTTAAATGATTAACCAACTGTATGGCTTATCCAGAACACACATAGGTATGTCTGCTATAGAAAACTAATTAAGCTAATTAATTGTTTTAGAACAAAAGCATTAAGACCAAAATATATTTTGTTTCGTGCCTAGGCATTTTAAACTCTAAAAGTAGCCCCGTAACACTCGTTTTCTTGCCAAAGGTATTCTGTTTAAACTAGCAACAGCTGTTCTGTTTGAATAACAAAAGTATGAATGCCTTTCCTTAGATACATGCGCCGTTGTTAGAAATTATTTCGCCCCGTATCGTTATGACAAAATGTCTACTAAAACACGGACTAAGTGCAAGTTGACATAGTGCCGATTCGTTTAACTGTTTCCCTGTACCATATTCATGTAATAAATGATGACATCATGGACATTTATTAGATAATATTTTATTTTGGAATATGTACACACGATATTTTGGTATTGTTAGAACAGTAAAGTCAGATATATTATAATTCAATAAGCAAATAGAGCACGCCCTGATCAGACGGCTCCTATAGGAGCCGTCTGATCTGGGTATTATCTGTTTGCAAATGTGTAAAAAGGCGTTTATATGAGAAAAATGGTTACACTTTTGAGACTAGTTAACAAAGTGCCATACAGCATGGCTCTTGATCAAATGCCGAGGTATCTGTCGTCTATTCCTGGTCCAGGTGTTTTGCAAATGTCGGATAGACGGCACGTTGTATGGTAATGCCTAAAACCTACATAAGAAAGAGCCGTGATATTTGCAAACAACTTATTCAAACTGCAACAACAAGACGGTCAACATCGCATTAGCACTTACCAGCTGTAAAAATAATGTCTGCTCAAATAATGACACGGAACTACTTCAGATTCGATCGTGGTTTGGAGAAACCATTGACCAAGGGTCAGACAGCTTGGATCTTACCCCATGCCCATATAGCCTGTTTTAGACCCATCCTCTTTGAAAACATCTATCTAGAAAAAAACCGTTTACAAGAGAAAATGAAATGTTTAGAATTGTGTAGTTTTAAACCATTATTGTAATAAATAGAGCATTAGCTGACATTGGTTTCAATAAGTGACTTTTACAGAGCCATCAATATCAAGGAAGGAATTAATGAATCAGTGAGTAATTGATGGATTTTCATCTAGATCTAAGCTGTTTACAATGGCCAGATAGGTCGCAGATAGAGAGAATATGGTTAATAAAACATGGAAATATTGTTTTGTTAAGACAAACCTGGATACGAAGCTAAGCCATGTATAATTATATTGAAATAGATAAGCAGACAGCTATTTGAGAATATCTCAAATCTCTCAATAGGTTACTGAATTACAAATATTTAAATTGCAGATGATGGAAATTGTTTAAAATACGTGCATTTCGCTACATTTATAACTGACAATAAATAATGGAATAATGTGTTTACAAGAAGCGCTGTTTCGACCTGGGGCATCTGGCCAAGGAAAGTGCATCAATTGAATTATAGCTCTGTGTCCTTAAGCTTTATCTTACTTCGAGCGGATACGAAAACACAGCTGAAGGAGTTTGGATCTAGATGGGAAACCTAGCAATTTTGCATCTCACTAAGATCCACACTGTTTGATACTATGGTTATGTTTTAAGAAAATATCATGGAGAAAACTGCTTTGAAATGTGAAGAAAAGACGTTTGGCATAGATCAACTTTTCTCAGCGGGTAAAGGTTTAACAGTTCGTGAAAAGTTAACAAGAGCGAGACATGCATCATGCATGCACGTGTTTGTAGGCCAACGTTTTCCCAGGGTGCATTAGTTCAGTGAGTGATATCCCACCTGTTGCTTTTCAATTTGATATTCTTACCTTTTAAATGCTATTCATGGTAAACTGGTCCATTATTTATAGAGTATAATCAGTGAGAGAAATGTGCTAGACATTTTTTAATTGCAAACAAGATATATCCTGATTTCTGGATCTACATTGTTTGTAAAGGTCCGGCCACTGGTTACCCGTATACAAAGGATCAAACTGGAATGGACTTCATTATTTACCCTGCCGGTGTGTTTTGCTGTTTTGTGTTATTTAACAAATTCCTTCATGCTGACGTATTTGGACACCTCCGTAAGTTTCACTTTTTGAAAGCATTGTGATAATTAGATCACTTGCTCCATGGGAGCAAATGCTCTATATGTATGTATCACATTGGTTTCAAATCCTCATAATTAAACATTGTCGCTTTTCCAGTACATGCTCCTTATTAGTAGATCTATTCATTAGCCTTTGAGGGATTGGGTTAACTTCAGTTACTTGAAACACGTTTTCGTACTATTTTAGATGTAGTAGACAAATTCTGAAGTGAACATTATATAAATAAATGTACCCGAATCAGGCAGGTCATGCAAGAGCTGTCTGAGCAGCATTTTGCTTATGGCATAACAAAGAACTGCCTTTTACAATGTCTGCCATGGAAAACAAATCCTAATGCCAGTATTAACCCTTCGCTTGCTACATGTATTCACGTCAATATACCTACCTGTAAATAGTGAAGACCCAGATGAGACAGCTCCTGCAGGAGCTGTCTCATCAGGGTCTGCACTATTTACAAGTTGATTGTGCAACCAGTGCACTCCACAGCAGTGATTGCACAGCGAAATACTTGTACACAGTGAAGATATATGTAATTATACAACAGGGCATGGGTAAAGAAGGAGATATGTATTTTAAAATTCAGCAAGCGAACTGTAAGCTCATAACTATATGTTCATTCAGTATTTCGTACATGCATATTCATCAGGTATATGGATAATGGCCACTTACTGTGTATACAGTTTTAAACCGGCTGTTACAAAATTGTATCGCTAAAATAGTGTACATGTAGACTAACTGGTGCTGATTTTGACTGTTCAATATCTTGCTTTACTGTACCATTTACTTGATTAAATCGCCTTTCTTCGTCATTGAACATGTAAACAGAGTAGACCCAGATCAGACGGCTCCCGTATGTTTGATTCGGGTCTGTCTGGTTTGCTTGTGATATAATATAGATGATCTATCAGTTTCAGCCAAAGCAAACACTCGCTACGGTCGTGTGCTATTACATGTATAACAATTAATCTAACTTATATTCATTGTGTTATTGTTTCTTACATAAATATCCATGGAGTAAAGGTTTAAGCATTTATTAATAGTGTTGATCAAATCTGTCTCTGCATTTGGAAATCGGGGTCTGAACCGATATATGACTGAATGGGATGTGGATTTAATGAATAGTCCATAAAATGCCAACGGACGTTCAGATTGTGATGATAAAATATCAAATTATTGCTTTATGATGGTATGGGCTAATCACATGCACTATATATCAATGCATAGTATACACACACCATTTTTCTGTAAGTGAAGCTACTGATCAGGATCTGTCCTTTAAACAGCAAAGCAGGGTACTAAAGTTTAGGCTGAAAATAGTGACAGGGAATAAACACCCTGATCGAATGCCTCGCTCAAATCATTGGCTGATCTGGTACAAACTACTGGTAAAAGCGATCACTGAATACAGTAGAACCCTTCTAAACCAAATTCTAGAAAAGAATAAATTAGAGACTTCTGAGCAGATGGTTGCTTAATATAGGGTGAAAGTCACACATAAAGCTCCTAGAGGAGCTTTCTGCATGTCTCTCATCCTGCATTAAGTTGCCACCTGTTTCCAAGACCAATATTTATACTAAACTGAACGTGCAGTTTAGAGGGGTTTTACTGGTACACATATATAGGATTGTTTCATCTAATAGAGACAGGTGGTACCTTAACTCTTTCAACCCTGACTTCTCCGCTTTGAATATCCCATCAGTGTGAAACTATAGATTATGCTATGGTCGACTGTGTGATTTTCGTTGCATAGAGGTTGGATCTAGACGAGTTACCGTGTAAATGGACGTTTCGCCTATTTCAACTTCACTTTAGAAAAGGTTTATAGAATGTCCACCCTAGAATTTAAAGCAAACGGGAATTGTTGCAGTAAAAAAAATGGCTGAAAAGTACAGAATCACTTATTCTTACAGTTAGAATAAGACCTTCAATATAGTTAAACAGTGTTATATGATCACCATTGCAGAATATATTAAAACATCATCACTAATCGGCATGACTAAATACAGTAACCATGTCTTTAAGCGATTGTTAGTAAGAGATCTAATGGTGGGCCATTAACCCTTTACCCAATAGCCTGTTTCTAGTTTTGAAGACATATGACCACTTAAAGCAGGTTGAAAGTAAAGCAGAATGCGCCTTAAGGCGCATTCTGCTTTACTTTCAGCCTGCTTTAAGCTACCACCTACTAGGATATAGAAAATATTTATTATGCAACATGTTCATGACTGTATGAATTTGAACTATTTTCTTCAGCGGAGGAATAAATCAAACACGCTAAAAGCCGCTTCTATCAGGTAAAGGGTTAAGGCAGGGGTTGCTTTATACATGGAAAATGTAATGGAGCAATTTCCTATAGGAACATTATGCCTTATTGATGAATTACATTAAACCTTTCCTTAATATTTGCGACTTTTGACGAATGTAAAAGTCACATTGTGAAACCATTGTGATAAATAGAGAATTTGCTCCTATAGGAGCAAATGCTCTATTTATCTCAATGGTTTCAAACTATACAATTCTAAAAGTTTCCTTTTCTCTAGTTAATGCTCCTTTTCGGTAGATTTATTTAAAGAGGCTGGATCTAAAAATAGCCTATGTGGTAATGGGTTACACCTTTCATTCATATACACGCTTTTTATGCATTAGCTAATAGAGTAGCCATGTCAGACAGCTCCATTAGCAGTCTGATCTTGATCTATTCTGTTGCTTATGACATGTTATAGATTTTATCATACAGTTTTAGTTTTAACAATTATTTAAAAAAAAAACCATTAAAACTTAATTAGTTGATAAATATTCATGATGTCATTATTTCGTACATGAATATTGAACAGGGCAATTATTTAGAAGTGACATGATTTTTAATACATGTATATTCAATCAATAACATTTACTGGCCACTTAATCCGTTAGCTAATAGACATAAGCGACCCTTTTAGGAACCGTTTGGCAAGGGTTTGCTCTGTTTGCTTATGGGGATTCAGATGAACTTTGATATATTGAACTTCAAGGGACCATACAAATTTTTTCAAGATAACAAAAGTTCGAGTCATCAGATCTAAGGTAATGATGAAAACTGTAGGAGCTGTCAGCATTACTGTCGACCTGCATTAAGCTGTCACATGTGTTTCTAGATATGGGAAGTGATATATTTTAGAATAACCCTGTATTGTAATTTTTGGAAGGGCCGACTGTATATAGTCTGAGTCTACAATGTATGTTGAAGTCAAACGATGCTGAGATCATGCAGCATTATAAAATAAAACAGCTAATAAATGTTCATGATGCCATTATTTTACATGGATATTAACCCATTCCCTGATATTGACGACTTTTGACGACTCTGTAAAAGTCACATTGTGAAACCATTGTGATAAATAGACATTTGCTCCTATAGGAGCAAATGCTCTATTTATCACAATGGTTTCAAACTACAAAATTCTAAAATTTTCCTTTTTTCTAGTTAATGCTCCTTTTGGATTCATTCAAAGAGGTTGTATCTAAAACTAGCTTATGAGGTAATGGGTTAATGAATTAAAGGGTTAGGAAGGGATCTACTGTACCTTGTTGTATACAATGTTACAATGACGTTTCCCTGGTGACCATTACTGTACGAAATAATGACGTTATGGATATCATTTAGCTGTATAGTTGTAATGGCACGTGTATACACAAAATCAGATATAATATAAGTTCATAAGAAAACAATACAGACTCTGATCAGACAGTTACCTTCTATAGGGGGCATCTGATCTTGATCTACCCTGTAGAAGCGAAAACGCGTTTATATATGTATAAGGGAAATGATTAGCTAATGCTATAAAATAGACACTATGCAATCCGTGTCTTAGTTAAGAACACACACCGTGAGTATGACACTTTTCAGGGTAAACTGCCAGTTTGACTTCAATAGCAATCAGTCACGTACAGCAATATAGGTCTCTACATTTTTACGTTTTGTACATGTAGGCCTATTTTTGTAGTGAAGGTGAGAATATAGCACGGTCTATAAACAAATTTAGCACACTTCAAGCTAATTTGACCGTGCCAAGGGCACTCTGTATAAACACGGTTTGATAGAATCATGTTTTGATAGACATTTTAACATGTGTTACATTGAAACTTGCCATTTATCAATACTCTTTGAAGAAACATTCCAACAGTGAAATATATATCAGCGTCCAGATCGGACAGGCAAATGCAGGCACATATTGTATACCAAGGCCACACTGCCCCTAAAGGAACAATTTGGTCAGGGTTTATACGCTATTTGCTACAATGTCAGTTTAATTTATAGTTATCAAAATGGGGCCAACTTGACTTAATTAGTTTAACCAAGCCATGGGTCTTCTGGTAATTACGGTGCTTCAGGCAAGTACAGTGGAACCTGTATTACATGTAAGTGGCCATCAACCCTTATAACGCCGAATTTCAAATGAACTCTTCCAAAGTTCAAACATATCAAGCTGACGGTGAATATTTAGGGATTTCTTTCTAAAGAAATGTGTAACGTCACAAACAGTTAATGCCATTATTGAATCGTGCACCGCACAGTAAGAGTTAAGATGACACAGGGGTAAACACTCTCATTTCTTCTTTACTAAAATTTGGATTGCCGGGATTATACTGTGCTTCTAATGTTAAAACAATACTCGCGGGCATGTTATACCTCTCAACACCTTTTATTCCACACAGAACGTCTGTGCAAACAGTGTAAACCCATATCAAAAAGGCATGACAAATTATGCATGTGTTTATATACCGTTATAGAATAAGCTTATTAATGTTCATACATAATTAGTATATTATATCTGATATGAATATTAATACAGCCAATTTTACAGGTATTCGGTTAAATGTTAACGATGTATCCCTAATCAAACTGCTACAGTTTTACCTTTGACCTATCATACCGCTTATATTGATTATTCTAACGCAATCTGTCAATTTTCTGCAATCTGATTGGCTCATGTGACTAAATTTGCGGCATATAAACACTGTTTTATATGTCGCAAATTCAACCAATCGAAAACGGCCGAATAACAGCATTAGCCTGTAGATATATTAATGCGCTTTGTTTATCAAACACTTAGATCTACTGATAAATTCGTATGCATACACTGACATATATTCAAGTTCAGTCCGGTATTTTGAAAGTTATTATTTCCATTCTTTGTCACGACTTGACCGGTCTTTTATATGTCATGTGGAGAATTATTGATATCCTCAAAGCGTTGTGATTCAGATTCAACCTTATTTATCATACTATTCAAACATAACGTTATAACGTGACGTCATTGTTACAGACGACGTTTTTGCGTACGGCGCCAAAGACTAAGATAGCGTTACTTTTCCTGACATGTGTATTGAAAGTGTATTGAAATGTAAAATAGCTGTCGCGTAATGATTCATGACAAATGTAATAGTGAACTTAGAACTGGGCCGGTGTTTTGACTGTGTAAACCAGGGTGAAAACAATCCAGTTATTTTAAGAAATCTGAGAGAAACTGGGAACTATTTCTCGCCTCAACTATTTCTCGCCTCATCACTCATTCAATCACCTGCGCGCATAGGAACAATTTGGCATTTTTCGTGTTCAGATTGCGTTAGAATAGGGTTAATCCTACTGTAATTTGAAATTTGCGACGGTATATGAGGTTTTTAACGGTCTTAAATTATTTTAACGGCTCCGCCTTCGGCGTCGCCATTAAAATAATTTGCGACCGTTAAAAACCTGATATACCGTCGCAAATTTCAAATTACAGTAGGATTAACCCTATATTTATTGTATAATCCCTACGTCATAGGCTACGCATATACAACACACACGTACTTGTATACATATCAAATATAAATAGTTATAGTAACTTTTGACTAGGTAAAGAGATACTTATCCACTTTTGACTAGATAAAAGTATTTATGATACAATTGCGCACATACATTGAGTCACATGTACATTACGTAGGCAGTAGAACCTATCCTAAGCGGACATTCATTTATTAAATATAAAAGTCTTAACAAAACAGGTTGTTACTTAATGCAGGGCAAAAGTAATGCAGACAGGTCCTATAGGACCTGTCTGCATTACTTTTGACCTGCATTAAGCTACCACCCGCTTCACATACATGTACCCATAATTAGACATTTTTAATATCCGCTTAAAACAGATGCTACTGTACGTTGAGGCATAGGTGCATTGTAAATGACGTATAGTCAACGTTTTATAATGTAATGAAATACATTTGTTTTAGTATTATATTAACCCTTACCTTGTTGGGAAAACATAACGTCGGATTCAATGTGGATCGGCAGTAGTTTTTACTTTTTCGTTTCCGAACAAACTTTTGAGAACCTATTGCCAACGCATCAAACAGACTGGATCCTGATGAGATGCCGAGTTACTTGGCGCCTCACGTGGTTCCTTGCTTTTGCAAATACGAGTCAGGTCCCGATTTAACCCTTTCGACGCCAAATTTCTAATTGTCGTCTGCAATCCAAGTTTGTTAAACAGAAAAATAAGGAAATGAGATAAATGAATGCAAATTTCAAAGGAATAAAGCATATATATAGAAATAGAGATTGAGACAAATAGTGAGGTCCCTGATCAGACGCCGCCTTGAAAAGGCGGCGTCTGATCTAGGACTGCACTATTTGTCGTGGTGCATTTATGCGACTGCGGAGGTGAAAGGGTTAAAAGTGTTGCATGTAACAAATCTGAAAAATTCTCGAACCAGAAAAGTCCATTATTTTCCGCCTAATGCGTTGAAAACAGGAATGTTGACATTAGAATTAAAATCTGCATTACACATTAGCTGCTTCCTATGATTTTACATAATGGGAAGTTATTGCCATATTTTCATACGAATATAGTCATTACGTCATCACATAAAAAAGCCTACAGTTACATGCCGGTATAACGGCAACCAACACTTCTTCATACTACATTGTACTAGGCTCTTGACCCTTTACATGTTCAATATACAACGGAAGAAATATTGACACCATTAACCCATTGCCTCATAGGCTATCTTTAGACACAACGTCTTTGAATAAATCTACCGAAAAGGAACATTAACTACAGAAAAGGAGACATTTAGAATTGTGTAGTTTTGAAGCAATCCTGTAGAGCAAATATCTCTTTGAATAAATCTACTGAAAAGGAGCATTAACTAGAGAAAAGATTTTTTTTAGAATTTTGTAGTTGAAACCATTGTGATAAAAAGAGCATTTGCTCCTATGGGAGCAAATGCTCTATTTATCGCAATGGTTTCAGAAAGTGACTTTCACAGAGGCGCCAAAAGGCGTCAGTAGGAATGGGTTAATATTAATTAACTGAACATTTATAATGGCATATGAACCGAAGACGTTTTGGTATTGGCGGAAATTGTCGTGTCAGATATAATTATATAATGCCGTAAGAAAACGGAACAAATCATGATCAGACGGGAACCATCCATAATATATAATTTGGAGTAAATAATTAATCCGAAGATTGAAAAACATATCACTATATGACGTTTCACTTTGTCTGTTGACTATTCAAGCAAAACTATATGACGACAGGAGTACTTATCAACTCTTTTTTATATTGGTCATTGAACACATAATTAATTTGTATTGGTATAAAGTTTAGAGTAATCTAAATCTGGTCTGGGTCTATCATATTTTCAAAGGCATGAAAAGAAGTTTGTATGAAGGGAATAGTTTAATCCTTTACTCCATGAATATTCGTGCATGAAATAATGTCATCATGAGTATTAATTTCTTATATACATGTAATAGATTAATTGTTATAATAGCACATACATGTATTTGACGTTTTGGCCATGACAGAAACTGTAGAATCACATCTATCTTATGTGATAAGCAAACAGAGCAGACCCTAATCAGACGGCTCCTACAGAAGCCGTGTGATCTGTGTCTACTCTGTTTGCCAAGGCGTAAAAATGCGTATATATGGAGTAAATCCGTTCAAAGCGTTCTTCTATATAAAGCGTGCGGTTTAGAGGCGGTCTACTGTATACATGCTTCTCCGTTATTTGTTTCATTAACCTTTTAACAGAACTTCCAGCAACAAATATGACAAGTGCATTACCATGATCGGCATATCAGCGTAAATAACAAAAACATAATTTGCATAGTCTATGCAGATAAAATGCATCAGGAAACGTTAAAGGAATAAATTTGCGAGAATCCATGTCTTTAAGTCAATAATGCTGACGGCTAACCCTTTCCCTCATATATACACTTTTTCACGCATATGCAAACGGAGTAGACTCAGATCAGACGGCTCCTATAATAGTCGTTAGATCAGGGTCTGCTCTGTTCGGCAATGGCATTTGATAGATTTGTTATTTTACTATCTACCATGGCTACAATAATCTGCCTTCCATTTTTAATTATAACTTTTTTGGCCATGAATATTCAGTAAACATTGAACTTTTAAATAAACATAGAATAGGGAAATGATTGAGTATCTGAAGAGAAACTGGATGCGTTCTGTATGACTGGCGTGTAAGTGTCTAGCTTGGTACTATTCTGTCCTGTACAATAAACCATTGTCTTGCTGCAGTAAAACTCTTTAAACCGGAAATTCAGTAGATAATAATTCAAATTATTTTATATATGTTGTTGCTTAATGCAGGGAGAAAGTCATGCAGAAAACTCATACATGAGCTTTCTGCACGACTTTCACCCTGCATTAACCCTTTCCCTGATGAATATTCATGTAGGAAATAATGACGTCATGAATATTAATAAAATTAGTTTTTGTAATGACATACGAACACAGGACATTTTGCTTCAGGCAGAATCTGTAGAATCAGATCTATATTACACCATGAGCAAACAGAGCAGACCCTGATCAGACGACTCCTATAGGAGCCGTCTGATTTGGGTCTTCTCTGTTTGCAGGTGTGTCAAAATGTGCTTACATTAGGGAAATAGTTGAGCAGTCATCTGTCCCCATATTTATACTAAAATAGCGTTTGATATAGACAGGTGCTACTGTATATTGCAGTCGCAAACAGCTTAGAGGTGAGACGTCGAGTAACGCGATGTCTCTTAAGGATCCAACTGTTTGATATTCATCACTAGTTTCTAAAACGTCTCAACCCTGGGTAAAACTAAACGAATCATAAGTAAATATTCAAATTCAAAGTTGAGCAAGATTAAACCACCACCCTGACCTTCTAAAAGCTTCTACATTCCGACTATTGATGCCAATTTGGTTGCCAATTTCAAATTTCCTGTTGTTGTTTTTTTTTAGAAAAAAAATAATAACAGATGATGGTACATACCCTTCAGTTGTGGTAACTGGTCAAATACCTTTATTTGGGATAAAGATAAAACCAATGACTTCATCTCATTCGTTACCATGGCAGCCGACAGAAACTTTCAACATATGTATGCTCTTCTTGCACTATTTTCACAAATACATGTATTGGACATTTATTTTGCAATATTTCCACCATGTGGATTTTCGTTATATCTAGATTATATTTGAAAAACTAGAAAGTTTTCATTTCGTCAACACAGACTCCCAAAACAGACCACAGGCCCGGGTGCTATATATTTTATTAAACACTTTCCACGTACTTCTCTACCGACTTATTTTATATAACATAATTATCATTAGTACTATTTCAATAATAGAACTCGTCAAAATTTGTATCTGCGATAGTCTGAGTTAATACATGCCTGCAATGAATACAGTTATTAACCCTTGCAAAGTTGAATTTTCAAATGAACTATACAGATCAAGCTCATTGTGAATATTTAGGGATTTTTCAACAGAAACGTGTATCATGACAGACGATGTATACCCTGATCTGAGGGTTCCTCTCGGAGCCCTGACATCTGGGTCTACACTGTTTGCAAAGGACATTAGTGACTCCTGTCCCGCACCGTAAGGGTAAAATGACCACTTAATGCAATATACTACACGAATTGCATCAGGTAGTGTACATCCGACTTGGCAGCCATCTCGATGGAGTTGAAATATACAGAAACATACCTACATGTAGCATTAGCTTCTCCTTCTTTGTATCTGTGTTTCTCTCAAAATATACATAAAAGGAGCTTCTCTCCTTCCCAGACTCTACTTTTTTATGCACTTTTCTTTCATGAAACTATTTATAGTCCCGGATTATACTTAAAATGCCTAGCATAACCCCGTCTATCCCACAGTATGCATGAAAACACCATCCTCTCTGTGTAATAACTCTTTTTTCTGTTTCTCTCACAGTTTTGTTTAAAATGTTTGCTTAATTTAATGTATACCATGTATAAAACCCATTAACTCTGGCTATTTTTACCTCCAACCTTTTCGAATAAATCTACCGAAAAGGAGCATTAACTAGAGAAAAGAAGACTTTATAATTTTGCAGTTTGAAACAACTGTGATAAATAGACCATTTGCTTCTATAGGAGTAAATTCTGTATTTATCACAATGGTTTCAACAGTTGACGTTTGCAGAGGCATCAAAAGGTGTCAAAATGGGTTAATGCTGAGTTTCATTTTGCCTATATCGGATACAAAGTAAATATTTGTGAATGCACAGTCACACAAGTTTAAATACTGCTGTTTAGTTTGTTGTAAAACATTACATTTCTGTGTTGTAATGCATAAAATAGTGATCTAAATATTGAAAATGAAGGTAGTTGTACTGTAAAAGTGTGTAATATAATGGTGTAAATCAGAAAGAAATACTTGTTCCCAATCTTGTTTTTGCATTAAATCTTTATAGTTCAGACAAGCAGGCTGCAAATGGCCAGACTCTATCTTTAAAAACGTTTATTTGCAATGCCTAATTACCGATTTTATTTTCCCATATTCTCCCCTATGATCATTAAGCGTGATTTAAATACAACTCAATGTGACTACATGTGAACTTTATTAACAATTATTTATAATATTGGACTACAGTAGTACATGTATCCAGAACTGTACTTCTTTTGAGAAGTTCTATCAGTGATACTTAGGTTATACAGTAGAACGTGTCTTATAGGAGCTTTCTGCATTTTGTAATTACATATCTTTTTGATGGTCGCTTAACCCTTCGCTTGCTATTCACGTCAATATACCTACCTGTAAATAGTGAAGACCCAGATGAGACAGCTCCTGCAGGAGCTGTCTCATCAGGGTCTGCACTATTTACAAATTGATTGTGCAACCAGTGCACTCCACAGCAGTGATTGCACAGCGAAATACGTGTACACAGTGAAGATATATGTAATTATACAACAGGGCATGGGTAAAGAAGGAGAAATGTGTTTTAAAATTCAGCAAGATAAGGGTTAAGACAGGTTCTACTGTCTACCGGTCATATCTGCGTAGTCAGATCGTAACGTTACTAAATGTTGAAAATACATGTATGAGTCATGCATGAAACAACACATTCAAAACACACGGCCGCCCGAACAGCACCACGATAAAAAACAGAACATGTACATGCATATCAAAAGACACAACGAGACGCATAAATACATAACGAACAAACAATAAGGGGGGGGGGGGGGGAGTAACGCATTGGAACGGTCAATGGCAATAGTCACTTGGGGTTTAAACCGGTTTAGAGGAGCCCAACCTCACACTTATTTAATCTCCATCAATGTTTTACAGACGATTATAATGTTAAAATTAACACACGGTCTGTTTATGGATGATGTAGGCGGAACATGGGAATAATAAAAGGAGAGTTCTCTGACGGAGAAAGAGTTAATTGAACTATAACATATCTAAATTAGGAATAGTTTGCAATGACGTGTCTTAACTTAGTTCTAGTAATTTAATAAATTTCAATCACAGCCAAAATAGTATGATTATCATTGACTATTTGCACGCGCGGCGAGCATTTACTTGTGACAAATGACACCCGCATATAACACTCAGCAAGTCACAGCAGCAGAAGAAATATTGTGTGTTCAGTGCAATGTTTGGGAACATAACGACGGGAATGCGTACTAGACAGGATGGTAAAGAACAACTACAAATGCACAGTAAAACCTGTCTTAAATACCATCAAAAAGAGGTCTCATCATGGGCCTGTAGTTTAATGCAGGTAAAAAGAAATGCAGAAAGTTCCTTTAGGAGCTACAGTATCTGTATTACGTGTTTCCTTCATTAAACAACCAACTGCTTTTAAAGTATCTTATGTTCAATAAACGAATGTCTGGTTCAGAGGCGTTTTACTGTGTGATACTCTGAAGAACAATACTTAAACCCTTTACTCCAAATATACACCTTTTAATGCATTTGCAAACAGATTAGACCCAAAGCAGTCGGCTTCAGCATTATCAGACCTGATGAGGATCTGCGCTATTCGTTTACGAAAGAGTATAACTCTGATTCTATAGTTGCTATCATGACAAAAAAGCCCATCTTTATAGTCTAGTGCCATTGAGTTTTTGTTAATTAATCCTTTATTCAATTAACCCATTACCTCATAGGCAATGTTTAGATACAACCTCTTTGAATAAATCTACCGAAAAGGAGCATTAACTAGAGAAATGGAAAATTTTAGACTTTTGTAGTTTGAAACCATTGTGGTAAATAGAGCATTTGCTCCTATAGGAGCAAATGCTCTATTTATCACAATGGGTTCACAAAGTGACTTTTACAGAGTCGTCAAAAGTCATCAATATCAGGGAATGCGTTAATATGCCTTTGCAAAGAGAGTAGACAGAGATCAGATGCTCCTATAGACCAACAGTTCCGGAAGTTATGTGTCATTGTTAAAACCCCCATCTAATTGCTCTTCATGGTGTCATTATTTTTTACATTATATTCATGGAACAAAGGTTTCATTTTCACGGTGCCCTTATTTCTCACACCAATAACCATGCAATAAAGTATTAAAGCACCTACATTAAATCTAAATCTCTAACATGTTTGCTTGGTTCCAAAACAACATGGCCGGCATGACAAATATCGAAATCAAGCATTTATATATCAGAAGTGAGATGCGACTCTAGTCCTTTGTTTTACTCTTTCTCTACGCATCCGTGATAACGATAACAGTTACAGATAGTGTAGAGTCAGAGAAAACACACGAGTGACTCGACATTTTAACACCGAGTGACTCGACATTTTAACACCGAGTATCTCGACATTTTAACACCGAGTGACACGACATTTTAACAAGTGACACGACATTTTAACACCGAGTGACTCGACATTTTAAAACCGAGTAACTCGACATTTTAACACCGAGTGACACGACGTTTAAACACCGAGTGACACGACATTTTAACACCGAGTGACTCGACATGTTAACACCGAGTGACTCGACATTTTAAAACCGAGTGACTCGACAGTTTAACAACAAGTGACACGACATTTTAGCAACGAGTGCCTCGACATTTTAACAACGAGTACCTCGACATTTGATTAAGATTCAGACTGTTTGATACAGAGTTTATATGTTTTGAAACAAAAATTGGGGAATAGCAAGGGCCGCATTTTGCAAGCGACAATGCGTGGTAACGAAATAGTTAACCCTTTACTCCATAAATATGTCTAGGTCTGCTCTGGCAGCGTACAATATAATAACATCTAATCAGTAACAACTAGATCAGGTTTGGGTTCGGCGGATAAATATAAAGAAAACAAATTATAGTAATTAGTTTCCCTTAATATACCTATCACATACAATTCTACTACATCTACATAACCCTTTCCATCATATAAACGTGTGTTCACGCAGTTGCAAACAGAGTAGACCCAGATCAGACGGTACCTATAGGAGCCGTCTGATCTTGGTCTGCTTTGAGTGCTATTGGAATTTAAAATTTCTGTTTCCGTACTTTCTAAAATGGCTCCAGAGCTCCACCTTTCATATTTCAGTATACGTTTTTTGTCTATGAATATTCAGTAGTTATTGACATTTGGAATAAACATAGAACAGGGAATGGGTTAAACACTCCTGATAATATGACGACATACATCACGCCTGAAATGGCATATGACTGTTAAACAAGATTTACTGGCATTTAATGCTGTAATAAACTTCAACATGCATGCTATGGCAAATCTGAAAATTATAATAAGCTGTATCAGTGAAGAATTACAGACACGAATATGCATGATTAAATGGCTGTAACAGATAGCGTGTCAAACCTCTATCAACTGATTTTTACGCCTTCGCATCTCTGCAACAGAGCTTTTGTAATAAAATGGGGGAATACCATGATTATGATGGTAAACATTATGAGGCTGCGTCCAAGGTTATCAAACTTCTTAGTCTGATTCTGGGATCATTCTCAAATATCTGATTGGCCATATTCTAAGCAAGCTCAGATTCTTGAGAATGCTTTTAGACTCAATATGCTTCTGCTGATACTGCTGCTGCTGCTGATGATGATGATGATTGAGAAAAAGAAGATGCAAAAGAAGAAAAAGAAGAAATGATGATGATGATGATACTGATGATGACGATGATGATTATGATGATGATTGAGAAAAAGCAGATGGAAAAGAAGAGGAGGAAGATGATGATTATTATTATTATTATTATTATTATGATTATGATGATGATAATGAGGAGGAGGAGGAAATAGATGATTATAGAGAAGAAAAAGATGCAAAAGAAGACAAATAAGAAACAGTAGAAGAAGAAACAGAAGATAAACTTAATCTTGTTTCCAGACAATTGTGGTGATTTGATACAGTTTTGAAATGTAAAATGTAATATTGTCACTACCAATAAATACACGTTACGTTTACTACTTCAATTTAACCCCTCTAAAAAGACTACATTGTGAAACTTAAGCTACCACTTGCATATGGTACCCATAATTAGACCTAAAGTAGTTTCATTGTTTATTATTTAGAACGTGTTAAGTGTATATTATGTTTCAAAAATAGTTATGATCTTACTGATTTTATCACAGGACACGGAACTATTATACAATAAAACCCCTCTAATGCGACCACATAAAATATGTATAATTCTGGGTGGTAGAGGCAGGTGGTAGCTCAATGCAGGACAAAAGTAATGAAGAAAGCTTTCTGCATTACTTTGATCTGCATTAAGCAATCACCTACCTATTAAGACACCCATGTTTATTCAGTACATTGTCGCATTTGAGGGGTTCTACTGTATATCTAGCATTACATGCACACTGTATCGTGTAGTGGATAAAATTGATAAAGTATACCAACAGATCCCAACCATACGATCAGGACATAATGCCAAAGGTCCATAACATCATTAACCCATTCCTCATACTTTTACGCCTCTGTAAAAGTCAGTTTTTGAAACGATTGTGATAACAAAAGCAACTGCTCCATAAGAACATTGCTTTATATATCTCAATGGTACATGTATCAAAATTACACAATTACAAAATGTCCCCCTTTTCTCTAGTAGATATTCCTTTTTGGTATATTTATTCAATGTTGTTGGATCTAATAATAACATATGAGGGCATGGGTTGAGGTATATAATATGTACTCAAAGCTATGCTAGTATAACCCGCCTAATAGCCTTGAAAATCCTTATTGATGCAGGACACGGCCTGAAATAGACCAATTAAGATAATTTAAGGTAATCCTGTCTGGGGGTGTTTTAGTCTAAATCAGAATAATTACCATAAGCTGTTGGGTCCCTGCCTAAAGTGGATAGTTACGACTAATGAATATCAATGAAGAACGGTCTAGCTCTTATATCATGGATTATCTTCATTTATTGGTCTCAGACAACTTCGTCATTAGCACCAATGTTATAGTGGGAATGTTTACGATTACACGGAGGATCTATATCCTTGAAAACAGAATTATGTTTATATTAAGTGGCTGTATGAGATAACTTATTGATTAGGATCTGTTACAAAAACTTCACTGACATGTTTCTTAGTCATGAAACCATTGTGATAAATAGAGCATTTGCTCCTATGGCGCAAATGCTCTATTTATCACAGTGGTTTCAAAACTGATTTCCAATCGGTATTTGAATGACAAACAATGCCGTACCTCTGGGAGAACTCTGATCTGGGTCTACATTATTTGCAAGTATACATATACCCAATCAGCACAGCCAGACTGAAAGAATGATAGCAAACACTTCTATCGCGTGAGTTATTTATTTGTACCAAGGTGCACGGTACTAATGCCTTTACTTATTATAAAAAAAGGTAATAGTTTTATAAACAAATAATACTGAATTTGTTACTTAACACATGTATTTTATTTTCTGTTTGAAGAAACTCAGTAATGTTTCAAAATGTTTGGATTGTTTCAAATAACTACTTCAAATTACAACTACTACTACTACTACTACTACTACTACTACTACTACTACTACTACTACTACTACTACTACTATTATTATTACTACTACTACTACTATTAATACTACTTATTCTACTACTACTACTACTGCTACTACAACTATAGCTTCTACTATTATTACTACTATTACTACTACTATTATTATATTTTAAATGTATATTTTTGTGGAAGTCTATGCGGCGAATAAAAGAAGAGCTTTTACAGTTTTCGTTTATTTTAATTATACCAAAAATAACAACAAAAAACACAGTTATTGACAATCGCAAAGACTGTGTCCATGGTGTGGATCACCATGATGGTGGCAAAATGTGCTATTGCCATCATGATGGGTACAGTCGTAGCCAGCACAGTCGGCGTCGGTGGTGCAGTCATGCTGATCACGTTCTGAAAATATCATTCATGAAGTAGGACATCAAAATATTATTCAGGTTGGCCTGTTCCCGTGTCGGTCTATTTCATATACCAAAACGAATGCATACATTATGTGTTATTCCTTATCTTTGGAATATATTCCTACTTATTTAGTCATAAGCGAAGAGCATGCCATGTGTTCTGTAGTGACTCACGTACATTGTCCACTAGGCGTATGAACAGTAACATAAATGCACACGCTCTTTTAGGTGTTAATAAATCACAGAACTATAAGCATGGCATATATGTCGTAGTGTATAGACCTGTTAATATGCCCAGATTATATGCTTCAACCAAACTTAGAATATTACTATTATTTCTTGAAAACAAATGATAAAAGAAAAAGAGGAAATTAATTAAAAGTTAGAAACATGGTCCTTATATTATACATGTAATTATGTACTTGTATCTGATTCTATATTCATATGTTCAAGACGAGACAGTAAGATAAAGTGTGGTGACAAAGATATGACATAGAACAAGATGGGTTTGTGAAACACTATGCCCCCTCGATATGATATTTGACCCTGAAGGATAACCTTGATCTTGACATGTCACCTCTCAAACTGTGCAGCTTCATGGGTACACATGCATACCATCTCTACTGGTTCAAAAGTTATGGCCAATGTTAAAGTTGGTGAAATTTGACCATAAAGGATGACCTTGACATGTCACCCCTCAAACTGTGCGTCTCTATCTGTACTGGCTCAAAAGTTATGGCCAATGTTAAAGTCGGTGATTTGACCCATATGTTTGACCTCTGACCTTTAAGGATGACATTGACCTTGACATTTCACCCCTCAAAATGTGCGGGTTTATGAGATACATATGCATGCTAAATATCAAGTCTCTATCTGTACTGGCTCAAAAGTTATGACCAATGTTAAAGTTACAGACAAACAAACAGACAATTTGACCTTTGACCCTGAAGAATAACATTGACCTTGACATGTCACCCCTCCAAATGTGCAGTTTCATGAGATACACAAGCATGCCAAATATCAAGTCTCTATCTCTACTGGTCCAACTGTTATGGCCAATGTTAAAGTCGGTTATCTGACCCATATATTTGACCTCTGACCTTGAATGATGACATTGACCTTGACCTGTCACCCCTCAAAATGTGCGGCTTTATGAGATACATATGCAAGCCAAATACCAAGTCTCTATCGGTACTGGCTCGAAAGTTATGACCTATGTTAAAGTTACAGACAAAGAATCAGACAATTTAACCTTTGACCCTGAAGAATGACCTTGACATGTCACTCCTCAAAAATGTGCAGCTTCATGAGATACAAAAGCATTCCAAATATCAAGTTTCTATCTTTACTGGTCCAAACGTTATGGCCAATGTTAAAGTCAATGAGTTTACCCATTTGATTTCTGACCTTGAAGGATGACCTTGACCTTGACATGTCTACCCTCAAAATGTGCGGCTTTATGAGATACATATTCATGCCAAATATCAAGTCACTAGCTGTACTGGCTCAAAAATTATGACCAATGTTAAGGTTACAGACAAAGAAACAGACAATTTGACCTTTGACCCTGAAGAATGACATTGACCTTGACATGTCACCCCTCAAAATGTGCAGCTTCATGAGATACAAAAGCATTCCAAATATCACGTCTCTGTCTCTACTGGTCCAATGTTAAAATCGGTGATTTGGCCCATATATTTGACCTCTGACCTTGAAGGATGACCTTGACCTTGACATTTTACCCCTCAAAATGTGCGGCTTTCTAAGATACATATGCATGACAAACATCAAGTCTCTATCTGTACTGGCTCAAAAGTAATGACCAATGTTAAAGTTGCGTTAAAGTTACAGACAAAGAAACAGAAAATTTGACCTTTGACCCTGAATGATGACCTTGACCTTGACATGTTACCCCTCAAATTGTGAAGCTTCATGATATACACAATCATGCCAAATATCAAGTCTCTACCTCTACTGGTCCAAACGTTATGGCCAATGTTAAAGTTGGTGATTTGACCCATATATTTGACTTCTGACCTTGAAAGATAAACTTGACCTTGACATGCCACCCCTCAAAATGTGCGGCTTTATGAGATACATATGCATCTTTAATATTAAGTCTCTATCTGTACTGGCTCAAAAGTTATGACCAATGTTAAAGTTGCTGACAAACAAACAGACAAACGGACAAACAGACAAACAGACAGACACACAGACAGGGCAAAAACAATATGCCCCCAGATCAGATCTGGGGGGATGGGGGCAGGGGCATAAAAATAGGCACATGGAGAAATTTACTCTATTGGTCGCAACATCATTATATTGCTTCGAATTATATACGTTAACTCTTTCGCTGCCAAATGGTTGTCGTCTGCAGACTTTGTCGTCTGCTACAAATTTCAATTTTTATTTTTCTTCATTTTTATTTCAAGAAACAGTCACAGTAACAAACAGCTTGGATACTGATGAGACGCCGAGTTACTCGGCGTCTCATCTGGATCCAAACTGTTTGCATCGGTAATCACAGATGTGACATTGGCAGCATTAGAGTAAAACTACGCAGTTACACTGATGGTTTACGCCGACACCAACGTTACATGTGCCCTGGCTGCATGAGCAGTCAAAGTCATTGTCACAAACCTGCTTATTAATGCTTAACTTGATAAAGGAGACCTTACCCTTTATTCGATGAATATTCATGCAATGATATTATGTATATCAATTAGCTGTACATGTGTATTTAAAAAAAAAACAACAACATGGACACACAGATGTTTAACCTAGACAGAATGTGTTGAATAATATCTTTATTATGTCGTAAGCAAACAGAGGAGACCCTGAAGGAGTCATCTAAACTGGGTATACTCCGTTTACAAAGGCGAAGACAGGTGATTTTATGGAATAAATGACTGGCATACAGTATTAGCAAACGCAGCAAACCCATTATGAGAGATCATGTTGCTTTAGTTACTATTTGAATTCTGATTCTACATTTTTCTCAGCATCCGAATTCCCTTGTTCATGATCCACTATAAGAATTAATCTAATTAATTTTTATGAAGTCATCATTTCTTGGAGCAAATGGTAACTTACTGCAGGACGACATAGTAGAATATGATAGTCACATTAGAAACTAGTTTCAATACAGTGATATATGCATGTTCCAAATATTAAACTCTTCGTACTTGAATATACTTCTCTTTAACCCTTCTCTTGCTGAATTTTAAAATACATTTCTCCTTATTTCCCCATGGCCTGTTGTATAATTACATATATCTTCACTATGTACGCGTATTTCGCTGTGCAATCACTGCTGTGGAGTGCACTTGTTTCCCAATCAACTTGTAAATAGTGCAGACCCTGATGAGACAGCTCCTGCAGGAGCTGTCTCATCTGGATCTTCACTATTTACAGGTAGGTATATTGACGTGAATAGCAAGCGAAGGGTTAAATATACCTCTCATTGAACATAATCCTATGTAGTTCTATATATAGTAAACACATGTATACAGTGACAACCTAAGATAAGTTTAATTCTGTGTTTAAGACAGGTAGTATCTTAATGCAGGACAAAAATTATGCCGAAAGCAAAAAGACATGCGGTGAAGGAAGTTGTGGCGGCAATGTAGAATGGATGGTTTGGGTCATAGTAGCTGGTAGGTCTTTTTTAGCATATATTTTGTAGATATTTACTGACAGCAATTATAATTTGTATTATTTTATCGAAATTAAGGCGCAAGTGCCAACAGTCCTTTGCCATCTATTGTGACTCAATCGTTGACAGGTAGATCACCGTCCGCCAGTTTGTTTGTTTTGACAGCGCGTATGAATACAGTTAGGTCGTTCGAATGTTATTCACTAGCGAATATATACCCGTGAATATCAAAATATATACAAATGTATGATAGGGTTACGTCAATGACATGCTAAAGTCACGATTCATGTTATAAATATGTATATATACATGTAACTAGCTTAGAAAATGTATATGAGTATAGTAAAATCTTTCGAAACCGGACGTTAAATATAGTATACAAATCGGTCTTTGAAACAAGTGGCAGCTTAATGCAGGAGGAAAGTCATGCAGAAAACTCCTGTAAGAGCATTCTGCATGACCTTCTACCCGCATTAAGCAGTCATTTGCAAAACCATCTACATTCTTCTATACTAAAATTCTGGTTTAGAGGGGGTTTACTGGATACTTGACCTAAACACTCTTATATGTGTATTGTTGCAGAAGATGGGCGTTCCAGTGAACTCAATTGTGTTGTGCTGTAAAAAAGCAACAAAATAAAAAAGGACATACATCAGTATGTAGAGAGTCTAAGGTTATGGTCCTTATTGTATGTACTTGTATTTAATGATATATGCATGTGTTTAAGTTGGCAAAATACGTGAAAGAGTTTACAAAATGGACAATCAAATGGAGAATGTGTCTATTTGTGTAATAATATTTCTTTATAGATTACTATAGATTACTTACTTCCATTGTGATCACAACTACACTGGTGGTTTAAGCAGGTACCCGTGTAACCGTGATCGCAGTTACAGTCAGAGCTCTGGTCACAATGATTGTCCTGGGCACGTTCTGAAACGAAAACATACGCCTTGTATACATTCAAAAATGCATTCTGCACAACGTCCAAACAAAGATGTCTAGTTCACTGTATGTACAGAATGGGGGCAAAATGATATAGATTAGAAATACCTTCTTTAACCCTTCACTATATATGTCTTTCTACGCCTTTTCAAACAGAGATAACCCAGATCAGACGGCTGTTTGCTAATGAAGGGATATTGGTATGTTTCTACAGATTCTGTCATTGCTCAAATGCCATATAATCATTTGCCATTATAAAAGAATAATCAAATCAATATTTCTGGCATAGTTAGGTTTACATGAATTTCGTGGAGTAAAGGGTTAAAACGGCAATTCCTTATTATGCAGCAACGTGAATGTACGAGTAGTGAAAGGTGTGCGTATGGACGCTTTACTTGATTAACCCATTACCTCATAGGCCATTTTTAGATTCAACCTATTTGAATAAATCTACCGAAAAGGAGCATTAACTAGAGAAAAGAAAAGTTTCAGAATTGTGTAGTTTTGAAACCATTGTGATAAATAGAGCATTTGCTCCTATAGGAGCAAATGCTCTATTTATCACAATGGTTTCACAAAATGACTTCTACAGAGTTTTCAAAAGTTTTCAATATGAGGGAATGGGTTAAGGGGAATATTTACACATACGCTAATACAACATACCCATATCACAGATCATTGTAATTTGGTTACGCTTTGTATTCTGGTTCTATATCTTGCTGTCACGACCGAATTCCCTTGTCCATGATCAGTGTTAAAAAATCATCTCATAAATATTCATTAAGTAATTATTTCTTCCATGAATAGTCATTATCGGAAAATATAATAAGACCGGTTTAGAATGTTTTGTGTAACAGATATTTGATAACATATTGTTATATTTTGCAGTAATATTTCAGTCTTTTGACTAAAGGTTTGGTCCAACACATTTTAACGTACAAAATCCGCTTGACATGTCTGTCTGCCTGTCTCTGTCTGTCTCTCTATATGTATATGTGTCTCTGTCTGTCTCTGTCTGCCTCTTTCTCTTACTCTGTATGTCCCCTCTCTAACTCACAAACACACGCGCACACACCCTCTCTCTCTCTCTCCCTTTCTCTCTTTCTCACACCCTCTCTCACTCTCGCTCTCTTATGATCTTCCTTTTGCTCTCGCTCTCTTTGCCTCCCGTATTCAGTCTGTCACTCTATCTGACCTTCGCTTTCTTGTCCAGTGGAAAAAAACTTATTCACCAACAGACTTTAATCAAAACCTAGTCGCATAGTCCTGCCATGTGATAATCTTGCCCCAGCACTGTAGCCTTATGCCTTACGCATATATATATGCATATTGTTGAAGCAATATAACTACGAAGCTAAGAGCAGCTACAGTGGAGAAACTGTTATTCTTTCCCGTTTATGCTTACGCGTGCGCAAACGATACGCAAACGATGCGCAAACTAAACGATAAACGATATACCCGTTTGTGCATACAAACGCGTTTGTAAGCGGTTTTTGCGTATATAAGTGCGTTTCATTCGGCATACCTTTGTTATTATCGAGACCGATCAATTATACGAAAAAGTAAAAAAACGAAAGGTATGGGGGAAAAGGGTCTTTCATATATTGCTCAAAATAAAAGCCGAAATTGATATAACATGTCTAGGATTAGATAAATCTAATGCTGTCCCTGCCGTGTCAATAATCTCTCCAATTAACACCCAATCAAACAATAGCTGAGAATTTGAAGCTCCGCCCCAACAACTTATTCCAAACACTACCCTATTCAACGTTTATTAATTCGTCCGAACAAGCTCGTTCTAATACGTGTGTCATTTTTCAAACAAACACCGGACGAGATCAGTTTATCCAGAAATTCATCCTGAAATCGGTTGCATCAGCCTATAAATCTGGAATTAGTAAGTTAACCAACGATTTACATTTGTATTTATATGGTCAAAACTACTTTCAGTTTAATTTTGTCTTGAATGAAAACGACTGACATCTCAATATTAGTAGTCGTAGGCTTTACTTTTTGTTAGATTGACCCACCCTAAACTTTTCAAAATGTGTGCCATTATCATAATTGGTGGTCAAATTCACACCTTACATTTTACAATGTCTACTGATTGATCTATCATTAACTTCACAAATTTGTCCCGTTCAAACAAACTGTTTGTGTTTTTGATACATATGAAGTATACAACACTGTGGTATTGAAAGAGAATTGAATTGAATTGGTATACTTCATATCTATCAAAAACCACAAACAGTTTGGGACATATACATCCCCATATATATTATTTGTGGACTGGTCTGGTTTCAGATATTTACAAAACAGTTTTCAATTTTGGTTTCTATAACTAAAAAGAAATACTTAAATAATTCTGCTTTCAAAATTGAAAATACTCGTCTTTGTTTTGGCACTGATTCAATTATCTGACTCCCTGGGCGCAATTAATACATTGCGAAGTTGTTAAAACAACATTCACAGTGTGGTGTCTTTAATCTGCATTGGACATTGTCACAATTTCCTGTCTTGCTTGATTGGTGACTCTGTAGGTGGTGGCTTACCCCAGTAATGTACGCTTGGTGCTTGTTTATCATGAATATTTATTAGCTGATTTTTTTATGGTAAAAATGAAAGCAGGTTTTTGCTTTGTCTGAAACTATAGCTGGAATAAAACTATAAAACGCGCCCAATTAACAATTCAGTAATCCAGAATTACTTTTTTCCTTTTTATTTATGGTCAATATTGTCCATGTTCCAAAATGGCAAAAAGGATCATATTTATGATAAACTATTTCCCTGATGAAAAATTATGTGAGTAAATCACTTCACGACTATAAACCCTTCACTCCACGTACGTGCCTGTTTATGTCAATGTAAACACAGTAGACCCAGATCAAACGTAATGAAACAAATTTACAAACAGGGTAGATCCAGATCAGACAGCTTCTGTTGTAGCTCCCTGATCACTGAGCAGGGTCTTGTCGGTTTGCTTATGAAATAATATACGTACAATTACTGTCATAGCCAAACTTTCCTGTACTCATGTATTATTACAAAACTCGATCTCCATGAAATCATTATTTCTTACACAAATATTCATGGAGATCTAACGCCTTTCTCCATGAAATCATTATTTCTTACACAAATTTTCCTGGAGATCTAACGCCTTTTTATTTTCAAAATGCTAATATTTCAAAGGGATCTTTGGCTCTGACAGAAACTATAGGACTAGATCAACAAAATTTGATAAGCAACAGAGCATGCAGAACCTGATCAGATAGCTCCTACAGGAACTTCCGATCTGGATCTACTCTATTTGCAAACGCGCGTGAAGCCGTTTATATAATACGAGAAGGATTGGGAAATTGATTTTAAAGCAAATTTGGTGTCTGCTGTCAACAGATGCTAACTGGTGTTTATTAATCCTTTTTTCTCTTAAGAATATTTATTAAAAGATTTCATGACCTAGTTCATATTCATTTACTGGGATTACAGAGACTCTAGACAACCATGATCGAATCTAAAGAAATAAGTCTACGGACTAAGCAATCAGAGCAGATCCTGATCAGACAGTGTCTGCGTGATTAAGGTATACGCTGTTAACAAAAAGTTTGAATAGAATAATTTCCCATGACGAAAAGGCCCATTAACCTACAGTGCTAACCTCTAAAGTCACATTTATAAAAGAATGTAGCATATCCTTTTTTATAATTGTAGACCCAAGTAATTGGCTGCACTATTTTCTGTAATATAAAGTTCACTGAAAACAGCCATCGATACACAACGTAAGCTGATCCAATATAAAAAAAATTGTGGAAGAATAAAATCGAACAAACAATCCCATTCCCTTGACGTTCACATCGTGGACGTTTTCTTGAACTGCTCGTCCTTTGGTAATTTAAATAATCCTATTTAAACTCTATCGGATTTGGAGCTACACCCATAGGCAGGTCTACACCCATAGACAGCACAAATTACCATTTACCACTCAAAACGAAGCAGAAGTATACATAACGTGCGATTCCTTTCGGTTGGAACAAAAAGTATCACTGTTTCTTTAAACGAAATACAAATCGTCTAATTTAACGATCTACTGAGATATAACTCTTTACAAAACACAATCCGCACAACTTTAGGTATATATAAGGAACTTTTAAAGTACAAAATGAGAAATTACCATTATTAACGTTGTTTAAACACCCAATATGCCCTGTGGAACCATATATTGACGATTAACTTATAAGTGAGTTTAAACGCGTTTACAAACGCGTTTGTAAGTGAATATGCTAAACGGGTTTTAAACGGGTTTAAAACGCGTTTGAAACGCACTAAGTGGGAAAGAATAACAGTTTCTCCACTGTATCCGTGTTTCACCCTGAGGTTCTATAAAATGCGACAGGGTTTTGTTTTGTTCTATTGCATACATAAGTACAAACTACCACTCTTAACAAACACCAAACAATAAGTCAATGTTGAATATCGTGTTGATATCACATTATACAGTAAACTCACACTAAACCTGAATTCTAGTAGAAAATAACTTAGATACTAAATCAGATGCCTGATTAAGGCAGGTTGAAAGTTATACGGAAATTCCTGCGTGACTTTCACCCTGCATTAAACCCCCAGTCTGTCTCCAAATGTAATATCCGGTTTAGAGGGGTTTTACTGTAACTACCTCACTTGGACTTTTAGCGCTGTTAAATATTTTCGTTTGTCCTTCTTTAGTTCCCCTCACACTTTTTGCAGGTCGACTGAGAGTACGGGAAAACAATTACTGTGGTCAGAGTCTATTGAAGCATTTCGCATAGGCATCCATTTCAAACGCTTTTCATTGTACCGACTTCCATAAATTGAATGGGCTATTCAGTTCCGCAACAAATACAAGTTCCCTTGAAGTGTTGTCTCAAAACCTCACTCTCCAATGCATATGTAATACACCAATGTTTTTAGGAAAAATAAACAGGATAGCCATTATTTTCGTATAAACTCGCCTTCGTGTTTTCTGAGCATAATTTATATTAGAAAATAATGTTATATCATGCCTATCAATTTAGTAAGGGGAAATATAATAATAAATATTTCAATATGTTGCAAACTCGTTCACTCAACGTGTGAATTTTAATTTTTCTTTTATCTCTTATCTATGACAAATCTAGACCAAGCGATATACAGTAAAACCTCGATTATTCGAATTTTCGTTATAAACGAATTTAGACCCTTTTAGTCAGGTGGCTGCTTAATGCATGATTAAAGTCATGCAGAAAGCTCCTACAGGAGCTTTCTGCATGACTTTCACCATGCATTAAGCTGCCACCTGTCTTAAAGATCGATAATAATACGTATTTTAGTTTTCGGATAATCGAGGTTTTACTGTATAAATATTAGCCACTAATATACCACACTGTTGCTATTGCTGAACGATGTAGCAGAGGTGCAGATAAGATGCGTAAGTTAATACATTTTAACCCCTTCTCTTGCTGAATTTTAAAATACATGTCTCCTTCTTTACCCATACCCTGTTGTATAATTACATATGTCTTCACTCTGTACACGTATTTCGCTGTGCAATCACTGCTGCTGAGTGCGCTGGTTGCACAATCGATTTGTAAATAGTGCCGACCCTGATGAGACAGCTCCTGCAGGAGCTGTCTAATCTGGGTCTTCACTATTTACAGGTAGGTATATTGACGCGAATAGCAAGCGAAGGGTTAAGAATAACCTTTTTTATTTCTTCACCAGACCCTACATTGTGACCACGTATTAGAATCGTCTCTAAAGATTATTTACACCATAGGGTCTGGTTGGGAAATGACGAATTTAGTATTTGGGTACACCTCTTTATCTCTAGTTCTGAGAATCTAAACAATGTAGTGGTATTTGAGACTAAGTGAAATTCAATTAACACTTACTGCCATGGTGTACACAGTGGCATTGGCCGTGATCTGAACATCCTCCAATTTCACCAGAACCGCAGGTCAAGGTAGAGCAATCGGAGTTAGTTGTACAGTGTAACGCACACGCAACTGAAACATAAAGATACGCATTAACCCTTTTACCACCAATGTCGCAAAAATGCGCCAAGACAAATAGTGCAGTCCCAGATCAGATGCCGCCTTTTTAAGGCGGCGTCTGATCAGGCACTTCACTTTTTGTCTCAAACTCTATTTCTATATATGTGCTTTATTCCTTTGAAATATGTATTCGTTTATCGTATTTCTTTTCTTTATCGAATGATTTAACAAAATTGGATTGCAGACTACAATTAGAAGTTTGGGGCCAAAAGGGTTAACACTATAAAGACTAAATTATGTTAATCATCTTCAAATTGAAACTTTTCTCTAAAACGACCATAAACACTTCAGTAAAGTACAAGTGGTTGCTTAACCCTTTCGGTGCCAGCATTGTCGTCTGCTGGGCATAGTTTCGTTTATTTTTAGTGTAGGTGTGTGCACTTCTTCCATTTTCTTTATAAAACAGTAATCAGAATGTCAAACAGTTTGGATCCTGATGAGATGCCGAGTTACTCGGCGTCTCATCTGGATCCAAACTATTTGCATGTGATCAACATGTACCATAAACCCGTCATTGTGGCACGGAATGGGTTAAAGCAAAATAACAATAATTCAGACAACGCCTTTTGGACTTTTTGTTTTAATTTTCTTTCTGTATTTAACACTTTCGCTGCCATGTTCAAAAACTGTCGTCAGCTACAATTTTCAGTCGTTTATTTTTCTTCCTGTTTTAAAAAAAACCCACATTATCATAGTAACAACCAGTTACATGTAAACCATGTGTTCCCAAGATCCCATATATGGGACGTAGGCAAACAGTGTAGTCTCTGATTAGACGCCACATAATGCGGCGTCTGATCAGAGTCTACACTGTTTGCTGATAGGCATTTCAATATAAAACAAAGCGAAATTGAAAATTTAGGCCAGGCACCCCTTAGATAAAGAATAAACTAATCCAATTATAAACATGCAATAATCCACTGGGTGTAAATGGGTTAATTCGACATCTCATTTCAGTTCAAGCTGTTTGAACATATAATTTCAGATACGACGTTGGCAGTGATAAAGTTCATCAGTAACCTCCTCATTGTAGGGGTCTGCTCCGTTTGTTATAAAGCTGAACTTCCATACTGCGAACTTCAAATTTCTTCCGGATAACAGAATGTCGAGTTATACTATTTCTAATCTGGAACAAATTCTCAAGTTTACAGTTTAAAGTAGGTCTTTAGCTAGATCAGCACTGTCGATCAGATCTAATCGATCAATCCGGATCAAATGAACGAGGACTGGTCTTGCTCGCTCGACAGGAGTGATCGGGGAGGTCGACATTGGTCGGCATTGCTCGGACTCCCTACCCGAATTTGTTTTACATATTCGGGTAGAGATCGAGTAGCCACGCGCTCGAGAAGCGATAGGGAAGCGGTTGGGTATTGATCGAGTACAGGGTTGAGTTGATCGGGAGACAATCGTGTATAGATCTAGTGCGGTGGGATGAAGTCATTTACACGATCTGTACACGATCATTTCGACCTCTACTCGAGTAATACGCGATCGACCCAAGTACGACCATGGCGATCTGGTCGGGTAGAGATCGAACAGAGGTCCAGTTGGTCGGGTAGAGATCATGTAGAGATCGTGTCTGGGTCGATATGATCGAGCAAAGATCTGAGTGGTTGTTGAGTTGACGTCGTGGAGGAGTCGTGAATGATCGCGTCGGGGTCGTTATGATCGAGAGGTAGTGAAGAACTCGTGTACATGCCTTCGGTCGAGCTTTGTCGGGTAATTTGGGTTATTGGGATGATCGAGTCGATCTGATCGGCAAAGGGAACCTACCTTAAAGTAAAACTGAAAGATCCAATAGGAGCTTTCCGCATTTACTTTAGACGTAAGCGTTGAACCTGATAATTGTTTAGATTATTAATCGGATAATTCGAATCTCTGCTATCTCGAAGTAATTTATCTGGCCCCTAGATGTTCAAGATATCGAAGTACAAATATAGCATAATTTACTTCTTTATCTGGTGAATATTCATGGCAGACTATGCCCATTGTGGATATTCATGAACTCTTTGCCTGTTCAATATTGATGTAAGAAGTAATGACACAACTGATACTTATTAGCTGAGGGTTTAGGATGGCATATGTACACATGGTAGTTTGCTATTTATTGCAGAATAAATCAGATATTTTATAATTTCAGAAGCAAACAGAGCAGACCCGGCTGAGACGGCTCCTAGGAGCCGTCTCATCCGGGTCTTCTCTGTTAGCACACGCGTGGAAAGCGTTTATAAGAAGGAAATTGGTGATTTGTAAGCTAACAGAGACAGACTCTTGCCAGAAATACAGGAGCGGTATATTCTGGTCTGCAAAGCCACGCACGGAACACATTTATATGATGGAAAGTGTTAACTTGCTTTGTTATAATGTGATATAAAAAGGCGAATACAGTAAAACTCCCCTAAATCGGAATTCTAGTAGAGAACAATTTAGATACTTTTAGGCAGGTGACTGTTTGATGCAGTGTGAAAGTCATGCAAAAAGCTCCTACAGGAGCTTTCGGCATGACTTTCACCTTGCATTAAGCTGTCACCTGCCTCCAAGACCAAGATTTGTACTAAAATTAACGTCTCGTTTAAAAGGGTTTACAGCATACTGCTGGGTCAAATATTGTTGGCCCCCACAATAGCTTCCTTTTCTATAATTAAACCTTACCCCTATGTACCTTACCATTAAGCTTTTGAGCAAATATTGAACGATTAAACGAGATTAAACGAGAGGTTGATCTCTTATTATGCCTAGTTTACATTTGCCTTGTGATGTGCCCGTAGACTCGTCGTGAAATTATTTCCCCGCGGTCTTCGTACGGAGGCAGTCAATCGCCGTACGATTACCGTACGGATTCCCGGGCGCCGCAGATTTGTCATAAGAAGGTTATACATGTACTAATTTTCAAAAATCGCAAGCCCGCAGCTCGGTGGATCTGCAAATGCGTGTCAAGTCACGTATAACGAGAATGATAGTGGTTAACCCATTACCGTATAGGCTATTTTTAGATACAACCTCTTTGAATAAATCTACCGAAAAGGAGCATAAACAAGAGAAAAGGAATCTATTAGACTTTTGTAGTTTGAAACCATTGTGATAAATAGAGCATTTGCTCCTATAGGAGCAAATGCTCTATTTATCACAATGGTTTCACTAAGTGACTTATACAGAGTCGTCAGAAGTCGTCAATGCGAGATAATCATAAATGGAAGCCTACATAATACAAAAAGGCGTGTCAAGTGTAACGCACTGATGGGAGTTGAACATCCTCCATTTGCATTTTTTAACATTGGACGAACCATTCCTAACAGTATTCTAAAATGTCGACTGTCCTATGTTTATTCCAAATATACCTACTGAGTATCCATGGACAAAATACATGTAGTTATAATTAAATTTGGAAAATGGAGCATTGTAGTCATTTTAGAAAGTAAAGAAACTGATATATCAAATACTATTCGCAAACAGAAGATCCGTCTTGTCTGGGTCTACTGTGTTTGCAAAAGCGTGAAAAGGCGTTTGTATGAAAGAAAGGGTTAAGCGATTGTGCCACTCGTACATGTAAATGTAATACAGTAGAACCCCTCTAATGCGACCACTTAATGAATAAACATGGCTGTCTTTATAAGCAGGTGGTTGCTTAATTCAGGGCAAAAGTAATGCAGAAAGCTCCTCTAGGAGCTTTCTGCATTACATTTGTCCTGCATTAAGCTACCGCCTGCCTATGGCACCCATAATTATACCTCTTTTAGGTGGTCGCATTAGAGGGGTTTTACTGTAGTTTTTAAAGTATTTGGTATGACCCGGTCGAGAATCCAATCAACAACATCACGTCTATAGCACCGAGTAAAATAAAAACAAAAACAAAAACACCTTTAATTAAGCTTTTACCAAACAGAGGCATCTTTAAATGTCCATGCAAAAGAAAGAAGTGTACCCAGATCAGGCAGCTATTGAAAGAATCATCTTTCCATGCATGATCGCCTTTTTTTTGCTTATGGATTTTATAAAGATTTGGAACTGGTGTTTGTTTTTTCTCAAGTCAATCAAGCTTATGAGAAACTGAGTGTCAAACAACTTGGATCCTTAACCCATTTGCACTATTCCATGTTTATATATTGGATTAGTCCATTTTTTATCTAAGGGATGCCTGACCTAAATTTTCAATTTCGTTTTATATTGAAATTCCTATCAGCAAACAGTGCAGATTGATCAGACGCCGCATTATGCGGCGTCTGATCAGAGTCTACACTGTTTGCCTACGTCCCATATATGGGATCGTGTGCCCAAATGGGTTAAGAGACGCAAACTTTCTCGGCGTCTCATATGGATCCAAACTGTTTGATAAATGCGAGTCTGGTCGCAAAACTTGTTTAACCCTTTTCCTGTTCTGTGTTTATTTCAAATTTCAATAACTAAATATTAATGGATAAAAAAGTCATACATGTAATGAAATGTGGAGTATTTACATGAGTGAATACCATGAAAGATGTATTGCATTTCAGTAAATCGTACTTACCAGCGCAGACCGCTACGAAGACTGCTAATACCTTCATCATTAGGTTTCAGTGGACTATTCACTTGCCACTGAGGGCTCGACTCTTTATTTATATCGTTTGCATTCAATCTGTGCTAGATAGACAACCACGATTTCGTGATTTCAGATGACCTCAAATGGCCGTTTGCCCTGGATAATAAAATCAGTTTTTTTCACTATTCATGCCTACTGGCTATGCCAATCTCGGTTTCTCGGTCTCTTTCTGCTCTTTTTCTGTGCCTCTCCCTCTCTGTCTTTCTCTTTATCTCTGTATGTCTGTCTGTATTCCTGCCTAGCAGTCTGTCTCTCGGTCTATCACTCTGTCTGTCTGTCTGTCTCTCTCTGCCTCTGTCTCTCTCTGTCCCTCTCATATCTATTTCCATCTCCCCTCTCTCTCTCTATCTCTCCTCTCTCTCTCCCTCTCCCTCCATTCTCCCTCCCTATCTCCCTCCCTTTCTATCTCCCTATATATATCTCTCTCTCTTTCGCTATCCAACAGGAAACGTGTGCACCAGTATTTGCAAATACTGCCAGAATGCATTATGTGGCACGTTAAAAAATCAGGGGACACTAAAATAAGTTTGTACTTTAATAACCCCAAAGCACACACACACACGCACGCACGCACGCACGCACGCATGCACGCGCTCGCGCACGCACGCACGCACACACATACAAACGTATGTGAACTCACATATATTATTACATGTATATGATTTTATGCCCCCCTCTCAATAAACACAGAACACGGAACGGGTAAGCAGCGTAGAACTAGACCTGACAGATCGTGCCCCTTCTTCATTTGTCATTATACAATTCAGTTAATGAATATTCATAAAGTCATTAGATCTAGATCTTGTACAAACATTCATGTTGTAAATGGTTAAAGGTATGTCGTATCTACGTCATTTTGTCTCCGATTTTGAGAAACAGAATATACGCTTATCATATGATCCTTTATCAAAACGCAGCCGCTGGTGTAGGTCGGTAGAGTTGAAAAACCCCAGATGCTCCTTTTCACATCGACCATCTCGTGTGCTTTTGTCTTTACTCCATAAATATGCCTTTGTACGCCTTTGTAAATAGAGTAGACCCAGATAAGACAGTTCCTGTAGCAGCCGTCTGATCAGGGTCTGCTATGCTAATGGAAATTGAAATATCAGTTTGTTTACTGTCTGACATGGCTACAATGTACCACCTTCCATATTTCATTTTAACTATTTTCACCATGAATATTCAGTAGGTTTTGAACTTTTGAATAAATATAGAGCAGGGAAAGAGTTAAATTAATGTGATGGCTCGAGCTTATCTCATCGTCTTACATTCTTATTATCGTATGCACTTTATGACACGTGCACGTAGATTAGAATGACCCACATATTTTTTATGTCCAATATAAAAGCTTCATCTTAACAGGATCCATACTGTTTTGAAACCGTTTTAAAATAATCATACTGACCTAACCAAATTTAAACATGTTAAACATGTGAACTGTCTGACAGATACAAATATTATTAGAAGAATCCTAAAATAACCATTTACTCCACTTTGAAGAGTAGCCCCTATATCAGACGGCTCATGAAGAAGCATTCTGATCAGGATCCGCTTTGTTTGCTTACGGAATTACATTCATCTGATTCTAACAGAGTTACATGTAAAACATTTCTTGACCACGTGCTATTAAAAACATTAACCTAAAACTCATGGAGCCCTATGATCTATGACTGGTTTGCCATCTATTAAAGTTTATGGGAAAAATATCCATAATCGGCACGGGGCGGTCCATCATCATTTTTGACGATTCATACATTATTTCTTGCATTAATATGCATTGGTAATATGTTAAATATGCTATTATTTTAAAACTAGTTACAGTGCTCCCTCTCTACAACGACACCCTTTGGGATACGAAGATTGTATGTGTTGTTCAGAGGGAGTTGTTATAGGGAGGGAAAATCAAACATAATTAGCTTGTTTGCAGATCCCCAGATAAGGTGTATTTCGAGAACTAAAACCGTTATGCCTCCATCAAACCCTATGTTGTGACCACTCTTTAGAATCGTCACTTTGTGACGATTCTAAAGAGTGGTCACAACAGAGGGTTTGGTGGAGGCATAAAGAAAATACGATGGTAAAAAGTTGTTTCTGGAGCCTTGTTGTTTTGACATGCGTTGTTGTAAGGAGGGGATCGTTATTGGGAGGGTCGTTGTAGGGAGGGAGCACTGTATATTAAATGTATTTAACCCGTAACTCCATAAATACGCATTTACACGCCTGTGACAACAGAGTAGACCCAGATCAGATGGTCTCTACAGTTTCTGTCATGGCCAAACATTCCCGTGTCCATGTACTATTATAACAATTAATCTAATTAACACTTATGACGTCATTATTTCTTATATGGTTATTCATGGAGAAAAGGGTTAACTCTTATCGTGCTAAGCGTGATCTGACTTGCATTTGCAAACAGCGTAGATTTGATTACGACACCGATGAATGATCGTTCATTTGGATCCAAGTTGGCTGATCTGTTGCCAATAGTTTCTCCGAAGACCTAATGAATCAAAATAAAGAAACATGGCCAAGTGTATAGTTTTTGCAGACAGTTTTACAGCATCATACAATGTATATTTTTTATACCGTAGTTTGATTCCATAAAAGTTGTAAAATAACACCGGCATTTCTTTTTCAATATTGCTTTTTATAAAACAAATGCTTTACTTTTTATACAAATGTAGGTTCTACAATGTGCTGATAGTAAAGAAAACGGAATGTGTCACAAAATGAACCTTATCCTGTCACGTGCCCATTTTCCTGACGTATAACAAGGTGACAGATAAACTTTTTGTTATTATGTCAGTTGGTCACATGACCTGTAGCCGGAACTACTTTTTTCACCGAGGCGCTTATTTCGTGAATACACAAATTACGTCTACCGAGTACTGAATAAAAAAAGTTTAACAAGGCGATTTTGTTGATTTCAATCGATTCCCATTAAACCAAATAATTATTTCATGTCATTTCCCCTAACTTGTATTATTAGATCTAGTTGTTTGTCGCGAAATTACTGTGTTTAGATAAGACCACATCAAGAATCATCAAACGTCTATCGTGTATTCTATAGTCCGTTCTATTTTTATTCTATCGGCGTCTGTCAAAAATGTCAATTGCTTACGGATCGTTCGATATGCGATTAGAGGATTTTTTGCCTCAAGATGAGCCTGTGCAACCAGATGAAAGCAAAAACCAGCCATCCAAAGAAGTAGATTTAATAGAAGTAAGCAGAGAACAGTTTAACACTGAATTTGGAATTGATATAAACAGTCTATTTTCACCAATGGAGGAAGAGTCCCCCAGCCCATCTGAAACAAGGAACCAAGAATTCTTGGAAATTTCGCCAGAGGACGTAAGAAAATTGATTGAAAATGAAGAAAATACAAACACATTAAAGAAAACTCTTTATGACTGTTCTAAATTTGAACGCTTTCTTGCACAGAAAGGGGAAAACCAGCCCATGGCCAAGATTGAGCCTGAGGCTTTAGATGAATATTTAGCCAATTTTATCCTATCCATCAAAAAATCAGACGGTGAAGATTATGAACCGACTAGCATCAGAAACATAATCAGCAGTATAGACAGAAAACTAAAGAGACAAAAGTACCCGCATAGAATAATTGGGGAACAGTCCAGTGTCTTTCAATTAAGCAGAGATGCATTAAAGGCTAAGCAAAAATCATTAAAAAGACTAGGAAAAGGCAATAAACCTAAGAAATCAAGCCCAATAACTGATGAAGAAATCAACATGCTATATGAAAAAGACATTTTAGGGAGAAACAATTCTAAAGCACTTCTAAACACAATCTGGATGAACAACTGTATCCAATTTGGTCTGAGAGGAACAAAAGAAAACTACAACCTCAGGTAAATTTGTATGATTTTTTTCAATTGATCAAGCAGATATTTAGATATTTCATTAAACACTTTTGGCAATTTAAATGGTGATTTTTTTTATTATTTAAATATAGGATCTGTTATTTATAAGGCGATGTTTGAGACAAGCTGATCTGAACCGAGTCTATAATTGAAATTTTATTAAGCAAGCCTTGGTATTTGATTTTATAGAAAAAATTCAAATCTACAATAAATTTAGGAACAACATTAACATGCATTTTTACTCCTGCTGAGACTCGAACTCAGAACCCCTTCTAAGCCAAAACAAAATGTGCAGTGAGCCCGAAGGTGTTTTACCAGTTAAACTACAGGAGCGTACTACATGAACATTTGTGTTGTCCATAAATTTTCTGTAGATTTTTCAATGATTTAATTTGTGATTATTGAAAAAAAGTCCCACTTTAGAATACAATTCTTTTAATTTAAAAAATACAATTTATTTCAAAAGAAAGCACAACGAAATGCCAAAATTGGTGCTGGATGTTGGAATTTCTTGGTTTCTCATACTTTAATTATTCC